>CM038623.1:7686109-8212237 GCA_021554675.1 Leuciscus idus
GGCATGGGTTTGATCTGGGAACACATATATGGGTCTTGAATGGCATATTTATGGGCCAAGTGGGCATGAGTTTGAACTGGGAATGCACATATGGGTCCTGCATAGAATTTTTATGGGCCAAGTGGGCATGGGTTTGAACTCGGAACACATATATGGGTCTTGCATGACATATTTATGGGCCAAGTGGGCATGGGTTTGATCTGGGAACACATATATGGGTCTTGAATGGCATATTTATGGGCCAAGTGGCCATGGGTTTGAACTGTGTACATATAAACCGGTCATGCATGGCATATTTATGGGCCGAATGGGCATGGCTTTGATCTGGAAACACATATATGGGTCCTGCATGGCATATTTATTGGCCAAGTGGCCATGGGTTTGGGTGATTGGTTCAGGTCCAGCAATATTATGTAAAGCTCATCTACAAACAAGCATCAAAAATAAAATAAAATAAAATAAAATAAAATAAGCTTAACTTAGGATATCAAGGGGAGCCTTATCATTCAAGCTCCTCTTGGCAAAGCAAAATCTGCTCGTCACAACATGGCAGACAGAGCATCATTCTGCTTGCTTCGATGCTGGACAGGACAAGAGGAAAAAAGAAAAAAAGAAAAAAAAGGACTTGCAGGAGGCCTCATCATCAATCTGTCTGCCACTTCTGTGTTGTTAGATGTCCTTGGACCAAGGAGTAGCATGTGTTTCTATCAAGGTGTAGCTCATACACCAACAATGACTGATGTGTTGGCTGTAAAAGGTACAGTAGATCTGTTTGGTTAGGCTATCTGAAGATCTTCAGGATGCATTGACATATACATGGTTTATGGTTTAAGACGGTAAAGGGAAGGGCTGAGGTAGTTAAAGAAGTAGGCCTGTAAGGACAGAGGCCCTTTCAATTTAAGTAAAAGAATAAAGCTGCAGAAAGCCTTCCGACAGTGCATGGAGCATTCACATACACACTTTCATTGGTGCAGTGACCCAGATTGGGACAGATTTATGGGGATAAGTGTAAAGGAGACAGCATTGCTACTGCTGGCATTTGAATATTTACAATATTTATATTGTATGAATATTTTGCTAACTTAACATAAGTTGCTTATAACATATAGTTGCCTGTAGAATGTTGGGTAAATCCCTCCCTGATGCCTCATAGGACCCATTTTGCTACCCGATTGGCTTTTGGTCAGTTTGCACATCCATCTACCACGCCGGATACCCAGATTCAAGACCCGCTTGGGGAGTGGTTTCTGGTATCAGAGGTGGAAGTCATTAATTACAAATACTCAGATTACTGTAATTAAGTAATTTTTTGGGGTACTTGTACTTTTATGAGTAGATTTTCAAGCCTGTACTTTTACTTGTAATTAAGTATTCATTAATCCATGTAATCTACTAAGTTACTTTTAAAATCATAGTTGAGTACTGAGTACAATTTTAATTCATATCCAAACCTTTTATCTGCATTTTTGTAGCCAGTAAGGTGATTTGATAGCAAACAAGCCGATGAAAACCGGGTCATGAGGACGGAAAACAAAACAAAACAAAAAAAGGACGTTAATGATTGATCTTTCATTGATTCTGAATGAAGAATTTAACCAGTTAAAAATGTATTCATGGATATTTAATCAATAGTCGTGGCTTCTCATGTAATTTAGTTTTTTGTCTGCCGGAGACATTTGCTTAATAAGGAAATAAAAACTTAAATGAGAAAAAAATGAGGGAAAAACACTTGTTTTGCATCTTATCAATTATTAATGATTAATAGATTGTTGGCATGTTAACTTCTGGTAAAGGAAAACACACAATTTCCAGCCCTAGTCTGGAGAAGTGACGGTGACATCAGTGGTTAAAAGTAACTAATACTCTGAATATTTTCTTTTTAGTTTTTTTTTTAGTTAAAAAAAATAAAATAAAAAAAATGACAAACTGTACTTTTACTTGAGTATTTCTCTAACACCGGTGCTTTTACTCGTAATTGAGTAATATTTTAGCAATGCACTTAATTGTACTTGACTACAGATTTTCAGTACTCTCCACCACTGCCTGTTATGCACAACAACACCTAATTAGTCTCATTCATAATGAAGCCAGCGAAGCAGTTAAGTCGTTTGTTAATTCTCTCACATATCCTTTAATTTACGAATTTTATTAAATTGTTATTTGGTCAGGCAGTTCGGACATCTCTGGGGCCTGTATGCAAAGGCCGTTTGTTTCGCGCTCAAAACGTTAACAGTCCATTCGGAAAGCAAGCTGGCTGTGACTTGGAGGTGAAGTGCATATTTCTTCCGACCAACGCCGAATTTCCATAAAATTAAGGTAAGTTGAAATATTATGTTGCCATAAAAATAACACTGCAGATTGTACAGTAGTCTGTATTTTTTGGTTTGTGCTGTTTAATCTGATGTAGAATCTAACCAAAAGGAAAAACAGCGGGTTTGGTTTAGCTATAGGGCTGGACAATAATTCAGTATCAATATATCACAATATACTTTTATTCAATAACGGTGATATGATATAAAATATATTCATCATTATTTCACTTCAAATTCATCTGAGTCAATATCAGATTCAGAGTTTGGTTCCCTCCTGAACCCTTCCTCATGCTTTAAACATAAAAACATATTGCACATATTGCATAACACATACTTCAACATATTGCACTGTCCCCACCTTTTGCTCTAAGAATAAATTGGAACAAATCAAATCAAACTAAATGTGTAAGCAAACAGTCTCAAATGTTTTGGGCTTGTAAACATCATAATGTTTGTTATACAGTAACTCCTCATTAACAGTGTCCCTTTCTGCATTTTCTGGAGGCAAAATCATCAATAATGTCGTCATGATATTTGCTTCCCAACATCACGGTTGATGCTCATGATGCCATTGCCAAACCACTCAGATGTTCCTGGGAGTCATAAGGCTGATATTAATTCAGCTCCATCAAATTGGCTGTGCTTGTTTTACTTTCATATACTTAAAATGTAGGCTAGGTAATTATATTATTATTATACAATTAGCATTTATTTAGCTCCTTTGTCAGAATATTTTATGAGTTTTAATAATTCTTATATTTTTATAATAAGATATCTGCAGCTATATTTGCTCTTTGGGTTATGCAAGCAAACAAAATTCAACCTTAGTCAATTTTTATCCTTCATTTTGTATTAGTGCAGTTGTAACTGCAACACTACAACTAACGATAGAAGCCAGCAAGATGCACAGGGAGACCTTTTTATGTAGGTAAAACATGGCCAAGAGGGGAGAGGAGGGAGAGATAGGCCGATTCATACAAAAAGTAAATAAAAATGTAAATCTAAAACCAATTAGGCACAGTGTTCGGTCAGTATAGACATAAATCCATAAACAAATAAACATATCCATTTTTTAAGGACAGGCTAATGTGTTTTATAAAAAAAAAAAATTATAAATTAAAATCAAGTGAACATGTTTTCCTGTAAACCAAGGGCAGGCACATAGCAGCAGTTAAACAGTGAACACAACAAATATTAAGTGAATTTTGTGAAGTACATTCAGTGGACAACTGCACAGTCTGTTGCAAAAGAACTTTACAATTCTCACCAGGCTGAAATTATTCGCTGTATCCAGGCTAAAAAGCTCCCAAACTTTAGCTGCTGTATAGGACACCACCATTACTGTACGCTACCGCTCGGCAGAGATGCTATTGTGCATGTGCAACTCACGGCAGAGATTGTAGTGAGATGCCTTGTCCACAATGGAATTCATTGTCGACTATTTCTATTATCGATTTTTGTCGAAAACATTGACGAGTCGTTGCAGCCCTAAACTATGCATATTGCTGAGTGACACGTGAGCCTTGCTTATCGTGGACGCTTGCACACACTAATGTCCCTGTGTGCTCTGCACGCATACACATGCACACAGACACACGCACACGCCACACACACACACTTAGTGTCATGTAAGCTGGTTATTTGATGTTAAATGGTTACTTATCTTTTTATTGAAAGCTCCTGTTGAACACTGATTTGCTCAATTTTTGTCTAATTTCATTAAGGTCTTGCCAGCCAGGAGACAGGAGCCAACCAGACAGGAGCCAGCCAGACAGGAGGAGGTGTACCCTGTTGTTCATAAATATGGCGTAAGTTTCCATACATCGACCTTAAAGTTTCCTTTAAATGCTCCTGATATGTTACAAGACGTTGACAAATTATGTTAATTTCAAATGCTTATGACTTATATGTTTAACCAGGATATTCTCATTTCAAAAGCAGAGGTGCAGCCCACAACTGATATTGTTTACATTTGATATTTGATGAAAGTTCCCAATCAGGGAGAGGAGGGCTCTAAAGTATTCAGAATTTGGGTGGATATTTTATTTAACCCATTTTGCCCATTTTTATCAATTTCTTACATTAAGGGTTCTTCCTCCATAGAGATTTCGGTGGCGGCCGCCACCACGTTATTTCTTGCCGCCACCGCCTCACGATGAGAAAATCCAAAAAGAAATACTTCAAGCGCTGTCTGTCGGGTGCGCTGGTTTTTCTTATTCTGCGCGACCCATGCTATTTCTGGATCTTACAGTTACGCTAGCACCCCCCCCCACCGTAGTAGCTATGATCGCACCATGCCGCGTGCTCCGCGGGGGGTTACCGCCACTCTCCTTTTTTGGCCAAGGAAAAACCCTGATATTCCTCAATTAAACATGATTGTAGTATCAGTTCTGGCCACAATCTTAAATATGACTCCTTTAAACAGACCATCACAGATTAGGGATGTGTCACGATCTTTGGATATTGGAATATATTATCTCTGAGCCACAATTAATTTCACACACACATGTGTGACAGTCCAATCAATCAATATATTCCTCTTGAAACAAACTTTGTTGAATTATTTAAATTTAATACTGTGAAGCTGCTTTGATACAATCTGTATTGTGAAAAGCGCTATACAAATAAACTTGACTTGACTTGACTTGACAGTCAGCAGGTCTTTAACTTAAACACCTCAATATGTCTGTCGGTTTTATATAGTACAAAAGCTTTGTCTGTTACAGATCAAAAAGAAAAATGGATTATGATGACAGTCGTTGGACTAAACGAAGACGTGTTAAAATGAAAGTACAGGAGCACTTGAAGTTTTTGGAAGACTGCCATAATGACGAGGACATTGTGCCAACAAATATGGATTTCATTGCATCAGAGGAAGAGTTGGAGTCTCATGGAAGTAACAATTCAAATGACAGACAGATCTGTGGACATCATAGTGAAGAGTTGGGGTCTCAAAGTGATGAATCACATTCTGAAGTTGTTTCCAAACACAGTTTTGAAGCCACAAATGATCAGACTGATTCGGAAAGCACAGGTGACAAATCAGACCTTTGTAGGAAATTGGGAGACTGGGCAGTAAATCACAATATTTCACATAGTGCCCTGTCAGAGTTGTTGTACTTATTAGTGCAGTGTGGCTTAGAGTTACCAAAAGATCCAAGAACTCTTTTGTCAACCTCAACAACCTACGAAATCAAAGACATCGGAACTGGATGCTACTGCCATATTGGAGTGTCTAACTTAATAATTTCAGCGCTGTCAAAGGAAGCACATTCCTCAGTAGACACTATAACACTGCGCATTAACATTGATGGTATACCCCTCTCAGGCAGCTCTAAACAGGAGTTATGGCCTATTCTGGCTAAGATCAAGGAACTTCCCAGAGCTAATGTTGGTGTCATTGGTCTGTTTGCAGGCCCAACAAAGCCTCAATCGGTTCATGAATACCTGAAGGATTTCATTGAGGAGTTGAAGCTATTAATGCGTGATGGTCTAGAATACAATGAAAGACATTACAATGTTGCTCTTCCAGATGCATTTATTTGTGATGCACCTGCTCGTGCCTACTTGAAATGCACCAAAGGTCACACTGGCTACAGCTCCTGTGAGCGATGTACTGAGTATGGGGTTCATTTAGGTACAGTTGTGTTTCCAGAATTGACTGCACCGCTTCGGACAGACTTGACCTTTGATCAGCAGCTTGATAGTGAACATCACCATAATGATATAGTCTCACCGCTACAAGAGCTTGGCATTACAATGGTCTCAAGCTTTGTCCTTGACTATATGCATTTGGTATGCTTAGGACATGTTAGAAGAATTGTACATCTTTGGACCAAGGGACCTTTAAGTAGTCGTCTTTCTGCTTCCACAATCAACATGATTTCTGATCACTTGGAATCAATCAGAGCAAATCTCCCACAGAATTTTTCACGTAAGCCAAGGTCACTTCGAGAATACAGAAATTGGAAGGCCACTGAATATCGGCAGTTTCTGTTGTACACAGGTCCTGTGGTACTGAAAGGACGCCTACCAACAAGGCTGTACAAAAACTTTATGCTACTCTCAGTTGCAATGAGGATACTTCTCAGTCCAGCCTTGTGCTCTGAGCACTGTGAATATGCAGACAAGCTACTGAAATGTTATGTGACAAATTTTGGACAGATATATGGATCCGAGCAGCTAGTCTATAACACTCACTCACTCATCCATCTTGCTGATGATGCCAGAAACTTTGGTGCCCTAGACAACGTGTCATGTTTCCCTTTCGAAAACCATCTGGGGACTATGAAGCGGCTAGTGAGACGGCCCCAAGGCGCAGTTCAACAACTCGTAAGACGTCTCAGTGAAAAGCAGCGTTCACTCTCCCTTAAAAGTGGAAAAGAGAGGGCAAATAAGCCTCTACAACCACATTTCTCAGGTCCGACTCTCCCTGATGTTCCTGTCCGCATGCAGTACATGAAGTACAGACACGAGGGCAATATCATTTCTCGTCGTGAAGGCAGCAATTGTTTTAATGTTAAGGGCAAAGTTGCTGTGGTGCGGAACATTGTTGAGTTGGTATCAGGGGGTATGTACGCAGTCTGTCAGTTTTATGAAAAAGAAGGCAGCTTTTACAACTACCCTATTGAGTCAACGTGTGTGGGGATTAGAACAGTGACACGGCTGTCTCACCAGCTGCACGGTGTGTCGGTCACAGATTTAACTGAGAGACTAATACTTCTGCCCTTGCAGGATGGAGCTGTTGCATTTGTCCAATTACACAATCAGTAACCATTATGAACTTTGCAGCATGCCCCTGTTCTGTGTTGTCGAGTTTATTGGCGAGACCCATGATGGCCAGTCTGTGGTGGATATAATTCCAACATGTTGGATGACCGAAGAACAAAATGAGTGTTTCTGGCCATCAGGCCGTAATGTAACCAAGGCTGTGAAGGACCGACAGAAGCCAGAGGAATCGTGGCCGAAATACTCCATCAGGGTACTTGGATGGGCAGGTAAGAGGTTCTTTTCTGAATTTGACAAATACTCTGTCTGTCATCTATCTAGCTCAATGTCAATAAGGCATCAATTTCTATAAGTGCCAATAATGTACTTTTCAAATTTAGGCTGTAAAATTGTGATTTCTATATTCAATTGTCTTTTTCTGAACCAACATCAGTCATCATAAATGGTAAACAATATTTTTTCATGTTTACTCAACTCCAGGCATTTGAGATTATTTATAGGTGCAAATACCAAAAAGATTTTTTTATCACGGTCAGTATAGATTGCATACTAATACCCTTTTTCCTTTTGTTATTAAGACACTTTCGAGGCTGCTCGCAAAAAATGTAAAAAAGCGGAGGCAACGTCTGACATACAGACAGATGGTGATGATTTGCCTGCAAGGCGAAAAAGGAGGTAATGTAATACACAGAATATATAATGTTATATAATGTTATATAATTAACGTTGCAGAATTTCTGGCATTAAAGGAAAAGTACTGTTTTTTTAATCTACTGTTTTTTTAAACCTTGTTTCTAGCATGTTTCTTTCATAAACTTACCCGGGGAAGTTTGGAGTGACTTTTTGTCCTTCTGGAGATATTTAGATCCATGTCATTCCAGCAAAACGTTAGAGGTTGGGGCCAGTAAGCCTAAATAAAACATTATCAGTGACAAAACATCTTCTTTTCACCAGTATGTAGTTATGCATTGCCAGTGCTATCCCTCGATGACTTCAGAACAGCTTGTTTGTCATCCAGGCATTTAAAAAAAGATTTGTCAATACGAGCCGATGACGTCATTGCTGTTTGCCACCACATGATTATTTTATTTCAGCCTTGTACACTACATCCAATGGCCTGCTAACTTGCTACTGCTAGTACAATATAGCAGAATATCCGATTTTGAGGATATGTTGGACATCTTCAATTGTGCACAATTTTGTGGAAGTGACGTCATCGACGTCTTCTGTCAACCCAAAGCTATCTAGAACTAACCTTAGGCTTGTTTGCTGAATTTTTTTAAAAGCCCTGGAAGACAACCAAGCTGCTCCAAAGTCAACGAGGGATAGCACTAGCAATGTATAACTACATATTGGTGAAAAGAAGACGTGTTGTTACTGATAATGTTTTATTTAGGCTGTAATGTTACTGGCCCTGACCTCTACCGTTTTGCTGGAATAGCACTCATTGAGATGGATGTAAATTTCTTGCGAACGACATCAGGTGACTCCAAACTTCTCCGGGTGAGTTTATGAACTTATTTCGTGCTAAAAATAAGGTCCAGGTTCAAAAAAACTTTTCCTTTCCCTTTAATTTCCATTTTTCATTTACGTCAAATATGGCAGTTGTTAGAAAAATTCCTTGAGCCACATACAGTATAAAAAACTCCTTTCGGTGGGAATAAATCATAAAAAGCAATATTGATGCCAATATTTTAGAGTCCAAAACTAGATCAGTATGCCTCTTATGCCGCTTTTCCACTGCCACACGGTACATCACGGTACGGCACGGTATGGTACGGTACAGCACCACACGCTTTGGACAACCAGGACGGTTTTTGTTTCCATACAGAAGGTAGTGTCGTTACGACCTGGAAGTGGGTGTAGTTGGCGTGGCGACACTGCTGTGACGTTGTTTTTATTAGACGGCATATGTACTGTCACGCCGTGGTCAGTAAAGTAAACACAACAATGAAGGCATTAGAGGCGTTACTGCTGCTGTTGTTTGCTCTGTGGCTTGTAGTCAGCGAAAACGCCAAAAGACAGAGCCAGGAACATTTAGAAGAGGCGAGGCTGTTGTGTTGTGTGTTCTGTTGTGTTTTACACACATGGCGCGCTCGCTAAAATCACGCTCGATCTGCTGCCCCCCTGTTTACACCAGACATGATTTCTCCGCGATGGTCGGCAAGCACTTCTGATCAGCTGTTGTCCTTGTAGAACATGTGCTGGGGATCATACAACTCCCTGTACTTCTCCACTTCTAAGATTAATTTTACACCGCTCATCTGGACTTGTCATCAACTCCTCTGCCTCTCTCTCACTTCCTTGTTTGTGTGTTTCGTCGCGCTTATTCTCTAACCAATCAGTGGACAGCAGCCTGTTACGTCACGTTTTGTGTTGGTTCAGCACGGTTAGAGCCACCTCTGAAACGGGTGCGAAAAATCGTAACGGGTCCCGGGTCTCCCCCCAGTGAAAACACAAATAAAGCGTGCCGTGCGGAGCCGTTACGAAAATGTGCAGGGGAAAAGGGGCATAACAAACACCTCTAACTGCTTTTTTCAGTGTATTCTATTGTAAAAGTTTAAATGTATGCTTTTAACTGAATATAGAGCACCAAAACCCCTGCTGGCTTCCAGTGAGGAGGAAACGGACATTGAGGGAGATGTCTTGCCACCTACTCCTCCCGAGGCGTTTGTGTCTAAGAAAATGTGGGGTGCAGGTGAAGCCCGGACAAAAAACAGGGTTAGTGATTAAGTGTGTGAAGTGATTAAGTGAAACAAGACCTACAATAGGTATATTGGCCTACAAAAGGAGAAGTGAAAATGTCCCTCCTTCAATGAGAAATGTAGATATACTAGGCTATATGGTCAGGATTTAATTAATTTTTTATTTAATTGATGCACTGACCCATCCATTGACTTTCGAGTGATTGCCCGCATATCGCCTAGCCAGTGGTTCTTAAAACTTTTTTGTCAGAGAATAGCTTATCCATTCACAAATTAAGGTGAATCTGCAGCATTCTGTCACAGAGGGGAAATATCACATGCTGAAAACGTCGCCTACGATAAGATAAATGGTCTCTTTGCATTCAATTGTTTATAGTGTCAGACAGAAAATTCTGAAATGCTGTTTCGTTCATTCAGTAGGCTATATTGTAAGACATTAATATTTTAAGACACCTTATTCAAATCTTCATTTTCTCTTGCTCTTTTCTCAACAATATACATGGAGAGCATCTCGCGACCCATCGGAAACGTCTTGCAACCCCCTTGGGGGTCGCAATCCCTAGGATAAGAACCATTGGCCTAGGCTACGTTTTGTCGCCCAATGATAAAGATCCTTAGCTCTGTTAAAAGGCAAACTCGATTTCAGTAGCCTAATCTTCCAATGAAAGCCGATAGTTATTGAAATGTGAATCTGCAGACTTGTATGATTTAATTACAAGCAACCTACACGATGGATAAATTGCTGCAATTTGTATTTTGACAATGTAGCCTATATTTCTGCAGAATCATAAAGCTCCTTAACTTCTAAAGCGCTGCAACAGCCTTTGGTGACATGTAAAAAAGTAGGCTAGTCTAAGTATCCTAAGCTGAGACAGAACAATGTTCCCTGCAGCACAGAAGTCAGCATCAATCCGATTAAGCCAATCTAGCCGCAAACCCTGCAAATCACCATTAACCACTGACATTGCGCTACAAGACCCTGGTCTTTGACCTATGATGTGTTGGTCTAGTTATTTAATGGTAGTGTTGTGTTTTTAATTTGCTGCAGTGTTTACTGGTATTTCTTCCTCTTAGGATATTGAAATGGTGTTAATGCTGTACTTCTGCTTTCATATTGTGCAGAGGAGAAGCCGCAGCCCTCATGTGTCCCAGAGGGGACTCAGCAGCCCTCATGTGTCTCATAGGGGAAGCCGCAGCCCTTGTGTGTCCCAGAGGGGAAGCCGCAGCCCTCATGTGTCCCCGAGGGGACTCAGCAGCCCTCATGTGTCTCATAGGGGAAGCCGCAGCCCTTGTGTGTCCCAGAGGGGAAGCCGCAGCCCTCATGTGTCCCAGAGGGAAAGCCGCAGCCCTCGTGTGTCCCAGAGAGGACTCAGCAGCCCTCATGTGTCTCATAGGGAAAGCCGCAGCCCTTGTGTGTCCCAGAGAAGAAGCTGCAGCCCTCGTGTGTCCCAGAGAAGAAGCCGCAGCCCTCGTGTGTCCCAGAGAAGAAGTCGCAGCCCTCATGTGTCCCAGAGGGGAAGCCGCAGCCCTTGTGTGTCCCAGAGGGGACTAAGCAGCCCTCACGTTTCCGGGTGGCGGAGCAGGTCCCAGGGATCCCGCAGCCCCAACGTTTCTGAGAGGGTGAGCAAGTTCACAACGCCTTATGTTACAATGCATTATGAGCTTGTAGATCTGCCATTTCAGTATTTGTATTAGTTTTTTTGTTTTCGTTTAGAGGTATTGAAATGTTCCTTAAAGTCAAAGTTTCTGCTTCCAAATTGTATAGGTAACCAGGGTCAGCCCAGCAAGACAGAGTCTGACCCCGAGAAACCCCTGTGGGTCCCCCACAAGTGGCCTCAGCATGAGCCTACTTGGCGGCAGCCCCACCCCGTCTCCTGGCCACAGAGCAGCCCAGTTACTGCGTGGCCAAAGTTTAGCCCCCCAAAAAATTGATGGAGCAATGTTCATCACACTAGTGACATTGCTAGAAGAAGTGAAGGACACACTGAAGCTGCATGGGCAGATGCTAAACACACTGCTCAAAAAAGATTCCATGCCAGTCATGGCGATACCGGATGGTGCTGTTTTCCCCCTGGCCAACGTTGAGGACGTTATCGCCATGAATGAGAAGCTCTCAGACCCTGAATTCATGTCTGCAGTGGTAAGTTTTTGGGGGCCAGATCCTATTGTTTTCCTGTGTTTTCTTTTTCTTTCTTCTGACAAAATCCTTCCCATGCATAATGAATCACTAAACTTTGCAGAGTTCAAGTCCCATGCCAGGTTGCTTCAAATCAACCATGTCTGCTACAACTTAACATTTTTCACCTACATGTAGTCCCAATACGGAAGAGACTTAAGTATACTTGAACATCAGTTCACTGCTGCATTGACTAATCTTAATTTCAAATCTGATGGTAATTGTCTTCAGCAAAACAGTCCTTAGCTAAATAGACAAGTTATTAAGACCATTATACTTGTATAGCTACAGTCGGCAAAATTGGATACGCCCCAACAGCCTTGCTCGCGCCCCCGCCACGTGCACCATATTGGGGAAAACAATGCTGATTTGCCCATTGACTCCCGTGTTATAATAGGCATTTTTCCGAACGCAGGATTGAGGACCCACGGTGATATTTTCACTCAGCAACCCACCCCCTCAATAACCGGAGGATTACCAGTCAGCGACGACAATATTGTTGTTGGGGTTCAACAACAATATTGTCGTCGCTGACTGGTAATACTCCGATTTCCACCAATTTGACTGGTGTAAAAGAAGTGTGGTAGGCACTAGGTAGGGATCACAAACAATATAGTCGTACAAGACTTCAACATTACATGACTACTGATTGAAATCGCCATAGCGTTTGGCGGGGTGCACAATTTTGACCTAATTGCAGTTTTTCTGACAAATATTGCGATGCGATTTTCGATTTTTATATTCAAAACTTTTAAGTGCATAAAACAAAAATTATGAATGAAATATTATATCATTACTTACAAAACACAGTCTTGTACAACTTGACACACATGAGAACAATATACAATAACCTAAAAAATATTTATGTGGCCAGCACCCTCTTCTGGCTTTTGTCTGCTGTTGAACCTGAAAAATCTCTAATATAAACTACGTAGTGATTGAGGTAATGAGATTGTTGGTTCCACCTGTTATTTTTGCTCCGCGTGTTTGTCATATAGGCTATTCATGGTCGATTATCCAGAGTTTAAGAATCTTAATCGAATCGTCACGTGTCGTATCAAGATCTTTATCGACTTTTTGGCACACCCCTACTGGAAAATGCCAAAATAACTTCCAGTCAAAAATATTGAGGGTGGACTTCTACACAAAATTATGCTTGATGGAAAATGTCTTCATTTCCCCATGGACATAATCATGGTCATTCTGTAGTAGATCACCCCCTTGAGGCAGTTTGGCTGTGAAGCTCTATGCTGAAAAGGGAAGACTGGCATTGTGAATATGGCCTATAGACTACGGTCTATAGGCCATATTCACAATGCCAGTCTTGTAGGTTTTAGGGAACTGGTATTTTATGCTATCAAGCACATAATTGGTTTAACACTTTATTATTATTATTATTATTATTATTGACATGCCAAAAATAAGGATGCCAGGTTTAAAGCGGGGTGTTTGGCTATGTAATGGGGACAGAGAATATTTTATGATATTTACTGACTTAATATGGTGTTTTCTGATCCTGTGACTTTAAATGTACTGTGCTCTATTACTGTATACTCTTAAGGTTGCCATGGTTGCAGACATAGGGGGTTCCTCACTTGAAGATGCCACTAGGAGGATGATGAAGTTCCTGATGGTGCCAGAACTGCAACGGCAGTACAACGTGACCGGACGGATGGGCAAGCTGTGCTTCAAAGATCTGCGTCTTTTTGAAGTTTTCTATGGTAAATTCAGTTTTTTAATTGCTCAATGAAACTTGTCTTTGGCCCTTCTTTTATTTATCCAAAGTTAAATGATACAGTAGTTTATCAAAACACAATTTAGTTGGAGATTATCAACATTTTAACATAACATTAAGGACAATTTCAGCCTTATAACCACTGGTCTGTTCCACATGCAACTCTCTAACCACTCGCCCAATCGATCTCAAATTTGGTAGGTTTCGTTCTACTGGCATGAGTGTAGTGCCCATTTTCGTGTCTTGTCAAAATATGCCAAATTTATGACTTGAATTATTACATTAATTTGCCTTAATGGCCGAAAAATCAACTTCAAGAATTGTTCTCTGCAAAATCCACACTTTAACAGTTAGTCTTATCTTTGAAGTATACTACAACTTTTCTCCAATACACTGTGTTTAAAAAATTCAAAAATGTGTAAGTGAACTGAACTAGTCCAGTGATACTTTAATTGTTTCTAAGGGGGGCCCGTCAACACTTTAGCAACATTGTGTAGGCCTATACTGTGTGCAGGTCTCCTACCTAAATCACTGGCGAATAAAATGTAGGCCTATAGACCCATTTTGGACCTACGTCATTGTGACGTTCCGATGGCATTTAGTAACGGAAGTAAGAGCCCCTCCATAGACTCTTCGATAAGATTAGTTTAAGACTAAGGCAGTCAAAATCAAAAATGTTAACTTTTTAAAACGACATTCATGGTCTTGGAGAGATAAGATAAGAAAAACTTTATTGTCTGTCACAAGTGACAGAAATTTGTCTTCGACAGGCTCAACAATATATAGATTTGAAAAAAAGAGAAAACAAATACACTCACTACAATAGCCACACATTGGTACACAGTAACAAACAACAATAACCAGACAACAACAACAATGAACACAGGTCGGAGTTAAGGTGCTGGTTTCAGAATATTCAACTTAGTGATGGCCGTGGGAATGAAGGACTTCTTATAAACATTTTTACGGGCTAGTGGGACCTTGTAACGGCGACCTGATGGCAGTAACTGAAAGGATTGGTGAAGAGGGTGGGTGGGGTCTTGTGTGATGGTGGTGGCTTTCCTAAGTACTGAGTGAGTGTAAATATCTGATAGGGGGGTTTAGGGGGAGCCAATTATTTTGCCAGCCTGTGTTATTATTCGTGTGAGGTTTGTTTTGTATTTAGTGGTGAGTGCATTGTACCAAGAAGAGATGTTAAATATGAGAGTGGATTCTATCAGTGATGTGTAGACTGTGGTTAAAATGTCCTTGCTGACATTAAAAGTCCTGAGCTTTCTCGGGTGGAGGCGCTGCTGGGCCTTCTTGTACACATATTTTGTGTGTTCGGAGAAAGAGAGGGATCCGTCTATTTCTGTTCCGAGGTATCTAAAAGATTTGACCTGTTCTACAGGTTGGCCATAAATGCTGATCGGCTGGAAAAGCTGTGTTTGTGTCGTGGTAAGTGTTCCTCTGCTACCACAACACAGTTCCTTGGTCTTTCCAATGTTGAGCTCGAGGAAACTTGCCTTAAAAGTCCTGGCCAGATTGCTAACTGCCTGATGGTAGTCAGACAGTGCATTGGCACCTGTCAGATGGGCTACTAAGGCCATGTTGTCTGCATATTTAAAGAGTCATTCCTTCACTGCTGCAAGAGATGGACAGAGAAGAGAATGGGAGATAAAACACAACCTTGTGGGAGTCCTGAGTTTAAAAACAGCTTACTGGATTTAAAACCATTTACTAAAACCTGCTATTCTGTAAAAAAAAACTTAATCCATAAAATCAGTGCTGGATGGACCTGAAGCTCCACCAGACGGTGCAATAGTGTGTCTGTGTGTATAGTATTAAAAGCAGAGGAAAAGTCCATAAATAAAATCCTGGTGTGAGGGTGCACTGAATCCAGCTGCCTGGTCACCCTGTCCAAAAGAGTACTGAAGGGTGAGAGTACTCACAATCACAGGTCTACTAAAATCTGCGTTCTTGTGAAGTTTCACAAACCTGAAGTTGTCACCAAATATGAATGTCAAGCAGAATATTTTAAAATATTTCATTTTCAACTGCTACCTATTATGCCTGAACACAGTGGGATTGCATTTAGCCTACACAACAGTGGAATTCTCACATTTGAAACAGTTTCCCTGTATTTGAAATAGCCTAGTCAAGTGTAGGAATGTAAATGCAATAAAGTAACGAGCATTCTATCTTGCGCCGCAGCGGTTTGGCATTTCTTGTGACACATCCGATGAAAAAATGGCTGCAACATGTCCTTTTCTCCCTCGTTGTCATGGTGAATCGCTGTATCCGAGCTCCATTGATGATAGTTTTCCTTAGGCTGCGGACACAAGAACAACCTAGGGTTTTTGTTTGCAGGGTAAATCAGCTCAGAGATCGGTGTTGGTTTTACAATTTGTTAAACCTTCTACTTGGAATGGGGCCCAGGACTTTTGACTGATTATGTGTAAGGTTTATATAGGTAGTATGTTATTCATTCTGTTTTATTGTTGTGATTCTACAGCAAGGGAATAATAGAATTTAGTCAGAACATCAAACGATTTATAACACACCATTTACATATTTTGGGCTCCTGTGAGTTTTACTCGCACACAGACATCAAGAATCAGCATATGAATCTCAACAATGGTGACATGCTTCAATGGTGCAATGCATTCTTGGAGCCATGGATAAGTTTCGTATGATGCATTCAGAATGCTGTAGAATCACAACAATAAAACAGAATTAATAACATACTACCCGTATAAACCTCCCACATAATATCAATGAGTTAAGCCAATATATGATGATTATATTCTTATCATCAATCAGCTTACAGCATCTGATTATATTTTCTCTTGCTGTTCTCACCATAACAAACAGACACAGCTGCCTGAGAAAAACAAATGTTAAAAAGTCAAGAGCCTGACTAAAGCACACACTGATCGCCACAATGGTAACATCAAATCAAACTATTACTTTCAAATAAGTAATCAACATCTAAGCCTCTTCTTAAAGGAGAAGTTCACTTTTGAAAAAACTTTTGCTGATTATTTACTCACCCCCATGTCATCCAAGATGTCCATGTCTTTCTTTCTTCAGTCGAAAAGAAATTAAGGTTTTTGATGAAAACATTCCAGGATTTTTCCACATATTATGGATTCCATTGGGACCCAAACGGTTCAAGGTCCAAATGACAGTTTCATTGCCGCTTCAAAGGGCTTTAAACGATACCAGACGATGAATAAGGGTCTTATTTAGCGAAACGATCGGTCATTTCAAAAATAAATAAAAAAGTTTAAGTTTTATAAGCACAAATGTTCGCCTTGCTCTGTTCTGTGATGCGCGTTCGTGACGTCACGTAATACGCAATTACGTTGAAAAGGTCAAGTTTGATGTGTTTACAAATGTGCGGAAGGAGGACCATATAAACATTTTCAAATGTGTTTGTGTCAGTTTATCGTTTAAAATGCCCATTTCGTGTGCGCATCCTGAGTGTTTTAATATTAAAAAGCCAAAAAGAACATTTTCTTCAATTTTTCAAGCGTGACCTTTTCAACGTAATTGCGTATTACTTGACGTCACGAACGCGCATCACAGAACAGAGCAAGGCGAACATTTGTGCTTATAAAACGTAAACTTTTATTTTTATTTTTGAAATGACCGATCGTTTCGCTAGATAAGACCCTTATTCATCGTCTGGTATCGTTTAAAGCCCTTTGAAGCTGCAATGAAACTGTCATTTGGACCTTGAACCGTTTGGGTCCCAATGGAATCCATAATATGTGAAAAAATCCTGGAATGTTTTCATCAAAAACCTTAATTTCTTTTCGACTGAAGAAAGAAAGACATGGACATCTTGGATGACATGGGGGTGAGTAAATAATCAGCAAAAGTTTTTTTAAAAGTGAACTTCTCCTTTAATTCTTAATACGAACTTCTGTAGATGTCTGACAGAAATAAAGTCTGTCAGACTAACCATGGTTAGTAATAAGTGAAGCTGGTAATGTTGTTTGTAATAAGTGAAGCTGGTAATGTTGTTTGTGGAGTTGTTTAATCAGATCTTGAGAGATGTAATGTATTTTATCTTCAGTTGATTTCATCCAAGGCTGTGGCTGGAAGTAGTTGAGGCTAAATTTCAACATGCAATGGAAAAAGGGTTATAGGTTGGCATAAAACTCCATGGTAAATGTCACCCTAGGGGTAACATTTTAGCTTACCACATGTGGAAATGTGTTACTTGAATGAATGATTTGAAGAGTTGCAAGTTGTAGCAAAAAAGAACCTTGCTAAATTGACTTATGCTCCCTTGTTTTTAGGTGCACTGAAGAGTAACGCTATAACTCAGAATGTGAACCGAAAGGATGTGGAAATGGCACTGGGGAAATGGTTCACAGGCGCACGTGACCGTGGCGGGGAGAGGGCTGCAAGAGCCCTAAGAGAAAAAACATTGACAACACAAACGCCATGACTGTTTTGGATGTATTTTTTGGAGAGATGTTTTGTTTTCTTTTTTTCAGACATTAAAAAGTTGTTCAATGTATTATATAATGAGTGTATTTTGTATTGTATTTTTGGAGGGGTTTTTTTTCAGAGATTTTTTAAAAATATCTTTTTTGGTTTACCGTATGTTTTTTAAAGATAATTTTTGTTGTTCAATTTAATATATTTCTTGCAGTTCAAAGCATCAAGTGTCTTGTATTTTATCTTATACTTACATTCATTCTTCGTTTTAAATTTTTCTTAGATTGTTTCCTTAAATGAATGGTTGGGCTTACCTTGCATGAATTGCCCAGTTAGGACCAACATAAGATCCTTACAGAGCCCACTTTAAGCCCATATGGGCATTCACGGTTGAATCCTGGTGCAAGCCCACTTTAAACCCCTTTAGGCAGGTGGGCCCCAAATGGGTCTGACACAAATTGCCTGGTTAAGACCCATATAAGACCCTTACAGATCCCACTTAAAACCCACCTGGGCATCCATGGCTGGCCCCCATGTGGATCCCGGGTGCAAACCCACTTTAAACCCCTTTGGGCAGGTGGGGCCCAAATGGGTCTGTCATGAATTGCCCGGTTAAGACCCACATAAGACCCTTACAAATACCACTTAAAACCCACCTGGGCATCCACGGCTGGCCCCCATGTGGATCCCGGGTGCAAGCCCACTTTAAACCCCTTCAGACTGGTGGGCCCCAAATGGATCTGACATGAATTGCCCAGTTAAGACCCACATAAGACCCTTACAGATCCCACTTAAAACCCATCTGGGCATCCATGGCTGGCCCCCGTGTGGATCCCGGGTGCAAGCCCATTTTAAACCCCTTTAAGCAGGTGGGGCCCAAATGGGTCTGTCATGAATTGCCTGGTTAAGACCCACATAAGACCCTTACAGATCCCACTTAAAACCCATCTGGGCATCCACGGCTGGCCCCCATGTGGATCCCGGTTGCAAACCCACTTTAAACCCCTTTGGGCAGGTGGGGCCCAAATGGGTTTGGCATGAATTGCCCAGTTAGGACCCACATAAGACTCTTACAGATCCCATTTAAAGCCCATCTGTGTAGCCATGTTGCAAAGCCCATTGGGCAGGTGGGGCCCAAATGGGTCTGACATGAATTGCCCAATTAAGACCCATGCAGTACCCTTACAGGTCCCACTTTTAGTACGTCTGGGCTTCCACGGCTTGCCCCAATGTGGATCCCGGGTGCAAGCCCATAATGGGGCCCACATTTGCCGCCCATGAAGCCCTCATCTGGGCCCCACATGTCATTGCTGGCTGGGAGGCTGGACAGGACCCAGTTTGATGTGCTGCTGCGGAGGGTGGGTCCCCTGATTTGCAAGGACAATACACGTTTCCGACGAGCCATTTCCCCCGGTGAACGGCTGGCAATTTGTTTACGGTAAGTAAGCCTATTTAAATGCGTAACTGAACCAGGTTGATTAAAATATTTAATCGATTTAGATGCTTTTATATAGAATAAGACTATCACGTTTAATTTAATCAGTATATAAATACACACATATGTTTCAACATTTAATCAATGTCACCTTGCTATCTGGGATAGGCCTACATACATATATATATATATATATATATATATATATATATATATATATATATATACATACATATATATATATATATATATATATATATATATATATGCCTATATGTGTGTGTGTGTGTGTTTATATTTATACTTGTTTATACTTATAAAGTGTGTGTATATCTTTGTGTGCACCAAAGAAGAATCATATATAACATGTTGAAACATATATAACATATTGAATCTTATTTAATGTGTCGGTTAAGTTATTATAAAAATAAACATAAATATAAATATATAATGTATTTTTTTAACTGCAATATTGTAGATTAATATGCTTTCTTTTCATATAAATGTATACTTTAATTCTTAATACATATTTCCACAGATTCCTTGCAACAGGGGATTCATACCGCAGTATTGCCTTCAGCTACAGGGTTGGGCACAGCACTGTACACAGTAAATTCCCCAGTGTTAAATTAACACTGCTCAGAGCACATATGGTCCCACTCTACATGGTGTTAAAGTAACACTGAAGCAGTGTTAAAGTTAATGAGACAATTAAGTGATTAATTGAGTGATGATTGAGCATTATTGAAGACACCTGATGATAACAAGCAGAATCACTGAAGGAGAAAATCACAAATTGTAAGCCACCGTTATGGTGATGGGTGTTTGCTTTAGTTGGGCTCTTGACCCTTAAATTATTTACTTTAATTTTTTGTTTGATTGCTGTATCTGACTTACAACTGCCAAATGAACGAAGAAAAAAAGTTATCTGATGGTGTTGGTTATGTTATGACAGTCATCATTTTAACTTTGTTTATGATTTATGTTGTTGGTTACAGCACAACTGTGATTCTGCATAAATATCCAGAATTTTAGATATAATATAAAGGATTTCTTAAAAGTTTTTTTTTTTTATATTTCTTTTAGGCACACA
Organism: Leuciscus idus; assembly: GCA_021554675.1. Taxonomy (NCBI): domain Eukaryota; kingdom Metazoa; phylum Chordata; class Actinopteri; order Cypriniformes; family Leuciscidae; genus Leuciscus; species Leuciscus idus. The sequence continues at coordinate 7,706,728 of CM038623.1, forward strand.
CAGACATAAAGATTCAGTCTATGCATCTCAACAATGGTGACAATTGGGAAAAGTAAATTACATAGACAATTCAGATCATAATTTATTCATACCGCAATGCATGATGGGAGCCATTAATGAGTTGTGATTGGTGGTAGCCACTGCAACATGCTTTATTATTGTCACCATTGTTGGGATTCACAGGCTGATTATTGATGTCTGTGTTTCTAAATTAATACATTTGAAAGTGTTTTGATCAGAACAATGTTTATTAAATATATTGGATTATAAGAAAAATGCTGATAATCATATACTGTAGAATCAAAAAGCTGCTGCTAACAAGTTACAACAAACTATCTCAATAAGTTTCATTTTCGGATCACAGCATGATTATGTCAAAACATAACCAACACTATCAGATCACACTTTTTCTTTGTTCATCTGACTGTTATAAATTAATAACAGCAGACAAACAAAAGTCTAAAGTTAATAATATACAGTAAGGGTCAAGAGCCCAACTAAAGCAAACACCCATCACCATAATGGTGGCTTCCAATTTGAGATTTTCTCCTTCAGTGATTCTGCTTGTTATCATCAGGTGTCTTCAATAATGCTCAATCATCACTCAATTGATCACTTAATTGTCTCATTAACTTTAACACTGCTTCAGTGTTACTTTAACACCATGTAGAGTGGGACCATATGTGCTCTGAGCAGTGTTAATTTAACACTGGGGAATTTACTGTGTAGCTGGTATCGTGGCAGAGGTGTCAAAGGCCATTTGGGACTCCATGGTTGAGGACTACATGCCGGTTCCTTCCACAGAAGATTGGAGGGACATTGCAGCAGAGTTCTACCATCGCTGGAATTTCCCAAACTGTCTTGGTTCTATTGATGGGAAACATGTAGTGATCCAGGCTCCCAACAACTCTGGATCATTATTCTATAACTACAAGGGGACATTCTCTATTGTCCTCTTGGCAGTTGTAGATGCCAGGTACTGTTTCCGCATCATAGATGTTGGCAGTTATGGGAAGTCCAGTGATGGTGGGACTCTGGCTAATTGTCCCTTTGGTAACGGTCTTCGAAGTGGAACCCTTGGCCTACCGGAGGACACGCTGCTACCAGGTTGGATCTAGCAGGCTGCTGGTTGGATCTAGCTGGCTGCTGGTTGGATCTAGCTGGCTGCTGGTTGGATATAGATGGCTGCTGGTTGGATCTAGATGGCTGCTGGTTGGATTTAGATGACTGCTTGAATGCTGTAGCTGGCTTGTCACAGGATCTGGCTGGATGGCTGGCTCTCCCTGACCCGCTGACTGTCTGACTGACACTGGGCATTGGACTCTAGCTACCAAAATGGACTCCCCAACCCCTTGAGGCATGTTTCCACTAGTGCCTCTGAACTCCATAAAGGGGGTGAGGAAGCCCATGATGGCACTGTATTTCCAAGGCTTAGCATGATCAGCTGCTGAGCCACTTTTTTTGTTTTTGGTTTTATTTAATTCCCTCCTGTATACATCACGGAGGTTTTTCCATTTTTTTTTGCATTCTTCAACTAACAAAAAAAAGAAAAAAAAAAAGATGTATGAGCACACACACAAATATTACTTTTATGAAAATGTATAACAAAGTATGATCAGATGCAATGAGTAAGCGTAGTATAGGCCTATAGTTTATTCTGTAATATATTGCAATACAATATTAATATCTGTATATAAAGATATAAGATATACTGAATATTTCATAGAATAGATATAATATTAATATACTATATCCATCAGTATACAGTACATTAATAGGTTATTAATATCTAGTATACATTGATTTCAATAGTATACATTATACAGTACATTATATACACGTGCAAATGGAGAGTGTAAACAGCACTAAAATATTAGAAAGGCCACTATAGTACGTTTAGGTTTTGTTTACTGTCTCTGTCCAAAAAATGTATAGTTAATTGTACAGGCTATTCAATCATTTAAACCTACTTGGAATCCCCGCAATCTCTGAAACTCCTTTCCACGCATCATTCTTTTTATTTATGTCCCTGTACGTGGGCAGAGACATGTCAAATAAAATCGGAAAATTGCTAACTGCAAGGATCAATTTTTCATCCATCTTTACGTGCACTGCAGGCCCAGGGGCTGTGGAGAAGGATCATGTGCGCTCCACTCCTATTGGTTGTCGCTCGCGAAAGTCGCTCTTCATTTGCATAAAGTTAAAAATTTCTCAACTTTGTCGCATCGCCAGACACGCCCCATCCAGTCGCCAAAGGTCACGACCGCGCGTGTCGCCGGAAATCGCCCGCTCCCCATTGAAATGAATGGTATCGTGTCGCTTGGTCGCGTGTAGTGTGAACGCAGCTTAAATGAAGAGATGTCTCATCGATCACAAGTTCAGTATGGCGTACCACAAGGCTCAGTACTAGGACCATTGCTGTTCACTCTGTACATGCTACCCTTGGGAGATATCATTAGGAAATATGGAATTAGCTTTCACTGTTATGCTGACGATACTCAGCTCTATATTTCTTCAAAACCTTACGAAACTTACCAATTCACAAAATTAATGGAATACATAGCTGATATAAAAAATTGGATGACTAGTAATTTCCTACTACTTAAATCTGAAAAAAACAGTGATTCTAATTATTGGACAAAAACCTTCCTCACGTAATAACCTAGAATACTGTCTAACACTTGATGGCTGCTCTGTTAAGTCTTCGTCGTCGGTTAGGAACCTGGGTGTGCTCTTTGATACCAATCTTTCATTTGGAAAGTCACGTGTCTAGTATCTGTAAAACCGCATTTTTCCATCTTAAAAATATATCTAAATTACGCCATATGCTCTCATTGACAAATGCGGAACAATTAGTTCATGCGTTCATGATCTCAAGGCTAGATTATTGTAATGCTCTACTGGGTGGTTGCCCTGCACGCTTAATAAACAAACTACAGCTAGTTCAAAACGCAGCAGCTCGAGTTCTTACCAGAACCAGGAAGTATGACCATATTAGCCCGGTTCTGTCAACACTGCACTGGCTCCCTATTAAACATTGCATACATTTTAAAATATTGCTGATTACTTACAAAACACTAAATGGTTTAGCTCCGCAGTACTTGAGCGAGCTCTTAAAGGTCCCCTATTATGCCCCTTTCCACAAGATGTAAAATAAGTCTCTGATGTCCCCAGAGTGTGTATGTGAAGTTTTAGCTCAAAATACCCAACAGATCATTTTTTACAGCATGTTTAAATTGTCATTTTTTGGGGCTCAGAAAAACGCGCTGTTTTAGTGTGTGCCCTTTAAATGCAAATAAGCTGCTGCTGCTGCTGCTGCTGCTGCACGGCCCAGGGGGCGGAGCTTCATGAGCTCGCGCTCAGTCTCTCAGGACAATTTCATCTCACGGAATGATGATAATAATATCAGAAACTCTCAGTAACGGTGTTCATTTCGACCCGGAGTCGGACAATAATGCCTATAGAGTCAGAGTGCTGTATAGAGATGGAACAGGTATAGTTTAGTAGTTTAATTACGGTTATAACGTATTTGTCATCTGCTTGTATGTATCCACTATTAATAGCCTACAAGTCTGCTGTTTCGGACCATGTCCGAATGATGATCAAACATATACTGATGAGTTTAATAAAGTTTATTGTACATAACACAAAAGATGAAGCGTCAGTTTTACTTCAGAAAATCACCGTAAGAGCTGAGTAAACACAGTAAGTTATAAGAAGTGCGCAAGTACTATAAACGAATTTCGGTAGAGTTGAGGGAGCATTTTCTTTAAAAACTAAATAATTACACCTCGTCTTCAGCGACTGCCTCAGATTTCGGGAGTAAATAGAGAGAGCTATGTGGATTAATACATCCAGCCACACAACACCTACAACGCTTGGGAGACGTTCTCGTCAGTGCAGCAATGGCGGATGTGTACAACTCGCTGTTAACTCGATCAGGGCGGGTCTATGTTAGAACGGCAGTGTCTGTCAACACTCGTGGGCGGGGCCTGTGCTAGTGACGTCACTAAAACAGCATTCTGAAAACAGGTCGTTGGGAGACACTGCTGATGATTTATGGGGATTAATAAAAAAGGAGTGAGTGGATTTTTATCACTATTGGGTGGTTGTGTACACACACTGCCAACACACATTTATGTCCAAACAGCATGCAAAAGTGAATTTTGCATAATAGGGGACCTTTAACGCATTATAGTCCTTCACGTCTATTGCGATCTCAAAATTCCGGCCAGTTGATAATACCTAGAATATCAAAATCGACTGCTGGCGGTAGATCCTTCTCCTATTTAGCACCAAAACTTTGGAACAGTCTTCCTACCATTGTCCGGGAAGCAGACACACTCTGTCAGTTCAAAGCTAGACTAAAAACACATCTCTTTGACCTAGCATTCACATAATACATTGTAGATTTTTATAATTCAATATTAGGCTGCATAGATTAGGTCAGCCAGAACCGGGAACACTTCCCATAAATCCTGATGTACTCGTTACATCATAAGAAGAATGGCATCTACGCTAATTTTAGTGTCTTTGTTTATCCCAAGGTTTTCCCGCAGCCTGCCGTATCCAGGCCGTATCCAGATCTGACGAAGGACCTTCGCCTGGACCCAGGGGCGTAGCACCAAATGTTGGGCCCCGGTCACAGAACCAAGAGGTGGGCCCCTCACAACACCAATATATATCAATATATCTTTGTGTGGCCCCCCCTTCGCCAAGGGCCCCTGTTACTCAGTTCCACTATTACCCCCTGTCTGACGCCCCTGCCTGGACCCGATGACAACGCAGTGCTGAAGTGCCAACTAGTCTCTCCCTATGGAGGATCCCTTTACCACTCTACAGATAGAGCGTTGTCGGGAAAATTCGTTTGCGTACCTACTCCGAAGTGACAAAATAAAATAAAATTCTGTATAAAAATTTATAAGGAAAGACCAGTACTTTGTTTAGGCTTGGTTTGTAGGGAATTACAAACCTGCGCACATATATTCAAACGCACATAACTATAGAACCAATTCTTAATGCGCATGTGAACGCCATCAGCGTTTATCACAGGTTCGCGTTTAAAGTCTGTGTAGAGAGAATGGTGTCGTCTTAGCGGCCCCTAATTTAAAAACAAATGATCGTTGCGACGGAAGCGAATCAATCAAAACTAACTTTAGCTGGAAAATAACTTTATTAAAGAACCGCTATAAAGCCAAAACAATCTCTGTTACCTTAAATTATACATGCATCTCTGTAAAGCTGCTTTGAAACAATCTATACTGTTAAAAGCGCTATATAAATGAAGATGACTTGACACAGTGATTCTATAGAATAAGATCCAGATTTTTCAATATAATCCAAATGATTTCTTAACAGTTGTTCTGAAAAAAAAAATATATATAGATATATAGATATATAAATATATCTATATGTTTCTTTCAGGCACACACAAACATCGAGATTCAGTGTATGAATCTCAACAATGGTGACAAAAAGAATATTGCTAAGACAATTCAGATCATAATTTATTCATACCGCAATGCATGATGGGAGCCATGAATGAGTTTTGATTGGTGGCACCCAGAATGCACTGAAACATGCTTTATTATTGTCACCATTGATGAGAATCACAGGCTGATTCTTATGGAAGCTTGTTTCCGCCACAGAACAAAAAATTGTAAAAGATAATTGCGACTTTTTATCTCACAATTGCGAGTTTACATCTCGCAATTCTGACTTTCTTTTCTCAGAATTGCGAGATATAAATTCAGAATTGCGTGTTATAAAGTCAGAATTGCGTGTTATAAAGTCAGAATTCAGACTTTTTTTCTCGCAATTGCGACTTTATATCACGCAATTCTGACTTTATATCTGGAATTGCATGATATAAAGTCGCAATTGCGTGTTATAAAGTCAGAATTGTGAGATATAAACTATTCTGAGGTAAAAAATAAATAAAAAAAGTCTGTCTTTTTCCCCCTTAGAATTGGACTTTATATCTCACAATTGTGAGTTTATATCTCACAATTCTGAGAAAAGATGTCAGAATTGCGAGATATAAACTCGCAATTATGTGTTATAAAGTCAGAATTGCGTGATATAAAGTCGCAATTGCGAGAAAAAAAGTCAGAATTCTGACTTTATATCTCGCAATTCTGACTTTATAACACGCAATTCTGACTTTATAACACGCAATTGCGACTTTATTTCACGCAATTCTGACTTTATAACACGCAATTGCGACTTTATTTCACGCAATTTGTTTGTGCTAAATAGAGTGTAATTACACCTTTGCCATTAAAATGTTTATAAGCAACTGAAAAAAGCACAAATGTCTAGAGTTGGGGTACTCGAACTCGGACTCGAGCCGGACTCAAGTCCAATTTTGAATGAACTCGGACTTGTCACGCTCTCGGGTGAATTTGTACTCGGACTTGACACGGACTCTGACATTTTAGACTCGGAAAATTTGCCGAGAACAGTCGAGTCCGGGCACTGGAGGACACAATATTTTATTATTCAAAAACCAAACAAACCTAACGTTACTTACATTGTGTTGTTTCAGCGTTGAGCATTGTAGCCAATCACAGACATGTATACGCGCATGAAAGCAGTGGCAAATCAGAGGCGTTTAGAGTCACCATGCAGAGAATTCGCTCAAAATTTTCAGAATCAGCGCAAGCTTTATCCTTTCGCAAATCCCCTCATAAACAACAAAGTCTAGACGCGATGCAAACAAGAGATTCATTGCAGTGCGGACAACTTCAGTATTTATGACGAGAGTTTTAGTGAGAGTGCAGAGCGCGGTAAGTAAGTGATGGCTTAAAGGGAGCGCTATTGACGATCTAAATAATAGTTTTGTTTTTCATGCTTCTAGAGGACCAGTGGTTACATTCACACTGTAAAGTTTAAGGAGTGATAACTGCATTTAAATGTGGGAGTGAACCCACTAAATTATACCCACTTGGACTCGGGCTTGATTGGTAAGGACTTGGACTTGACTCGGACTCAACAAAGGTGGACTCGGACCCAACACTACAAATGTCAGGGCATGTCAAAACATCTCAAGGACCCCAAAAACACCTTAGACCCCAGAGGGTTAATACATTTTGATTTGTGGCACCCAGAATGCACTGCAACATGCTTTATTATTGTCACCATTGTTGAGATTCACAGGCTGATTCTTAATGTTTGTGTGTCTAAATAATAGAATGCTTTGGCATTTTTTTTTTTTTTTGTTAAAGTTTTCTTTTAGAAAAACTTATAAAAAATACTTTACATTTCATTGAAAATGTTGATAATCTCATTCTTTACAAACACAGTGATGCTATAATCAATTAGTTAAATCTAACTTAGACATTAAGCTCTAAATTAGTTATTTCATTCCGGCCAAATAATGATTATGTCAAAACATAACCAACACCACCTGATAATCTTTTCTCTTTGATCATCTGGCATCATAACTCAGTTACAACAGCCCAAAAAAATTCTAAAGTTATAAATGTAAGGGGCATGAGCCCAACTAAAGCAAACAATGAGCACCATAATGGTGACTTAAAATAGTAATTTTCTCCTTCAGAAATTCCGCTTTTTAACATCAGGTGTCTTCAATAATGGTCAATCATCATCACTCAATTAATCACTTAATTATCTCATTACTTTAACACTGCTTCAGTGTTAATTTAACACTCTTGAGTGTGGCGTCAAATAAACTCCCAGGAGAGTTAATTTAACACTAGAGTTTTTGCATTGTAGGAACAAAAGATTATTTAAAAAAGATTCATGCTAGACAAAATGTCACTCAAACCAATCAATCAATTAATCTGAACTTTACTTTTCTGAGTAAAAACGGCATAGTATGTGAATAGTACAGATTACTAGATTTTTACAATGAAGTTAAGACATTGAGTAAAGTTAACTAAAAAGTGTTAGTTAGAATCCCTGATAGATTTTACAGTGCAGATTAAATAAAAACAGCAAAAACTCTTAAGATAAAGCAATATTAATTATGCGGCTGTAAAGTTCCTCATCTTCTTTTAGGGAAGATGTTTTAGTTATATTTGTAGCTCTATTGTTTATTTAAAGACACAGAAGCTTTAATTTCATTCTTTATTCTGCAAAGTCCGTTGCAACAGTGACGTGTAAAAGAGTGAAAGTTCACAGTGGAAACAAACAAAGATCAGCTGTTCATCTACTGAAGCTGCGTCACCTGTTCTTCACACAGAACCTGTTTCACTACAGGTACTTCATTAAAATCAAACACACAATTATTTTATGTGTGAACATTTACACACCTTACAGTTTGAACCTGCTCAGGTGCGTATTTAAGATGGGTGTGTTAGTGTGTCTTTTGTTTTTCAGGACATCACCTGTCGCATATACTAACAAGACACACCTGACATGAACTAGGAACAAAAGATTAAAAGGAAATATAAAAAAAATATATATTAAAAATACCAATGCTAACCATGAACCCAGCAAACCTGTCACATACAAGCACAGTTTTCATCAGAAGTACTTGGATCTATAAATGCTTATTGTGAGGTGTAATGGAAAAATAATTATCATGATAAAGCAGACACTTCCATCAGTTTTATCACTGTTGTCATGTCCTTTCTCTTGACTATTTGACTATCTTTTGACTGATATTTTGAGGAATGTTGGTGTCGAAACAACACTGGACCCCATTTAATAAAAATAAAAAAACATTTCTCAAAATACATTTTCCATCTAAGAAATGAGTTCATAGAGATGTGGAACGATGTGAGGGGAGTAAAGGATGACTTGAATGTTAATTTTGGCATGACCTATCCCTTTAAGTTAAGACATTAAGTAAAGTTAAACAAAAAGTGTTAGTTAGAACAGTGAAGAATATTTTACAGTGTAGTGTAGGTAGAATGTTCCCATTTGTATATTGAATCAAACCAGATATAGATGAACACAGGACAGACTAAATGTCGGCTGAGTAGACCTGTTTCAGCAGCTCCTGTGGCAGGTTGAACTTCCTCAGCTGGTGAATGAGGTATAACCTCTGCTGGGCCTTGCTCACTATATGAGTATCTATGTGAGTGTCCCACTTCAGGTCCTGAGAGACGGTGGTGCCCAGAAACCTGAATGACTCACAGCTGTCACAGTGCTGTTCATGATGGTGAGTGGGGGAGTGCTAAAGTGTTCCTGCTGAAGTCCACGATCATCTCCACTGTTCAGAGTGAGTTCAGCTCCAGGTTGTTGTGACAGTTATTTGACCTCTTGTCTGTAAGCAGACTCGTCACCATTTTGGATAAGACCGATGAGTGTCTTCAGGAGCTTGACAGAGGAGTGTTTGGAGGAGCAGTCGTGTGTGTGCGGGAGAAGAGCAGTGGAGAGAACACAACCCTGAGGAGCACCAGTGCTGATAGTGAGAGTTTATCCAGTCTCACGAGCTGCTCTGTCTGTCTGTCAGAAAGCTGGAGATCCACTGACAGATTGAGGTTGGCATGGAGAGCTGGGTCAGCTGTGAGAAGATCAGGCATGATGGTATTGAAGGCCAAACTTAAGTCCACAAATAAGATCCATGTGTAAGTCCCAGGTCTATCAAGATGTTGCAGGATATAATGCATTCCAATGTTAATAGTGTTTATAAAGTTAGCTTAAACAGAATGTCATTAAATTAGCTTTATAAGGTGTTTATGTATAACATTTCTGTTCATCACATCCATGTTTCCATCATTGAATTCTAGCAGATACTTTCATCCAGAGAGACTCAAGCAGATGAAGGAGAATAAACCATTTGAAGTGCTGCAATAGTATCTTTTAACTTTTGCACAATACTTTATTTTTTATTTTCTTTCTTTGTCATTTTATTTAACTCAGATATTACTTTCACAAATTATTGTAATTGTAAACACAATAGGTGGTGGTGGCGCAATGGATAAGACACATGCCTTTGGTGTGAGAGACCCGGGTTCAAATCCACTGTGAGACACCAATGTGTCCCTGAGCAAGACACTTAACCCCTAGTTGCTCCAGAGGCGTGCGACCTCTGACATATATAGCAATTGTAAGTCGCTTTGGATAAAAGCGTCAGCTAAATGAATAAATGTAAATGTAAATACAAAGCCTGAAGAGATTGTGAAAGTGAAAGTGTGTATGAAAGGAAATACAACAACTTCTTTTGTTCCTGCATTAAACAGAAGGACCAGTTTGACTGGATTCACTTGCATTAAAGCACTGAATGTTTTCATTGTTCTTGTGAACTGTTGGAAACTTTATTCCTTCATCGAAGCAAAGACCAGGAGACGTTGGGATCGCGTTCAAAGAGAAGTTATTCTTTATTGAGAACTTCGCTGTACGTGGCTGCAGTTCTCCAACAAATCTAAATCTAATACAGTATGCATTGTAGTTATATACATTCCAAGGGGGAGGGATTACATAGAGGTGGAGTCTCTGAACAAAGCATGCAAATGAAGTAGGAACACACCCTACTCTGAGAGCGCTACCAGTCCAATTGAATCAGCATAACTTATTCAAATGCTGATACTGGCCAGGAACTCCGGTTCCAAGAGCCATCCCAGAGCCATTAAAGACAAAAGGTGAAAGTCTCCCCTACAGCTAATCCAATCAACCTAACGATTCGACGTCTAGGCCAGGGGCTCCGAAAGCCATTTGGGCTCCGAAAGATGAGAATCTCAGTGATCTGACTCATTTAAAACACAATAGAGAAAACAGGACTGGCAGGAAAGGAGACTCTTGCTGGAGACTCAATAATCATCTGAAATCAGTCTACTAAACTTTATCAGTTTATATACTATTGCAGTGGAAACCTAAATTAAACATTTAATAAATTTGTAATACAACAGAACACTTGAAGGAAACCTGATTTGACCTGTTTAATCTGGCTCAGGTGAATCTGAATAACTTCTTTAATCGCACACATTATATCTGTGTCTCATTTCAAAGGCTTCTTCCTCCAGAGGTCACATTTGTCGGACGCATTTCTCATAAAGGATTTCTTATTTCAGAATAGTAACATTATAAAACTGACAGTTATTCCTAATAAAGCATAGATTGTTGTAATTTCTTAATGACTTTGTAATGGTCAGTTTACTGAAATGAAGCCGCTTCAATGACGTGACAAATGAAACCTCCGGAGGACTCAGCCTTCAAAATGAGACACAGATAAAGTCTGAAGTGAGCTTATACATTTACATGTGTGCCGTTTAAGCCCATCTGTGTTATCCATAAGACTACATATTTTAATGCAAATGTAAATTATTCAAAGAAATAAAATGCAACATTTTGGTTAATCTGAATATAATTTCAGGATGTGTTCTTAGCTCTATGAATTCATTTAATAGAGTTTTATGAAAGAATCAATGTTATTGGAAACAACAGGAATCAATGGAGCCAACTTGACAAAAAATATCATGTATTATAATCACAGTGTATTATAATTGTACTATTTTGGCTTTAGAAAAGTGAAGAAAATAAATAAATAAATAAATAAAACGTACTCGGTTACTAACGTAACCTCGGTTCTCTCTAGAAGAGGGAACGAGTACTTGCGTAAGTATCTTACGCTAGGGGAAAACCTATTTTCCTCGAGATATTGAAGCCAAAAATTATCCTTAATTTTGCAATAATGTAAAACGCATTGCAGCAGCATGCAGACATGGGCGAGACAGCTCGCACGCCCATTGGCTGCTCTGCGGCAACTGCACCAGCCTATCGATAGAGGCCCCTCATGACGTCAGAACCAATGAGGGTGCTTCGCGCCCATTACATCATGTCCCGCCGAAAGCGGGTGGGGCTAGGGCTATAAATACGGCCCAGAGAGGCTGGTTTGGTCAGTTTTTTCATCGCTGAAGCGAATCAGAACGTGACGCATGCACGGCAAGATACGCAAGTACTCGTTCCCTCTTCTAGAGAGATCCGAGGTTACGTTAGTAACCGAGTACGTTCTCTTACGAGAGGTTCTCTCGTACTTGCGTAAGTATCTTACGCTAGGGGAACACAGTGTAAAACGCCGTGCATGCTTGAGACATAACACTAAAGTCCCAAGGGCAGGAGCCCGGGGCTCATACAGTGCCTAATCACAAGGGACTCACAGAGAATCCGGGAAGAGGGGCTAGAATAGCATCATTCCTGTAATATAGAGCTCTGATAAGAGCATATTATATCAAGTGTTCCACACAGCCAGGGCGAACTCGGCCTGGACTGATAAATATGGGGGACTTACGCACTGCCCACAGAAGTATACAGACGATCAGTGATCGACGCTCTAGCAGTTTCAGCATCCTGAGCCGATAGCATCGGGCGGGCAATACTGAAAAATTAAACCAAGAGCAACCTAGCTTGTAAATTGGAAACCTCGAGGTTATAAAACCTTATAAATGTAGACGGGGAGGCCCAGCCTGCCGCCATACAGATATCTTGCAAGGCAATCCCACTGGACCAAGCCCACGACGAGGCCATGCCTCTTGTGGAGTGCGCTTTGACACCTATCGGGCATTGCAGGCCCTTGGATGTGTAAGCTAGCGCTATAGCATCAACTATCCATCTGGATAGACTCTGTTTTGATGCAGCTAGTCCCTTAGAACGTCCGCTGAACAAAACAAAGAGCTGCTCCGTCTGTCTGAAGACAGATGAGCGAGACACATAGGCTCTTAACGCCCTGACCGGGCAAAGGAAGCCTGCGTCCCCTTCCTCTTCAGATACCGGCAGGGCATACAGGGAGATAACCTGTGCCCTAAACGGTGTATTGAGGGATTTAGGAACATATCTGTGCTTTGGTTTGAGTATGACTCTCGAGTCATTAGGCCCAAACTCCATACACGTCGCGCTCACTGAGAGCGCTTGCAAATCTCCTATGCGCTTCACTGAAGCGAGAGCCAGAAGAAACACTGTTTTGAAAGACAAGAGTTTCAGGTCTATTGACTGTATTGGCTCGAATGGGGCACCTTTCATGGCTTCCAGAACCGTGGAAAGGTCCCAAACGGGAACTGAGGGAGGTCTGGGAGGGTTCAGCCTCTTAGCTCCTCTAAGGAAGCGAATGACCAGATCGTTCCTTCCTAATAACTGGCCAAGCGGTGGTTCAGCGAACGCTGCTATGGCCGCCACATAAACTTTGAGCGTGGATGGGGTTCTGCCCTTATCCAGAAGCTCTTGTAAAAAGGAGAGAACCTCCGGCACCCCACAGCGTGAGGGTGAAGTGCCACTCGCTGTACACCAGCTAGTGAACACAGACCATTTTGAGGAATAGAGCCGCCTCGTAGATGGAGCTCTAGCCTGTGTGATCGTGTTTAACACTCCCGCTGGGAGGTTAACGGGTACCCGTTGATGGCCCACACATGTAGGGACCAAAGCTCCGGGTAAGGATGCCAGATCGAGCCGTTTGCCTGCGAGAGGAGATCCCTCCTCACCGGTATCGGCCACGGGGCGGTACTCGTCAGCTGCATCAGGACTGGAAACCAGACTTGGTTTGTCCAAAAATGGGGCGACGAGTAGCACCGGGCATCCGCTCTCCCTGATTCGCTCTAACACCTGGGGTAGGAGCGTGACAGGGGGAAACGCATAGAGCGGGCAGCGGGGCCACGTGAGCCAGCGCATCCCTGCTCTTGGAGAAAAATTCCTGACAATGAGCGTTCTCTTGAGACGCAAATAGGTCTATTTTCGCTCTGCCAAATGTCCTCCATAGCAGTTTGACTGTCTGTGGGGTGTAAAGACCATTCTCCTGCCGGAAGATAGTTTCTGGACAGTCTGTCTGGTCCCACATTCAGATGGCCGGGCACATGCGCTGCCCTGAGCGAGCGCAGATTGTGCTGAGCCCAGACCAGGAGGTGTTCCGTCAGCCTGTGAAGGATTCTGGATCTGATACCTCCTTGGTGATTTATATAAGCCACCACTGACATGTTGTCCGAACGGACCAAGACGTGGTGTCTTTTATCTGGGGACAAAAAGCGCCTCAGCGCGTTGTCGACTGCCATCATTTCCAGGCAGTTTATATGCAGAAGCTTCTCCCGTTCCGACCACTGGCCGAATAACGGTCTGCCCTCGAGCAGCGCTCCCCATCCCGAGGTTGAGGCGTCCGTAGACACCACCTTCACACTCGAGGAAGTCCCCAGGCTTACTCCTGACCGGTACCAGTCGGTCACTGTCCAAGGTTTCAGAGCTGCGACGCATTTCTGATCGACCTTGAGGCGCGCGAGACCGGAGGTCCAAGCTCTGCGCGGCGCGCGCTTTCAACCAATACTGCAGCGGGCGCATGCGAAGCAGACCCAGCTGAAGCACTGAGGATGCTGAAGCCATGAGACCCAGCATCCTTTGAAACTTTTTGAGCGGGACTAAAGCGCCGTGGTGAAAAATCTCTGTCATGCGCTGAATACTTAGTCTGCGCTGCGGCGACAGCTGTGCTGTCATAGACAGCGAGTCCAGATCTGTGCCCAGAAAATATATTTTCTGACTGGGAGACAGCGAACTCTTCGCCCAATTGACTGTGAGACCTAAATTCTCGAGGTGATCGAGTAATATGGTCCTGTGTTCTATGAGCTCCGACTGTGATCGAGCTAGAACCAGCCAATCGTCCAAATAATTCAGCACTCGTATGCCTCGGAGCCTGAGGGGTGCGAGCGCTGCATCCATGCACATCGTGAATGCGCGAGGTGCCAGGGATAGGCCAAATGGCAGGACTGTGTACTGATATGCCTGACCCTCGAAGGCGAATCTCAAAAATCGCCTGTGACGTGACGCTATTTGTATTTGAAAATAAGCGTTTTTCAGATCTATCGACATGAACCAGTCCCCTTGGCAAATTTGCGAGAGGATTTTCTTGGTCGTGAGCATTCTGAACCGTCGTTTCAGAAGTGCTTTGTTTAGTCGTCTTAGATCTAGAATGGGTCTGAGACCCCCGTCTTTTTTGGGTACCAGAAAATATCTACTGTACATGCCCCCTTCGCTCTGAGCTTGTGATAAGGGTTCTATAGCCCCTTTGCTCAGTAACTTCGCTATTTCGGCTCGAAGTAGGTGTGCTACTTCCTTTTTCACCGTAGTATCGATTCGCGCCGCTTTGCGTTGCGGGCGTCGACCGAACTGTAGCGAATAGCCTCTTTCTATAATGTCTAGCACCCACTTCGAAACCCCGGGTAGCCTTGCCCATGCGTTTGCACGAATGGCTAGGGGTTGAATGCGAAGCGCGCTCTGGTCGCTCAGCGACAGAGGGGCTTCAGTGTGCTGCAACATAAGCGTCGCGCTTATGACATTTGAGGCAGGGGGCGCGCTGATAACAGCGGGCAGATTGCCCGCGCTCGACTCCTCTGCGGTGGTCAACCGAGAGGGGGAGGGCTGGGCGAGTCCCGTAAGACCTGTCATGTCTATGTGTGAATGTGGGCGTGGGATAGCGGGCACATTTACCACACCGAGAGCATTGTCCGCCTGAGCAGAGCGAATGCATGTTGGTTTCGTTTTACAGAAACCTTGAGACATGCAGAACGTAGTGTTTGTGGGCAGTGGGCACATTTACCACATTTAATGCGCAATCGATCTGGGTCGATTTCATGTGCGCGAGCTCTGTGTGACGGGCTGTGTTTCTGTGTAGGAATGAGCACTGGGCAGTGGGCATTTTGTCTACACTCATAACACCATCGGCCGTGGCCGGAACACCAGAAAATACACTCTTATGGGATTTATCTGGGTAGCCGTAAAAGCGGCGTTTGTGTGCAGGCAAGCGGGCTGTGTCGCCGACTTGTTTACTGCAGAATACACTGGAACAGTCGCATTTACTGGAACTGAACGAGCGAGAAGTTGCCATAGAAACAGAGAGCGTCAACATGCTGGCGTTTGTTTGCAGGCGTGCGTGTATTACAATAGGCTCGTCCACTGCAATATTGACATTTCCAGAGAAATGTGTGAGAATGGAGGTAGATCCAGCCGCAGCTGGACTAGGAACACTCTCTTTTCTCCTTTCGCCAGTGACGCACGGAAACCATAGAAACGGTGCTTGGGTGCAGGCGAGCGGGTTGTACAACGCGCTCGTTGGCTGCAAAAATACACATCTGCAGTCGCCTTTTCAGGGAACTGACAGAGCGAGCATTGACGGCATAATTTTATCTGCCGGTAGACCCAGGATCAAACACAGGTCTCTCGCGCGAAAGCCTGAGAATCTGCCACTGGGCCACAGGGGAAGACACATAGGCGTTTAGTTAGCGCGAGTATTATCAGAGAGCGTCAACATGCTGGCGTTTGTTTGCAGGCGTGCATGCATTACAACAGGCTCGCTCACTGCAGTATTGACATTTCCAGTCGCCTGAACTTCAGAGGGGAATGAGAAATGTGTTAGAAATAGAATTCGGCCCGGCCGCAGCGGGACATACACACTCTTTTCTCCTTTCGCCAGTGACGCACGGGAACCATAGAAACGGTGTTTGGGTGCAGGCGAGCGGGTTATACAACGCGCTCGTTGGCTGCAAAATGCACATCTACAGTCGCCTTTCAGGGAACTGACAGAGCGAAGCATTGGAGGCATAATTTATCTGCCGTTAGACCGGGATTCGAACACCGGTCTCTCGCGCGAAAAACCAAAGATTCCGCCACTGAGCCACAGGGGGAACACAAAGGCTTTCAGATGCACGAGCATATAAGAGCGTCAACATGTTTTCTTCGGCGTTTGCTTGCAGGCGCTGCAATATTTATATTTCCAGTCGCCTGATCAGGGAACTGAGAAATGTGTGAGAAAATTCAGGTCAGTCCAGCTTCGGCGGGACTAAACACTCTTTTTTCCTTTCGCCGGTGAGTGACGCGTGAATGGGGCGCAGGGGCAGGGTAGCTTTCTTGTACGTAAAGAAAAACTAACCCCGACCGTCCGCTTCCAGCCTCCCCTGTGAACGGCGCAGTTTGCGCGGCTCGAACAGAGGGAGAGAGAAAGCTAGCCCCGTGACCGTCCGCTCCTGACATCCCCTGTGAACGGCGCGGTTTGCACGGCTCGAACAGAGGGAGAGCAGGTATCATCCTCCAAGCAGGCAAGGCAAGTGGGCGCACTGGCGAGCTTTGCGGGTTGGGGGGGCGGGGGGCGGGGGGCGGGGGGCGGAGGCGCAGTCTCGGAGAAGGATGCCAGGTGAGTCCGCAGAGTCACCATAGGCAGTAACTAGCTCGCAGTGAGGGCAGTCGCCGTCAGCGAGCGCGAGAGCTGCGCGTCCTCAGGAAAGGGGCGTCTTGAAAAAGACGCCCGGCTCTTTTAGTGCAATGAGAGTGTGTGTCGCAGCGGCGAACACACACATACACAAAACACAGTAGCAGAGAAAAGGATATGTACGCCGGAAAGCGTGAGCAGGAACGGCGACTGAAGGCGGTGAGTTGTCGACCGGCAGCTTCAGATGCAGAACAAATCCCGCTGAGTGCTTGAATCAGACGGCGCGGCTTCCTCTCAGGATCCAGCGATGCGTAGGATCGCTGAAGAGATAAAAAACTGACCAAACCAGCCTCTCTGGGCCGTATTTATAGCCCTAGCCCCACCCGCTTTCGGCGGGACATGACGTAATGGGCGCGAAGCACCCTCATTGGTTCTGACGTCATGAGGGGCCTCTATCGATAGGCTGGTGCAGTTGCCGCAGAGCAGCCAATGGGCGCGCGAGCTGTCTCGCCCATGTCTGCATGCTGCTGCAATGCGTTTTACATTATTGCAAAATTAAGGATAATTTTTGGCTTCAATATCTCGAGGAAAAGAGGTTTTCCCCTAGCGTAAGATACTTACGCAAGTACGAGAGAACCTCTCGTAAGAGAACAGCAAAAATCATGCTTGACAAAATGTCACTCAAACCAATCAATCAGTTAATCTGAACTTTACTTTTCTGAGTAAAAACGGCATAGTATGTGTATATACAGATATATTTTACAATGAAGTTAAGACATTGAGTAAAGTTAAGTTAGAATCCCTGTTGGATTGTATCGTTCTGATTAAATAAAAACAGCGAAAACTCTTAAGATAAAGCAATATTAATTATGCGGCTGTAAAGTTCATCATCTTGTTTCATGGAGGATGTTGTGATTGGATCGAACTTGTGATGGAGAGAAGAGAACCGGCAACAGCATTTTTATTCCTTTTTATACCCTTGTTGTTGTTTTAGTTATATTTGTAGCTCTATTGTTTATTTAAAGACACAGAAGCTTTAATTTCATTCTTTATTTTGCAAAGTCCATTGTAACAGTGACGTGTAAAAGAATGAAAGTTCACAGTGGAAACAAACAAAGATCAGCTGTTCATCTACTGAAGCTGCGTCATCTGTTCTTCACACAGAACCTGTTTCACTACAGGTACTTCATTAAAGTCAAACACAGAATTACGTGAACATTGTTGAACATATTGTGTGAACATTTACACACCTTACAGTTTGAACCTGCTCAGGTGTGTATTTCAGATGGGTGTGTTAGTGTGTCTTTTGTTTTTCAGGACATCACCTGTCACATCTACTAACAAGACACACCTGACATGAACTAGGAACAATAATTTAAAAGGAAATATATTAAACATGAAAAAACAATGTGATTGTTGAACCCAGCAAACCTGTTACAAGCACAGCTTTTTTCCAGAAGTACTTGGATCTATAAATGCTTATTGTGAGGTGTAGTGGAAAAGTCATTATCACAGTGTTATATAACTACTGTATCACTGCTGTCATGTCTTTTCTTTTGACTCAGAAGAAGATATTATGAAGAATGTTGGTGTTGAAACAACACTGACCCATTTAAAAAAACAGACATTTCTCAAAATATTTTTTCCACAGAAGGTCATTTAGATGTGAAATGACATGAGAGGATTAAAGGATGACTTGAATGTACATTTTTGCATGACCTATCCCTTTAACATTATAATTGTATTATATAATTACACACACACACACACACACACACACACACACACACACACACACACACACACACACACACACACCACTCTAAAATGACTTTGTTAATTATCCAAGTGATTTCTTGGCTCTATTGGATTGTCTCGTATAAAACAAACTATGTTTCTTTTCTACAAGTGTGTGATTTGGGTCTACGATCAGGAAGAGTTTAGAGGCAATAAGCGCTTGATCACAGGAGACTGTCCTTCTTTGGACCACTGTATAACAGAGGTCCGCTCCTGTAAGGTGATCAGAGGCGTCTGGGATCTCTACGAGGGTCCTGAATACAGTGATCCCCGTCACCAACTGAAGGAGAGAGAGTATCGCAGCTCCATCCCTGCTCCTGCTCGGTCTCTTAAACATGTGAGAGAGTGAAGTCTGATCTATACATCCAAATCTTGCCGTCACGTTTAAAATAGGGCCGTCAATTTAAACCATTCATGTTTAATTATGATTTCAAAACAATAATAGTCTAATAAGGAATTTACTCTGCTGTAACGATCATAAAGTATTTTAGTTTTTTTTTTCTTTTTTTTTTTTTTCTTTTTTTCTTTTCTTTGCCGATATTAAATATGTACACTGAACTGGGAATAATATGATTAGCATTACATGTAGTTGATGTGATGTGATTTTATTCATTTAGCAGATGCTTTTATCCAAAGTAACTTAAGTGCACATGAAAAACGTCATGATTAAATAATGAAAACTGATTGAGAGCAATTTAAGCCACATGTGTCCATATTACATTTTTGTGAATAAAACTTATGGTAGATGCTATTGACAAAAAGCTGTGCAAAGAAAAATCTGATTAAACCATAAACGTATCTAAATCAATCCAAAGTATCAGAGTTAAAATACTCAAGTAGAGTGAGCTTTCTGAGCTGGAGTTAACCTTGGGTAAAACTGAAGTGCTGCCTGTTGGGATATTTCAGTTCTTCACATATACAGTAGAATATTTGGCCATAACTACTGATATAAATAGTTTGAGCAGCTCTATTTGCTTATTCACAAAATGTGGTGTTGGATGCTGGTTATAGACTCTGTTAGCAACTAAACGTAGAGGATGGTGAAGGGTTATGCTTTGACAGGTTTGTTGGGTGATTGATAGATATAGGTTATTGATGGATTATTTCATATTGTGGGTGTGTTTTTTTTTTTTTTTTTTTTTTTTTTTTTGTGTAGAGTAGAGTCCGGTTACATATTTTTATGGATTGAATTGAATAAGGAATTATATGTCCTACATCTAATCGCTCACCTTTTCTTATGATTTAGGAGGTTACTTTAGCAGGTTTAGATTTAGGAGGTTACTTGCACCTTTTGTATGTGATTCTGGGAAAACATGGGTTATTATTTTATGAAAAATGTTTTTAATCTTGTTGTCGGACACTGACAAATAAACTGTACTGCAGTAACAGCAATGGTGAAGCAATGATTTATTATCTCGTATCTAATAAATGTGATGGTCCTTCCTTTATTTTGTGTATTAGTTTCTCTTCTTCATAGATGTGTCTTGTGATTAATGAATCACTAATTAATTTACTAATATAATTCACTAATGAATCACTAATTAATCTACTAATATGATTCACTAATGAATCACTAATTAATCTACTTATTTGATAAATTAATCAGTTTAATGAACAAGGATGCAGAAGCAAGTTAAATATGATTTCATGGGTCTTGAACAATTAATTAATTGTTCCAAAAACTATTTTAGTTTGTTTGTTTTTTAATGAAATTGAAATAAAAATGCTGTAGCCTGATCTAAGTTGCTTACAGAAAGTAAATAACACTGAAAATAATGTTTAAAAATATTAAAGAAAGAGCATTTCACAAAACTATAATAATAAAACTACAGGCTATGCTAAATGTACAAAATACAACAGCAAAGCAAGCACACTTCAGTGGGTATTATGCTAAAATAATACTAAAGAAAAAAGTAGCAATTGCGATTGTCAAATTACCTAAAGGTGCACTCTAGGATTGTTCAGGTCTTCAAAAACCGACACCATTGTTAAAATATTACAGACATTACTCATCAGGAGTAGTTTCTGTGTTTCAATAACAGTTTCCAATTCAGAAATCGATTCAAACTAAATTGCAAAAGAATTTTGCCAATTAAATGGAGAGAAAGAACCAACTTTAAAAGAAAGATTAATTTACAAATGATTGACATCGCTGATTCAATCAAGGGAAATATCATGGGAAAACACATAATTACTACTTCAGATCAGAACAGTGTGTACAGCCATGGATCGTGAATACAGTGATCCCATCACCGACTGGAGGAGAGAGAGTATCACAGCTCCATCACTGCTCCTGCTCTGTCTCTTGAGGCCTAAACATCCTTTAACGTGCTAAAAAGCAGCTGGGTTAAGATAAACTGATTATCTTCATTAGTACAAAATGTTGCATTTTACATAAACATTTTTTTAGCTTGTTTTGTAATACAATACACGCCCTCATGGGTGTGGAAGTCTTCAGAGGGAAAGCCTTTAAAAGCCAGCAGCGGATCTCTCAGTCGTCACAGGACAGAGCAGAAGAACATCACGCTTCTCTTGAAAACATAAACCTCACGAAATGGCAAACGCAGTAAGTAGGCAATTCTTTTCATTTGACATTAAACTCCTAGCAGACACATCAAAATAATATAGGGAGAACCAAACTGTTCTGAATGTATTACATTGTTTTTAATGCACCCAGCTGTCATCATTTTACAGTATCACAGCATTTTTATAATATATGATAATATGAAAATTTCTTATGTTAATTTAACTGCAGTTTTACAACAAAAATAGTTTCAGCTGTTAGTGAATAGGATGTGCTATGTTGTACATGCTCTTGATTTTTAAACTGCTGTAGGTACACAGTTTGCATATTGTTCAGACCTCATATTTATAATTCACGTAACATTTCAGTTAGAACTAACAAACATACAAAAATGTGTAATCTTTGTGAATGATGAATCAATGTGTTTACTGTATGACAGTGCCAAGCACCACACTTTATCACTCGATTAACTATTGCTGATATCACTGTCATTCCCATTAAATGTGCTTTACTCTGTGCCACCTGTATTACTGATCAGTGTTTATTGGCAGAGAGTATTTATAGTATTTGCAAACTTTGTAAACTTCAAAGCAAGAAGAAATGCTCGACAAGCAAAATAATCACTCTGTAAAGGAGAATACATTGCGATAAACAATCTGAAATCGAGACATAAAAGGAGAAAAAATTTTCAACTATCTTTCAAAGAAAATTCCAGATTATCCAACTCCTGTTGAATTTCACATCACGGAAGAGGCTCATGTCATTGACAAGACAAAACTGCCATCGATTTTTAAGTCAGAAAAATATGGCTTTGTCATTTGACAGCATTTTACAACAAAAAAAAAATATATTTTCAGTAGGATACACAATGTATCATCTTGTTAATATTCTTAACTAGGTACACAAAATGCTCACTGTTTAGACCTCATATGTATTTAGACATTTCAGTTAAAACAAACAGAAAATAGAACAAAATGGATATAATCTTTGAAAATGATTTACCAGCATATGTTTACTGTAAAGTGCCAAGTTCCCTTTGCATGACTCTTTATTACTTAATACTGATGACTCTCACCATTATTGCTGCCACTATCACTTCATGTCCTTTGTGTTTGTGTCCCATGTGTGTTTTTTGACCCTTTGCATTGTATTTATATTTACTGTACTATATAACACACTGTTAACTAACTTTATCTTCTCAGACAGATAAAGTCTTCAGAGAAAGATGGAACAAGCGCAACATACAAAACATACGAGAGTTATATCTTGAGGGAGAGCATGTCAGCATAGAAAATCTGAAAATGAGAGATGATATAAGAGAAGAACAACAAGTACAAAAGTATCTCTCCAAGGATATCAGAGCTTATCCAACTCCTGTTGTATTTCACATCACAGAATTGACCCATGTCACTAACAAAACTAGCCTTCAGAAGATCTGGAAGTCAGAGGGATTCAACCGTCTTGATCAAGATTTGCTTTCATGGTGGAGCCTGAAGATCAATGAAGCGGATATAAGAGCCGCTGAGGAGCGTTTCCTCGAGAGTTCGTTCCCAGGCAGAAGCAAAGAAGAAATAGCAGCTCAGCAGCCGTTCCTGAGTGATTTCACCACGTCACCACCATTCATAAATGAAACCTCACGATACGGCAACTTCCGCTTCACGTTTCCTCTGACTGAACTGATGGAGGCCTACAAGAAGCAGATGTGTGAGGACGAAGAGCCGGTTCTCAGGGTATACGAGACCAAACTTTTCAAGCAGAAGATTGAGTATGTTGTTCTCGTTCACAGCCCTCAGTTTAATGTGAAGTTTAGTAAATATCCACAGATTACATCCAGCCCATTGGTTTCTTATGAGGGAAATCAGATCATCTGGAGAGCACAAGCCATTTGTGAAACCCACAAATGTCAACTGGTAATCAATGGAAACCAGGCTTCCTTTCAAAAACTTGAAAGAAAGAACCAAGAGTTTTATGTGTGGGATCAGCTTAGCCTTGTCTTTCACATCAAAAAGGGTAAGGTCCTTACCTTCCCTCAAAGAAAGCTTAAAGCAAGCCTCAGTTGTTGTGAAATTGATCCACAAGTAGACCTTTCAAATGGAGAAAACTGCTCTTCCATTAAAGAAGCTGAGAAATTCCTTGAAAGCTTGCAAGAAGAAAATGCACTTGAGGAGGTGAAAATGGAAACAGAATAAGAATGTGCAGAATATTAGTAGAATATTTGGCCATAACTACTGATATAAAATGTGGCGTTGAATGCTGGTTATAGACTCTGTTAGCAACTAAACGTAGAGGATGGTGAAGGATTATGCTTTGACAGGTTTGTTGGGCGATTGATAGATATAGGTAATTGATGGATTATTTCATATTTTGGGTGTGTTTTTTGTGTAGAGTAGAGTGTGGGTACATTTATGGATTGAATTGAATAAGGAATTATTTGTCCTACATCTAATGTTTCACCTTTTCTTAGGACTTAGGAGGTTACTTTAGCAGGTTTAGATTTAGGAGGTTTAGATTTAGGAGGTTACTTTCACCTTTTTTTGTATGTGATTCTGGGAAAACATGGGTTATTATTTTATGAAAAATGTTTTTAATCTTGTTGTCGGACACTGACAAATAAACTGTACTGCAGTAACAGCAATGGTGAAGCAATGATTTATTATCTCGTATCTAATAAATGTGATGGTCCTTCCTTTATTTTGTGTATTAGTTTTTCTTCTTCATAGATGTGTCTTGTGATTAATGAATCACTAATTAATCTACTAATATGAATCACTAATGAATCACTAATTAATCTACTAATATGATTCACTAATGAATCACTTATTAATCTACTTATTTTACTAATTAATCAGTTTAATGAACAAGGATGCAGAAGCAAGTTAAATATGATTTCATGGGTCTTGAACAGTTAATTAATTGTTCCAAAAACTATTTTAGTTTGTTTGTTTTTTAATGAAACTGAACTAAAGATGCTGTAGCCTGATCTAAGTTGCTTACAGAAAGTAAATAACACTGAAAATAATGTTTAAAAATATTAAAGAAAGAGCATTTTACAAAACTGAAAATAAAACTACAGGCTATGCTAAATGTACAAAATACAACAGCAAAGCAAGCACACTTCAGTGGGTATTATGCTAAAATAATACTAAAGAAAAAAGTAGCAATTGCGATTGTCAAATTACCTAAAGTAATAGGTAAAATTACCTAAAGTACCTAAAATTACCTGGAATAGTATTCCACTGTCAATGAGGGAAAGCACAAGTCTTCCTACCTTTAGGAGTCATTTAAAAGTGTGGCTGAGGGACACACAAATATGTGATCATGTTTAGTTAATCATTATATATCAGATGTAAAACAGAGTTAGTGCATTACAAAAAGTGATACAATTATCAGTGTAATACGGGTCGTGCAATAAAAGTTAGTATAACATGGGTTGTGCAATAGGGGTCAGTGTAATGCGGGTGAGTGCAATATCAGGTCAGTCAGGGCATGTGCGAAATTGTCCTTTGTTGTCCACTCTTGTTGTTATTGTTTGTTCTAACATGATGTGATCACTGTTCTTGTCCTTATTTGTAGTGTAGTGTATAGTGTATCTGTATGTATTTATTAATTTGTGTGTAACACCAACCTGCCAGGGGGTCTGCAGATGGAAATTAGCCTAAGGCTATAATCTGACATATTTACATTTGCGAAAATGTTCATTAATATGTACTGTCCCTTTTGTTTTTCAAATAAAAAAAATAAATAAAAAAATAAATAAATAAAGGTGCACTCTAGGATTGTTCAGGTCTTCAAAAACCGACACCATTGTTAAAATATTACAGACATTACTCATCAGGAGTAGTTTCTGTGTTTCAATAACAGTTTCCAATTCAGAAATCGATTCAAACTAAATTGCAAAAGAATTTTGCCAATTAAATGGAGAGAAAGAACCAACTTTAAAAGAAAGATTAATTTACAAATGATTGACATCGCTGATTCAATCAAGGGAAATATCATGGGAAAACACATAATTACTACTTCAGATCAGAACAGAGCGTACAGCCATGGATCGTGAATACAGTGATCTTGGAGGGAGAGAGAGTATCACAGCTCCATCACTGCTCCTGCTCTGTCTCTTAAACATGTGAGAGAGTGAAGTCTGATCTATACATCCAAATCTTGCCCTTGTTCACCTTTAAAATAGGGCCGTCAATTTTTAATAATAATAATGTTTAATTATGATTTCAAAAAAACAATAGTCTACTCAGTGATATATTGAGTGATACTAATTTACATTATTAAAGGTCCAATATGTAACAATTTTGAAATAAAATTCCCGAAAATAACTTGCACAGTGTGATATATTTCCTCCAGTTGTGTACTTACAATATCTCAAAAGTCTCCAAATATTTTTTTATTTCAGAAAAATTCCGATTTTAAATAACTGTCCGTCCCGGAAAAGAAATGTCGCCTCTCAGTGACGCAATGTCCGCACTATTCTTTTTTTCCGGTGTGGACCATGTGATATTCCACAACACCGGAATATCACTTGATCAAATGCGGAAGTGGTGGTTATAGCGTTATAGCCATAGACTGTATAACCCGGATAAATATCGGCCAGGCGTTTTCGAGATGGAGAGAGCTGCGTGACAATCTTGGACTTGACAGAGACTCTGCTCTCGCGAGTGTATTGATAGACAGGTGCAAATCAATTTTTTTTTATTGTACAAGTAACGTAATAGTTACAGTAAAGATGATTTTAATAGATATGAATTACACCACATGCCTGTAATAATATAGCATAACATTTCACGTTCCTTGCAGTTCATTAATTATGATGACATAAAATAATACGATCAGACATACCTACAAAAACGAATAAATTACCTCATCCGTGATCATGATTCATTAATTCCATTTAGATACATCGCTAGATGGTGAAAACGCATTAAAAACGACATCTCCCATCGTCACCTCCTTCATAGCGTCATCAAGCTTCGCCTTTTTTATTGTTGGAAACTGCGCCCTCTTGTGGTGAAAAAATATTACATATTGGAGCTTTAATGTATTATGCTTTTTCTCTGCCAATACTAATATATAACTGAACTGGGAATACTGGAATGGGATGTTTTAGTTCTTCACAAATACGGTAGAATATTTGGGCACAATAGCAGATTTTTACTATATTTATTTGCTATTATCAGTCACACAATGTGGTGTTGTATGTAAGATAGGCACTCATTAGTAATTAACTGTAGAGGATGGTGAAGGGTTAAACTATATCAAGCTTGCTTGGTGATTGATAAATATCAATGAATCATTTAATATTATGTTGTGTGTGTGTGTGTGTGTGTGTGTGTGTGTGTGTGTGTGTGTGTGTGTGTGTGTGTGTGTGTGTACAGTGGAGATCAGATTAAAACGGAAGTGGAATAAGAGTGTGTCAATTTTGTTAGAATGTTAACAGATGTGTGACATTGTAGGGTTTTCCCTTACTATCAAATATCTTGTGGTGAGATAGCAAACAAATAAGGTAAACAAATAAAGGTTGGAGGGTCATTTGTATCTTAGTAATATGTATTACAGTCTTTGAGAGGCTTTGATGAGATTTTTTTTCTTTTTTCTTTAAAAAAATGTCTGGATATTGCATGATGTGGTTAAAAAATTAATACACCTAAGTAACCTTTTAAAAAATACCTAAAGTTCTATGTCATTCTTTCACCGAAATCGACAGTGTTTACTTACACTATCACATACATTAAAATAAAGCTTTTACTTTGTACTGTTGTGCTGCCAGTTACCCAGCATGCCTTGCGATTTCTCCCTGTGTACATATATGTGATTGAAAGAGATTAAATATATTTGAGAAATGATAGAAACGTCTTGCCATTTATGACAGATATTTCTAGAAACACAGCTTCCACATGAATCAGTGGATTAGTGTCAGTCAGCCCAACTCGCGCCAATCAGGATTTCAAAAACCCGGAAATGCGAAGCTGACCTATCAGAGCAAAATTGGCCAAAAGGCGCAATTATCATTTGCAGTGCTTCATGGGATTGTAGTTTTATTTACCCAGTTGGCTTTAACACACATAGTCTCGTACTTTTGTATTTTTGACAAATTTTCAAATATTTTTATTTCGGATCGAATATTGTACACGTTGTGATTCAAGTTTTAGCTGGTTGTTATGATTCATGGCTTTAAACGCTTTAAAGCAACAAATCTCCAAAGAGGAAAAGTGAATGAAAATACTCCCGGAACCAGTACGTCGAAAAAGTGGGCGCGGGCGCGGGCGCGGGCTCTGCTGCAGCAGTCTTGCACAGACTTCAGAAACGGTCAAGCACTGAACCGGGAAAAAGCCAGCAGAGTTGGTAAGTGAAAACTTGTATCATTAAAGTTTACTTAAGTCCTTTTACGGACTTAATTATTAATTGATGTGTGAACATGCTATCGAAATTATAGTAAACTGTTGTAGTTAAAATTTGCACGCCAATGACCTTGTTTAAACGCAGTTTTAAATACAATAAACTAACATGTCCAAAAAGTCAGTCATTGTCTTATATCACTTAAATGTAATCATCTTTGGCAGATGATGCAAGTTAGGGTTGCATGTTATGGTATTTGTGGTTGGAACAAATTTCTGTAAAACTAGTACAGGCCAAAAGTTTGGAAACATTACTATTTTTAATGTTTTTGAAAGAAGTTTCTTCTGCTCATCAAGCCTGCATTTATTTGATAAAAAATACAGAAACATTTTTTAATATTGTGATATATTATTACAATTTAAAATAATTGGTTTTCAATTTATTATACTTTAAATTATCATTTATTTTTGTGATGCAAAGCTGAATTTTCAGGATCATTACTCCAGTCTATCACATGATCCTTTAGAAATCATTCTAATATTCTGATGTATTATGAGTGTTGGACACAGTTCTGCTGCCTAATATATTTGATGAATAAAAGGTTAAAAATAACTGCATTTATATATATAAAAAAAGATATTTTCTAATAATATAAATCTTCTTTACTATCACTTTTTATCAATTTAACACATCCTTGCTGAACAAAAGTATTGATTTATTTCAAAAAAAGAAAAATTACTGACCCCAAATTACTGACCAGTAGTGTATATTGCTGTTACAAAAGATTTCTATTTTTAAAACATTTGCTTCTTTTTTTATTTTAATTTTAATTTTTAATTTTTTTATTTTTATTTATCAAAGTATCCTAAAAAAGTATCACAGGTTATGAAAAAATATTAAGCAGCAGAACTGTTTCCAACTTTGATAATGAATCATCATATTAGAATTATTTCTAAAGGATCATGTGATAGACTGGAGTAATGATCCTGAAAATTCAGCTTTGCATCACAGAAATAAATGATAATTTAAAGTATAATAAATTGAAAATCAATTATTTTAAATTGTAATAATATATGACAATATTACATTCTTTTCTGTATTTTTGATCAAATAAATGCAGGCTTGATGAGCAGAAGAAACTTCTTTCAAAAACATTAAAAATGGTAATGTTTCCAAACTTTTGGCCTGTACTGTATATTAAATGTTAAAATAAAAATAAAATTGTTTTACCAATATTTTGGAATTTGTCATGTTGAAATTGAGTAAATGCTCAAAAAAGGGGTATTCGTTCTTTTATTCTACTTCACTTTGAATATAATAAGTAATAATAAGTATTTTAAATGAACTAAACAATTTGTAATTAGGCATCGAAAATATACAGTATACTGCATCCTCAATACAGTCTATGTATTGAGTTTTAATGATAATAATAATAATAATTCGTTACATTTATATAGCGCTTTTTCTGAGACCTCAAAGCGCTTTACATAGATGGGGGAATCTCCTCAACCACCACCAATGTGCAGCATCCACCTGGATGATGCGACGGCAGCCATATTGCGCCAGAACGCCCACCACACACCAGCTTACTGGTGGAGAGGAGACAGTGATGAAGCCAATCAGTATATGGGGATGATTAGGAGGCCATGATGGACAGAGGCCAAGGGGCAAATTTGGCCAGGATGCCGGGGTTACACCCCTACTCTTTTTCGAAGGACATCCTGGGATTTTTAATGACCACAGAGAGTCAGGACCTCGGTTTAACGTCTCATCCGAAGGACGGTGCTCTTTTTGGCAGTATAGTGTCCCCGTCACTATACTGGGGCATTAGGACCCACACAGACCACAGGGTGAGCGCCCCCTGCTGGCCTCACTAACACCTCTTCCAGTGTTGATCAATGATGATTAATAGTTTTTAATCAGTGGTTTTAGTTAATCATCAAACTGCTAATCATTTCATTGTTAAAGCTAGTTTGCTTTCACGATTACAACTGTATTGTTGTTACAGACTTTTTTTTTTCAGAATGCAAGCAGAGGCTGAAAAAAGCTTCTCTTTTTCTGGTATTTCATTATAGTCTATTAAAAACAAAATAATCTGTTTTTTTTAATTTTCAGGAGGAAGAACAAAAGGTTTCTGTAAAGTCACGGTATGGATAAGGTATGGAAGTACAATGATAGGAGCAATTCCAGAAGAAGGGCACTAAAACTAGTCAGTGAATTGATTGACGATGTGGAACATAGGGAGGGGGAGGTGGAGGACGATTCGGAGTTAAGTGTTTGTGTTGATGCTTCGGGGGAATCAGACATGGAAATTAGTGATGAAGAAAGGGACCACCAGAATATTGAAGAAGATATTGAGGATAAGGAAGTACATGAAGAGGCTGCAGCTTCTGTTGAGGACCAGTCTGATCTTCGAGATCCTTGTAGTCAGAGAGATTTGCAGAGTTCACTAGTAGATTGGGCAATTGAATTTGGAATTTCATTAATTGCTTTGTCAGCACTTCTTACCATTCTCAAAGTCCATCATTCCTCTCTGCCTAAGGATGGAAGAACGTTGCTGAAAACAAAAACAAGATACAACATTAGCAGTATAGCTGGTGGTGTGTTCCATTATTGTGGAATTCTGAATTCTTTTAGGAAAATCCTTGATAACGTTTGGCATACTGTGGCAGACAAACATGTCTTCAAACTACAGTTGAATTTTGATGGACTACCACTCTTCAAGAGTACTAGTACACAGTTTTGGCCGATTCTTGGTTTGCTGCAAGGTCACACTAAGGCACCAGTGTTGATTGGACTCTTTTGTGGTACTTCAAAGGAGACGCTGCACGTGCAGCCCATGCACTGCCCCTCCCACACTAGCAGAGTGCTGGAAGCCTCTTCAAAACAACGGTAAGTTTTAAACTTTCAAAGCATCTTTTAACTGTTTGACTTACACTTTGAAAGTGGAAACACGTTGCTCTATATGTGTGTGCAACTATAGCTAAGCAAGTTTGAGGGTCCAAATGGAAAACGCGAATGCCGAATATATGCTTGTCATTGTATTTAGGGAGCTGCAAATAGCTAAGTTTGAGGCTATCCATATGCATACGGCAGCTGTTACAAACACTGGTCATAGGATTAAATAATGCCGACGTTGGTTCGTGATTCCGTGATATTTGTGGGAGTTTTATTCAGCGAGGTGGTCGAACTCAGTCAGAACACTCCCTGAGGTAAAAGAATCGACGCGGTTGCGACACGCATGCGATGCAGCGCGCTCGTTTGTCCCGGCGCTCATATGCCGTGGTGAGATGAAAAGTTGAAAACATTTAAACTTTTCAGAATGCCGCAAGCGCACGCAGGTTATGTGACAAAAAAAACAACTGACCTTTCCATGACAACATCGAAAGCTCGGCCGAACAGCTGAACAAAGCTGGACAGGGCAGGTTTTTATTTTTCATCTCCATAAATATATGTGACGTTAGTCGTAAAGGGCTTGAAATAAATTAATCCTTACTTCCTCGTCATCATGAGTAGAGTGCAGTTCATAGTTGCATAGCAACGACAGACGCCACGGGAGTGCAAGCGCTTGTAGAAAGGAGAAAGCGGCGCGGCTGTGCTTACCACACGTTTTTAGACGCGATATGTGAACAGTCCCTAATTCATAATAAACTGAGAATCTATTTGGTTTAAAATCGTTTTTGTTTTGTTTAAAATGGTGATCACAATTACATATATCAGACAACTACACAGAATAACATGTTCCAGTCTATTTATATAAAAAAAGAGTTTGAATTATGCTTAAATATTTATTTTCGGTATTTTCAGCACTGAACTTTTTTTTTTACTTGTTCTACCTCACATGTTTTTAATATTTGTCAAATCTCAAATATTGTTTTTTTTAAGTTCAATAAATGTTCCTTTTTTAAGTTCAATAAATGTTCCTTTTATAAGTTCAATAAATGTTCCTTATTTTAAATTGAGACTTGTAACATTTGTTATCATCATTGTGTCATTTTTATGATGTAAATTGAGTGAGCAAAAGCAGTATCGGCTCCAAATATCGGCCCAAGAAAATCGGCAGCCCGTATCGGTCATCGGCTAAGGCTGATGAAAAAAAATCGGTATCGGCATCGGCACTAAAAAATCCATATCGGTCGATCCCTACTTCAAAGCCAAATTCTTTGGCTGATTATCTTCATGATCTGGTTCACGAGCTAAAAATGTTGAGGGATGGGTTTCTGTTCAAGCAGAAAACGTTCTTTTTGAATGTTGTTTCTGTTATGTGCGATACCCCTGCCCGAGCCTTCATCAGAGGTGTGAAGTCACACACTGCATATCATGGATGTGACAAGTGTCACCAAACAGGTGTCTGGAAATCAAATCGAATGACATTTCCTGAGGTGAATGCAAAGCGCAGAACTGATGAGAGTTTTAGGCAAGCAACTGATGAAGAACACCACATTCAGCACTCACCTCTTACAGACATTGGCATTGACATGGTCACTTGTTTCCCTCACGATTACATGCACTTGGTTTGTCTGGGTGTAATGCGGCGTCTTTTAGACTTGTGGATCAGCACCATCGGTCCCTTGTACTGTCGCATATCATCCATTCAAGCTTCCATGGTGTCAGATAGACTTCTTGCACTGAGAAGTTACATTCCAAGTGAGTTTGCTCGAAGGCCTCGGGCACTGGCAGATCGATGTAGGTGGAAAGCAACAGAGCTACGCCAATTTTTGTTATACACTGGTCCAGTTGTGCTGAATGGTGTTTTACAGCCTCAAATCTATGACAACTTCATGCTTTTGTCTGTAGCTGTGTACATTTTGGCAAGTCCAGCATTTTGTATGGAGATGAATGACTTTGCAAATACTCTGTTGCGTTCATTTGTTGAACACTTTGGCCAGCTTTATGGTGAAGAGTTTTTGGTTTACAATATTCATGGCCTGGTGCACCTCAGTGAAGATGTCAAAATCCATGGCAATCTAGATCTAATATCAGGATTTCCCTTCGAAAATTTCTTAGGAAAACTCAAAAAACTGGTACGAGGGCCATGCAATCCTTTGACTCAGGTGATGCGTAGATTGTCAGAGATAGAAAATAGCAACTACAGTTGTGATGTAGAAGAGGCAATTCAAAAATTGGATAAAGAACATACGGATGGGCCAGTACCAGAGTGCTTCTCGCAACAAGCTCATCAATTTAAAGTTCTTGCGGTTGATGATGTAGTTGTGAAGCTCAATGAGAGAGATTCGTGTGTCAGAATCGACAATAAGTTGGTTTTAGTCCAAAACATTGTTGAGGATAAAGGTGCAGTATACCTTGTGGGCAATGAATATAAACAGGTGGAACACTTCTTTAAATATCCTATTGATTCAAAAGAATTGGGAATTTATGTGGTTTCCAACCTCTCCACAAATGTCAAGTGTTTCATGACAGGAAAGAAGCTGCAGAAGTATGTGAGATTGCCATTCCGAAACAGATTTGTTGTTGTTCCACTCCTGCATCAAGAGAAATAACTCTGAAGACGCTTGTGTATAATAGTTGGCTGAGGAATATCATTCTTGTCTCTTTAGATGTTTCACATTGTTGTCTTTGACAAGACAAATGAGGTTGAAGTTGTGCCTTCAGTCTGGATTAAAAATGGAGAGTGCATGTGGCCTCCAAATAAGATTGATATAACAAAAGCTGTGAAATCACAGGAGAGTCCTGGAGATGACTGGAAGCCCCATAAGGCCAGAATTATTTTCACGTCACGTGAGTTGTTTTTGCCACCACTTTCTTCAAATTGAATAGTTATAAGTAATAAGTAATAGTTAAAATCACAGTTTTACTTTGTAAATTTATTTTTGTGATGCTGTTTTTCCAGATGACTACAAGGAAGCTAGACGTAAACTACCTCTAGCTGTTGATCACACAGACATTGAGCAGACCGATGGAGGAGACTCACCAATTACATTTCAAAGAAAAAGAATGTAGGTTTGGTTTTGGTTTGTTTGTTTAATGTTTTGCACCACATTTGCAAATAAAAGCCTATCTTGAAATTGATAAATGTGATGTTAGACCCAAGAACATTCTTTTCCCTGGAGAAGACGACGACGACGATAATGCGATGGAAGAGCACCTGAAAGAACCAAAATCAAGAAAAGGGTAGGAAGCTTCTGCTTTTTATAATGATAATGTCTTTTATCACTGCAGATAAATGACTAAGACATTTTGTACTTTTAAGCAGAAGGTATTCTATACCTGATGCTCCGAAAATTGCTAGACATGCCAACAAATTAGACCCAGGAAAGCCAAACTGCCCTAAGATCTTCCACAGTACTCTTGACCTCCGCAATGATGAGATGGAAGGCATTAAAGGAACAAAGTCCAAAAAAAAGTAAGAAGCATCAGCCTTTTTAAATTACAGTGCATTTCATCACAGCTGTTAAAGGACTAAGATGTTTTGTACTTTGCAGGAGGTATGCCTTACCTAATGCTCCAGTGATCTCTAGGGAACAGATTTCTCCTGCAGTAGACAGCCTCCACCTTAGTGGCCAAGGTAGAACTGACCTTCGTTCACGCGATCAAAGCAGTCCCGACCTTCATTCACATGGCCAAGGAAGTCCTGATGTTAGCCCACATGGCCAAAGCAGTCCTCACCTTCGTCCACATGGCCAAAAGAGTCCCTATCTTCGCCCAAGTTGCTACAGTCCTGACTTGTATGCAGATTGCCACAGCACTCCTGAGATCCACTCAAGTCAGCAGACCAGCATTGCTATGTTATCCTCAGGCTGGAATGTTCTCTCTGAGAGTTGTACATCAAGTAAATCAAGCACTGAGACCCTTTTAAGCCAAGCCAACATTGAGGTCAGAAGACCAGCGCACAAAAGTAAAGAGATCCATAAAAAAAGGCACTCCGAATCTTCAAGGCTCCCTGAGCCACACCAGACCACGGACATCGAGCAAACATCCAGTCACCAAATTTGTGAGTATATTAGTGTTTAGCCCATTTCACACAGAGAATGCACTGATAGTGTGTCATGGGATTAGCCTCAGGATCGTCTGATTTTGGTTCATTCCCATTGCCAGCGATTTTTCGCAATCTGTGCTAGAGATGTGCAACAGCGATCGAGTACTCGAGTACTCGGCCGTGACAGCGATGATCGATCATGAAAACGATGATCGAGGAAAAAAATTCTGGATTAGTTACAGCAACACTTTGGGCGGCACCATGAGCTCTTATTGTTTAGCTTGAAACAGCATGAGGTTCAAAGTATAGATGTGAGAAGAGAGCAATGCATGGCTTCGAAGTCACATAGTGATGTCTGGGTTCCCAGATAGCAACATTGTTTCGGCCCGGATCCGGCCCACATCTGGCACTTGTGGAATGCGGATCTGGCCCACATGCAGCGTGGAATGACGGCCCTTGGGTGGCCCACTCCTGTTGGCCAGATCTGGGCCACAAGCAGGCCATAGCAATGCCACATGTCAGCCAAGAGCAAAGAAATAAACCAGAACTGGACCTTATCTGAGCCACAAAATCTGTGTATATTAAATATGGAGTCATCTCAGCCTTAATAAGCCTGTTAACAAGCAGAATCACTGAAGGAAAGAAGAGAACAGAAAAAGAGACGAGCAGAAACACAAGAACTACAACTGACTTCAGACACAGTCTAAGATGAAATCAACTGAAGAGAAAAGAAGACATTAAATCTGTGAAGATCTCAGCAGAGGAGGATTAAACAACTCCACAAACAGCATTACCAGCTTCACTTATTACTAACCAGACTGACTTTATTTCTGTCAGACGTCTACAAAAGTTTTATTGAGAATTAATGGGTTTAACTCTAATGTGTTTCATTTAAAGTCACCATAAGAGTGATTAGTGTTTCCATTAGTTGGGCTCTTGACTCTTAATATATCTTATATCTCCTTTGGCTGCTGTGACAGTGTGTTTGTTGAACACATTTGCAGTAGCAAAGAAAGCTAAAATGAAATGAGATCAGGTGATGATGGTTACCTGTTGATGGTTTTAAAACCATCATGAAATAACCTCATGCACTGATGTCTTTGGAATCTAAGAATTGTGTTTATCCATTAATATCTTCACATCACAAACCCTGTGTTACTGCAGCATGAGATCCAGCAATATTATAATAATAAGTTATAAGAATTTATCAAACATTAGATGAAAAAGTCAGTTTAATATGACACACACAGACATCAACAATCAGCGTATGAATCTCAACAATGGTGACAATCAAAAGTACTTTGCTGCAATCCATGCTGGGTACCAGCATAGTACAAAACTCCCAGCATGCATTGCAACATGAATAAATTATGCAGCTGAATTGTCCTATAATTTTGTTTGATTCTAAATATTTGCTTTTATTTTTTGCTGTTGTTTTTGTTGTGAATAAGTAGCTTTTCAGTGATGTTCTGAATTAATCTGTTTATCAAAATATTTGTAATTGTCACCATCGTTGAGATTCATACGCTGATTGTTGATATCTGTGTGTGTCAGCATAAACACATTTTTTTTTATCTTATGTTTGTGTAAAGCTTTAAACTGACTGTTATAATGTTGCTAGCTCTCACGCTGCAGTAACACAGGATTTGTGATGTGAAGATATTAATGGATCAACACAATTGTTAAATTCCAAAGACTTCAGTGAAACAGGTTATTTCATGATGATTATAAAACCATCAACAGGTAACCATCATCACCTGATCTCATTTAACGTTAGCTTTCTTTGCTGCTGCAAATGTGTTTGACTAACACACTGTCACAGTGGCCAAAAAAGACAAAATATATAATAAGAGTTAAGAGCCCAACTAATGGAAACACTAATCACTCTTATGGTGACTTTAAATGAAACACATTAGAGTTAAACCTCTGTTAATTACCAATTAACTTCTGTAGACGTCTGACAGAAATAAAGTCAGTCTGGTTAGTAATAAGTGAAGCTGGTAATGCTGTTTGTGGAGTTGTTTAATCCTCCTCTGCTGAGATCTTCACAGATTTAATGTCTTCTTTTCTCTTCAGTTGATTTCATCTGAGACTGTGGCTGAAGTCAGTTGTAGTTCTTGTGTTTCTGCTCGTCTCTTTTTCTGTTCTCTTCTTTCCTTCAGTGATTCTGCTTGTTAGCAGACTTATTAAGGATGAGATGACTCCATATTTAATATACACAGATTTTGTGGCTCAGATAAGGTCCAGTTCTGGTTTATTTCTTTGCTCTTGGCTGACATTTGGCATTGCTATGGCCTGCTTGTGGCCCAGATCTGGAAAACAGGAGTGGGCCACCCAAGGGCCGTCATTCCACGCTGCATGTGGGCCAGATCCGCATTCCACAAGTGCCAGATGTGGGCCGGATCCGGGCCGAAACAATGTTGCTATCTGGGTTGGCTACATCTAATTAATCTAATATAGGATGCTTTGGGATATTAACATTTATTAACATGCTGAATGCGCTGCATATTACATGTTTAGTTTCTTGCTCAAGTGTAATGCCCGACAATGATTGAGTTATTTGAGACGGTCATATTGCTCTCTCTCTCTCTTGCATCTCTCACTCTCTCTCGCTAGTGCATAACTTAGTTCACTGGCATATGCATCCTTCTGTACAGATACAAGTTGTAATGTTAACGTCAATGTTATGTATCCAAGTTATCTGATTAATATCATAGGAAGTGTCATAGAACGGGTTTTAGTTTATTGGCATAAAGTCAGCTTTACCTCAGGCAGCTATTCTTTTTTAGATGCTTCTTTTTTAATAACATTGCTGCATCATAATTATAATCTAACTGTTATAATCATGTGTTCATGTTTGATAGACATGTTTGCATGTCATATTTTTATATTTAACATTCATTTTCATAACAGATTTTTATTATCTCCATTACGGCCTTGCCCCTCCCCTGCACAAGCCCCTCCCCCTGAGTACTCAATTAATCGATTTTGAAACCTATCGATGATCGAAATTGCCCAAAATGCCCATCCCTAATCTGTGCATGCTCACAGTCATCTGCACAAAACACTTCCTCTATAAAATTGATAGCTATGTAGTGCTCCCTGCTTGCTGTGTCCCATGTGAATGCATGTGTAATGTTGTTTTTATACTTATTAAATAATGTCAACACCAATCGTGTTTTGGTAAATAATTGCAATGCATTTTGCTTATAGGTTTCTGAATTTAAATTTTGTTTAAATGTAGACATTTTATGCTTTCTACAGGTGTGTGGCAAGTAAAATTTGGACAACAAAAAAAACTAATCTGTCTGTCTTTCTCTTTTTTTCCTCTTAGTTCTTCTTCGTAATATATTAACAAAACAGGAGATGCTTATGGACCAAATGCGAATTATCATGAAGACCCTCCAGTGTATGCAATCAAGTCAGGAGACAGAGATAGGCCTGGATCGAAATTTGTTGCCTCTCAAAGATCTCACTTCTCTACAGAACATGAAGGACAATCTGCGGAGTACTCCTGACCTCCATAAGCAATTGGTATGTGAGCATTTCTTTTTATAACATTAAATCCTAGTTGGGTGGCTTTTATTTTCCAAATAAGTTTCTTTTTCTCTCATTAGCTTTAAGGGATAGTTCACCCAAAAATCAAAATTCTTGGTGTATTAATTTTTTTCACCCTTCAGATTAACTTTTTATTTTTTGGTGGCCTAACTGTTTAAGCAAAGCCGTGAAAGCCCACACAATAATGAACACTGGATGTTCTGATCACACTGTTTTAATCATATTGTTTGTAAAACTATGACTAAATGTTGTATGGGGCACTCAGCGCGGCTCCGTTTGCATTGTTCTGCATGTTTATAAAAATGTATAGGGTTAATGGATCATAAAAAAAATAGTGAAAAGTGCAGATTTGGATTTTGATGGATATGTAGCCTGAACCTAGCTACATATTGTTTATCATTGGCTGACTCATGAGCTTCCCCTTTACATAACATGACGCTTAAGTCATCAATGGCGATGCTCATCTTTTGTTCAGCCCAATGAGGGCAGACTGACACATCTGCTAGAGAAATATGCTTTTGAGGGCTGTACTTCTGATGAAATGAAACACTGACACAGTTTTTCATTTTTAATACTGTAAAACTGCTTTCTATTATGTAGGACTAATATATATATATATATATATATATATATAATATATGCATAAACGCAACATGTTTTGAGGTCCAGCTTGTTCAAATGCTGTACAAGGTAAAAATATTTTCTTTCCAAACTAGTGTGTTTGTGATTGATAATGACATCATAATAAGATTATAACAGTTCAAAGTTTTCAGCATAAGGTTAAAGTGTTTTAAGGTGAAAAATAAGGTGGATACCGCTGATTGCACATTTCAAACTTCTTTTTGACACTGAACGAACAAAAAACTTATCCATGAGTACATTGGGGCCTTAATGAAAGCCATCTTCCTTAATTCATTTGCATCTCTGCTCTCCTTTTTCCCACAGTAAAATGGCAGTGACGCACAAAGGAAATGGTTTACAGTAGATTAGCCAGAAATTGTAATGTGTGAGCACCTAAACAGTTTCTCGAGAGCACACAATAAGTTTCTTAAGTGCACACAATATATATATATTTTTTTTAAAGACAGACATTGTTTTGACCAATTTAATCTATAATATTTTTTGTATTTAATGATTGAAGTTCTAAATTATTAAACCACTGCTTAAAACTAATTACATAAATGATTTCAGGTAAACACACTGGCTCTTAAAGGTGGGGCGGACGTGCAGGAGTCTGTTTGGAGAATCATGCATGGTCTGTTTACCAACTCCTTGGCGAGGAAAGTTAACATGAGAGGATTGAATGGAAAGATTAGCTTCCTACGCCTACAGATACGAGATGTTGTGATTGGTAAGTTGCCATTTATTCCCAATATGTAAGGAGTAAAACTATTTCCTTATGAAATCAATTCCTTGTGAATCCAAAACTCAGGAACTCTTGCAACACGCATGACATCCAACAAAAAAATTAACTTTCTAATCTGATGGGAAGATCTGGGAGAAAGACCATTTGCTCATCTGTCCCTTCACCCATCCTTAAAGGAACACCACTTTTTTTTTGAAAATAGGCAAATTTTCCAACTCCCCCAGAGTTAAAAAGTTGAGTTTTACCGTTTTCAAATCCATTCAGCCGATCTCCGGGTCTGGTGGTAGCACTTTATAATAGTTCATTTAAATGGAACCATTATCGGAACTGGAAAATTTCTAACAATACCCAACCCTACTTATGAAGATCCGTATACTGTAATATATGTTGAATTTTGACATTGCCAACCTTTAAATTAAGTTGACAATAAGTAATAAACAGTATTGAGCATTGAGTAGTTGAGTATTTAAAAGTATTATAATCACCATGTATTCTCTGAGTAAGTTACAGAACTGGCAAGTTTGTGTCTGTGCGTTCACTGTTCACAGAGTGAATTTCTGAGCAATGTTAGGGTCCTTAATGAACGAATAATGAATATGAAAGTATCGGATTTCCAGAATAATCAAATATCTAAATTAACATACAATTGATTTTTGTGATCAGTTTTTGATTAGTAATATTGCCTAAATTAAATGATCCCTTGACGTTAGAGTCAGATTGAACATGGAGCTAGACTAAAAAATTCAATTAAATCCTGAAAAATTTAGAAGCGCAAGTAAAAGACAAAATATACATTAAACCTTCGACCAGGCTACTGGATTCCTTTTGGGCTGATGGGTGGATCCTTACAAATATAAATTGTCATTTATACTTTTAATATAAAAAAGTTATTTTAATAGATTTTCAAGTTTTTAGATGAGTAGAAGAAGAGGGCATGGGAGGACAAAAAGAGGAAATGGGAAGAGGAGGGGTGAAGAGAAGGGCAGAGGAAAAGGAGAGAGCAGATGAAGTACATAGTGCAACAGTCAGGTTCCGGAAGTAAAAATTCCAGTCTAAAATGGAAATTAAATGTTAACACCATTTTGTAAACCTGCAAAGACAGACTTTATGTGAGCTACAAGTTTGTTAATTGATTGTAGTCAGTTCTACCTAAGCCATCAGCTTGCTTTTTTTTTCTTTTCTTTTTTTTTTATAGTTTGAAAGTGGAATTCTTTTTGAAAAACTACACTGTCATGCTGTTTTTAATTTGATTATGTAGTGCTTCATGGGATTGCAGTTCTTTTTATAAAACCTTTTAATTACACAGTCTTGTACCTTTTGTCTTTTTGTCCAGTTTAAAAAAAAAAAAAAAATCCTTCAAATCAAAGTTCAGTGTGGAGATTGACCTCACAAAGGTTTTTTTTTCTCTCTTTCTCTCTTTACTTAAATGCTTAAAGCATGAATGTAAAAAAACTAATCTGGAACCAGCATGGTTGAGCATGAATGCACTATATTAGAGATTAAGAAAGTGAAGGAGGGAGAGAACATTTTATGTACTGTATATGACTCAATACAAGCTTAAGGTTGCATAACAAAAACATACACTGAATTAAAAAAGTAAAAATAAACATGATCTTGAATGATCTTTCACCTGTAGTAGACAGTCAGAATTTGAATTTGAATCTGGGTTCAGGTTTTGTTGTAATATTGCATTTGATTCAATATCCCCATTACCTGATGATGCATAAGTTAATTATACACCATGTGTGCTTGTGTTTTTCAGCGGCTGTGAGACGTAACCGTCTAACATCTGATGCCACAGAGAAAGACATTGATTCCACCGTTAAAAGATGGCTGTATCTGGCCCCAGACAGAGATGGTGGACGAAAAGAAAGAATGAAGAGCAAAGTGCATAAGGACAATATGACTGGTTAACAGGCTTTAGGCTTGGATGTTCAAAAGCTCTGTCCAGAGTTCAACTTGTTCAGTGACAGAAGTGTTTCAGAGTAATTTGAAGAGTGCTACTTGTTCCTAGCCATAAACGTGGACGTTCAAGTGTTTTGTGAAGTGAAACTTGTTGATGACTAGAAACATGTTCTAGTGTTATATGTTTAGTGAATCTTGTTCGTGACCAGAAACATGGACGTTCAAGCATTAGGCAAAGCAATGAAACTTGATGACCAGAAACATGGATGATCAAGTAACATTTAAAGTGAAACGTCATGAACCAAATAAACAGCACTTGTTTTATTTTTGTTTTTATTTATTTTTAGCTGAACTGACAGAAGTGTCATTTTAGAGAGGAGTTTGTACAACTGAAAAATGTCAGATGCCAATGCTTTGATGTTTAACACAATTAAATATTTGTTCAGAATACTGTCTTGTGACTATTCATCTGGGAGGGGTGTGTAAGTGGCTTGGTTATGGTGGTGTTGAGGCTGACGTGGAACTCATCTGGTCCAGCGTATTGGAGTTATGGGTAATTAACTTGGCTGAGACTTGGTCCAGTTATGGCCCATGTGTGGCCCTTGTCTGGAATCCAGACCTGGTCCACACTAGGACCGTCATTCATTGCAGTATGTGGGCCAAGTCTTGTGTGCCAGAGCTGGGCCACAGAAAAATTGGATCATGCTCAGGTGTGGCTCAGTTTTGGGCTTTCTGGTTAAAGACTGGTGTTGATATGGTTTACTTAAGGTTATGTTTTGATTCAAATGTTACATTTTGATCTGGGCCAGTTATGGGTAATTAACTTGGCTGAGACTTGGTCCAGTTATGGCCCATGTGTGGCCCTTGTCTGGAATCCAGACCTGGTCCACACTAGGACCGTCATTCATTGCGGTATGTGGGCCAAGCAAAAGCTGGTTGTGTGGGCCGGAGCTGGGCCAGAGAAAATTTGCTATGTGGGTAAAGTGTGATCTGACAATGTTGGTTATGTTTTGTCATAAGCGTGCTGTGATCTGAAAAATGAAACTTATTGAAATAGTTTGGTTTAACTTGTTAGCAGCAGTTTTGTGATTCTTCAGTATATGATTATCAGTACTTTACTTATAATTCAAAATATTTAATAAACATTGTTCTGATCAAAAGACTTTCAAATGAATTAATTTAGAAACACAGACATCAATAATCAGCCTGTGAATCTCAACAATGGTGACAATAATAAAGCATGTTGCAGTTGCTGCCACCAATCACAACTCATTAATGGCTCCCATCATGCATTGCGGTATGAATAAATTATGATCTGAATTGTCTATGTAATTTACTTTTCCTAATTGAATATTCTGCTCGTCACCATTGTTGAGATGCATAGACTGAATCTTGACGTCTGTGTGTGCCTAAAAGAAAGGACTTTTTTTTTAAACAATTTTT
This sequence comes from Leuciscus idus, assembly GCA_021554675.1. Taxonomy (NCBI): domain Eukaryota; kingdom Metazoa; phylum Chordata; class Actinopteri; order Cypriniformes; family Leuciscidae; genus Leuciscus; species Leuciscus idus. The sequence goes on from CM038623.1 coordinate 7,749,683, forward strand.
AAGAAATCCTTTATATTGTATCAAATGCTGGCCATTTATGCAGATTCACAGTTATGCTGTAACCAACAACATACATCGAAGTCAGAGAGAAGGATCTTAATGAGTTCAGTGATCAAGTTCAAATGATGAATGTCATAATATAACCAACACCATCAGAACACTTTTTTTTCTTTGTTCATCTGGCAGTAATAACTCAGATACAACAGCCAAATTAAATATAAAGTAAACATATAAGGCTCAAGAGCCCAACTAAAGCAAACAATCATCGCCATAACGGTGGCTTACAATTTGTGATTTTCTCCTTCAGTGATTCTGCTTGTTAACATCAGGTGTCTTCAATAATGTTCAATCATCACTAAATTAATCACTTAATTATCTCATTAACTTCAACACTCTTGAGTGTTCATATACACTCCCAGGAGTGTTAATTTAACACTGGAGTTTTTGCTGTGTACAAAGAGCCGTAGTTAACTGACAAGCTGAGCCATATCGCATTAATTATCGCTGGCGATATGTCCGCGATATTGATGTGATTTGGCTCAGCTTGTCAGTTAACTACGGCTCTTTGTAGTAAATGCCGCTCCATCTGAAAGCAGGTGATGGTGATTTACTACTAATCAAGGAACCGGCTTTACTGACGAGATGCGCATAGGCAAGGCAAGGCAAGGCAAGTTTATTTATATAGCACATTTCATACACAATGGCAATTCAAAGTGCTTTACATAGAAGAAATTAAAATATTCCCTCATTTACTCACACGTTCTTTTCACTTTCTTTAGCACTGCGTTCACATTCTTTCTCAGACGAAAACTTTAATATCGTCATTTAAATACTGTTCTACTTTCAAACCCACATTAATACACGTCACTTTCACATTATCACTTTCTTTTACACCTTCTGAGTGGGCATTTACAGTTACGGGCTAAATGCCCTGCTGACATAGGAGAAATTAAAATAATTAAAAGAAATAAGAATAATTAAAACTGTTTAGAAAAATAAAATAAAATACAGTACAGTACAAACAGTCGGACGAACAGCGGCACAGTGCTCATTCAGTAAATGCACAGCTAAACAGAAGTGTTTTGAGTCTGGATTTGAATGTGACCACTGTAGGAGCACATCTGATCTCTTCTGGAAGCTGGTTCCAGCTGTGGCTGGCATAATAGCTAAAAGCAGACTCGCCATGTTTAGAGTGAACCCTTGGTATTTCTAGCTGATATGATCCTAATAATCTGAGTGATCTGTTGGGTTTATATTCAGTGAGCATATCTGCAATGTATTGAGGTCCTAGGCCATTAAATGATTTATATACCAGTAATAATACTTTAAAATCAATCCTAAATCTAACTGGGAGCCAGTGTAAAGACCTGAGGACTGGTGTGATATGTTCATATTTTCTGGTTCTGCTCAGAATCCTCGCGGCAGCGTTCTGTATGAGCTGCAACTGTCTTATGGTCTTTTTGGGAAGGCCAGTGAGGAGTCCATTACAATAATCCACCCTGCTGGTGATGAAAGCATGCACAAGTTTCTCTAAGTCTTGTCTGGAAACAAAGCATCTAATTCTTGCAATATTTTTCAGATGATAGTATGCTGATTTAGTTATTGCTTTGACATGACTACTGAAACTAAGGTCTGACTCTAGTGTCACACCAAGATTCCTGACTTGATGTTTAGTTGTTTGACCCCTAGAGAGAAGGTATGCGTTCACCTTGAGAACTTCATCTTTGTTTCCAAACGCAATAACTTCAGTTTTGTCTTTGTTTAATTGAAGAAAGTTTTGACACATCCAACTGTTGACTTCGTCAATGCATTGGCACAGGGAGTCAATGGGGCTGTAATCATTAGGCGATAGGGCTAAGTACAGCTGTGTGTCGTCTGCATAGCTGTGGTAAGAGATTTGGTTCTTTCTCATTATTTGGCTCATTGGGAGCATATACAGGTTGAACAGGAGTGGCGCAAGAATTGAACCTTGAGGTACTCCGCATGTCATGGATGTCCACTCAGACTTATGGTCTCCTATACTCACATAATAACCTCTCCCATCTAAGTATGACCTGAACCATTTTAGGACTATCCCAGAAAGCCCCACCCAGTTTTCCAGCCTGTCAAGAAGTATGTTATGATCGACAGTGTCAAATGCAGCACTGAGGTCGAGTAGTACCAGCACTGATAATTTTCCTGAATCAGTATTTAAGCGAATATCGTTTATTATCTTTATGAGCGCTGTCTCTGTGCTGTGATGCGGTCGGAAACCAGATTGAAAATTATCAAAGTATCCATTCGAGCTTAAGAATTTGTTCAGCTGATTGAAGACAACTTTTTCAATGATCTTGCCTATGAAAGGAAGATTTGAGATCGGTCTATAGTTGCTTAATATGGTCTTATCCAGATTGCTCTTTTTCAGGAGGGGCTTGACAACTGCAGTTTTCAGGGAGTTTGGAAAACTCCCAGAAAGAAGTGAGGCATTTACCACTTCTAGAAGATCTGCTTCTAAACTGTTTAACACACTTTTGAAAAAAGATGTGGGAAGTGTGTCAAGGGCGCATGTTGATGTTTTAAGGTGTTGTACGGTTTCTTCCAAATGCGCATAACAATATCGTGCGATATATCGTCCAGCCCTATCATCAACTTACAGTGTGTATACCTCCTTGCCTTTCATTGTCAATTGCGCTTGTTCCTGTTGCATGTCCTCAATCTGGAAACTCGTGAGCGTCGGGTCTGAGGAGGAGGTGGCGGGAAACAACTCTCTCCAATATTTAGAATTTGGACTGCAGTACCCATTTCAACCGCTAGCTTTCAGTTTCACACACTGCACCTTTAACCAAAACTCACATCAAAATATAATTATCCAGATTAAAAATCTCATGTAAGGAAGAAAAGCAAAACAAGAATAAAATAGAAGCTCATTTTTATATGACTACATGGTTTAATGGAAGAATACATTTAGGACTAATCAAAATATGCTGCCGTTTAAATATCCAGTTTTAACAGGTTTAAAGCCTTGGAATAGTGTATCTTTTGTCCTCTTTGACTTTCACTTCTAGCCATTTGAAAAGCAATCATACTCCATCTAGTGGTGCAGAGTATCATCACATTCTCAAAGCAGCTGTGCTTTAAGATGGTTTAGGTGATTGAATACACACACCGTATGAATTGAAGTTGTATTGTATTACTATAAATATAAATATTATTTAATAATAGCTTTTTGCTGTCGGTTAACAGTACTGTCAAGTCAAGTCAAGTCAATTTATTTATAGAGCACAACATTAATACAACGTTTGTTGATCCAAAGTGCTTTACAGGCGGTCAAAAGGTTAATAGGAAAAAAAAAAGAATAATAATAAAAGAATATATATAAAAAAATATATATATATAAAAAAAATCCATACACAGCATCACTCAAATGCAAGAGTATAAAAATGAGTCTTTAAGCTAGATTTAAAAACGTTGAGCGATGGAGAGGCCCTGATATTAAAGGGTAAACTGTTCCAAAGTTTAGGTGCAGCAACCGCGAAAGCTCTGTCACCTTTGGATTTGCAACGTGAACGAGGGACAGATAAAAGAAGCTGGTTACAAGATCTTAATGACCTAGAGGTTGTATATGGCTGGATAAGGTCACAGATATAATCCGGGGCTGATTTTTGCAGTGCCTTATATACAAAAAGAAGGACCTTACCCATACAGAAATGTAATATATGTCAATATATGTAAATTACATATATAATGTTAGTGCCCATGTATGTCTGCTGCATATATGAGAATATATGCAAAATTCATATATGTAAAACACAGACATATATGAAACATATATTTCAAAATATAGCAAAAATGGCCGTTTTCATGTAAGTGCCATATATTTTCCCGTATATGCACATAAATGTGAAATATATGTAAGACGCATATATGTATACATGCATATATGACGCATATATGTATACATGCATATATGTACTTATTTCTATAGTATATACTTTCACATATATTAGGGATACAAATCTTATATCTGAATGCCTTGAAATTAAATGCCTATAGTTGGAGATTTTGTCTATGGTGTGAATACCAAATATAGTATTTTAATACAATAATGCAGTGTTTTCTTTGTCATTTTTGACAAATACATCCACAAAGTACCATAACCATATGCCACAGCTTTAAAAATGCATCAGTATCACATGCATGTACACTGTAAAACTTTTCACTGTAAATTTACAGTAAAATACTGGCAGCTGGGTTGCCATCCACATACTGTATTTTTACAACACTACTACAGTAAACAGCATTTACAGTACTCCACTGTAATTACCAATTATACCACATTTTACATTATTAAACTTGTCGACAGCAATAAATTGTATTTTTACAGGGAATACTGCTTTTATTATTACATAATTAAAATATTATACTTTAAGGTTTCATAAGAGTAGTCACACTAGGAAAAAGAAAACAACATTTTCTGGGTTTTAAAACATTTATTTAGTTAAAATGCCATCTGTGAACATGTTGGCTGAATTACTTTTTAAACATAAAATGCAATTTTAACACTTAACAACAAACAGGTAACAGTTAGCACTTAATTAAAGGAATAGTTCACCCAAAAATTTAAATTAGCACATGATTTACTCACCCTTCAAGTCATCCTACACTGTAAAGAGGTTGCTGTAAATTTTACAGTAACTTACTGGCAGCTGGATGCCAGTAAGTTACTGTAAAATGTTTTACAGTATTATTACTGTATTTTCACTTACAGTATACTGTACCATTTACTGTAATTGCATTTACAGTATTATTACTGTATTTTCACTTACAGTATACTGTATCATTTACTGTACTTGCATTTACAGTATTATTACCGTATTTTCATTTACAGTAATAGTATTGTTTTTTTGTTTTGTTTTTTTTTCATCATTTAAATTTTCTTTTTTTAATTTATGTTTACCCCACCCCCCAAAAAATCACAATAACTCACAAACATTTGTCCTTATAATGTTCTTTTTAATCGTTGAACATTTTGTTTTAGAAGTACAAATTACAAATCTTGACCTTTAGGAGCCACTAGCTGAAGAAAAAAAAAGGTCCTGGTGACCATTTGTATCTGTAGCATGGCAAAAACGTACACACACTGAAAAGCAAAACAGGCCTTAAAACAATAAAATACAGTCAAAGTCAGTGTTGTGTTGTTACATTTCAGTAATTTTGCCAGTCAAAGTTGACAACCTCTCTGATGAGAAACACTGAGGGTTTCAGGCTGATGCTTTTCTTTGGACCTTTCCAGATTTCCATCTGATCTGTGCCTTTGGTGTTTGGTGCCATCAGGGTTGACTCTCAGAATGAACCTGCAAACACAAGCAGGGAAAAATATATAATTTTTTCAGACCGGTGTTGGCAGAATTTTCCCTAACTCTCAAACTTGATGCTGCATGTACTTTGGCGTTAATAAAAGCACTACATCTGATTCTGAATCCACCTACAGTAGTGGTGGGGGAAAAATCGATTCTGTTCAGTGTCGCGATATTTTGCGCACGCAATTATATTGATACAGTAGCGCAAAGTATTCCAATATAGGTTATAAGGCTGTGACGGTGGCAGTTTTTTTTACCACTGCGGTGGTAATGGACCAACTACCTGCAGTGGTTGGGGGGTTATTATGAAAATTGAAATAAAATATTTTTGTTTATTCGAGCAAAAAAGTCTTTATTTGAGCAATTCCGTCAAAGAAGCAACACAAAGCCTGTAAAGCATTCAAATACATATCAGTAAATATTAGAAACTTACATAATAAAAAAGTTAAATCTATAAAAAAAAAAAAAAACTTTCGTTTAATACTTCCACACAAAGACACGTGATTCCACATGAAGCCATACCGCTCTGCGCTCTGAGAGGGATGTGGGACACGCGGAGGAAAGAGACCATTGATCTATTTTCTGATATCTTCATGTTTTCTACTTGTTGTAAAAGGTATGAAAAGTGAATTTAATCTTCCACAAGGGCAAGACATTTAAGCTATGTTTGAAATTGCGCTGCCAAAGAGAGCGAAACTAAAAATCAAATAAACTTGACGCGCCGTACATGTCTAATAACAAGCAAAAACTGTGTTGAAATGAATCTGACGTGCAAGTAAAAATGTAGGCTATCTGTCCTACAACGTTTTTCTACTTTACCACAGTAAAGAATGTGAATGTAATAGGCCTAAATAAAAGCGAACCAAGGAAGAAACGTTTATAATCCCCTTCGAAAATCGAGACGTAAGTGAAGATTTTGGGAAAAAAACAAGGTATTACATGCAGGGATGAGTCACAATTTTGGGATATTCGATTAGTTTATTTAATTATAGAATTATAGTATATCGAATAGGTTGTGTAATTATTCTCTAAAATAAAATCTCCATGTTTTTGGTGCTAATGCGGTGGTGACGCGTTCATATAATTACGTTCTGTAATAAGGTCCTGTGTCCTGAATGTTCAAGGACAAAGTTTTTGCACTAGCCTCCAGTAAACGTGTAGAAGATGTTCACAGATTTAATGTGGCATTTGAAGTGAGTTAAGCAGTGAGTTATTTTTTGTAATGTCTTTGAATAATATGGGGGACATGAATCGCAATATATCGCAGAATCGAATCGCAATACTTGCTGTATCGCAATGTTAGGAAGCGCAATAATATTGAATTGTGGCCCAAATATCGCAATACTATCGAATCATAAATTTTTTGCCAATTTCCACCCCTAACCTACAGGGATGGTATTACCCCATAATACATTACATTAAAATCATTAAAGCTTCATTCTTTTTCAGTTCCTGTAGCTTAGATTTCCAGGGAATGGATAATTTAAATTAAACTTAATACAATGTAAGTTGCTTTGGATAAAAGTGACTTCCAAATGCATGCATGTAAATGTAATGTAAAAAAAAAAAAATATATATATATATATATATATATATATGTTTACCTGATTCTGCATTCGACAAAATAGACAGCTAATGCTGAAGAGTCGTCTGTTAGCAGTTGTAACTGGATGATGATTCTGCCCTTCATTGTCAGCATCCATGTTTTTGCTTTGAGAACAGACTCTCCTGAAACAGACAAAGTCACAGCAGCCTTTTAGTGTTATAGTTTACAGAAAAAAACTAAAATACAATAACAGAACTTATTACTAACAACAATAACATGTGGGGTGAAGATGAGGTAAGATATAATGTTGTATGGTGTTTATAGTTTTTAATCAATTAAACAACATTAAAAATATTAGCTAGCAAAACTTTGCTATATTGATAATGGTATATTGCTAACCCTACCCTTTCCTCCTCCTTCTCCTCTTCCTCCTCCAACGTCAACCCGTTCTGTGTATTAGTGGAGAGCGTCAGCAGTGATGTACAGTCCGGAGGGAATGGCCGCTGCAAATTCAAAATAAAGAACAGAAAAGAACATGTTTGCCTGCTTAACTAACGCATACTTCAGCTAATTTAGTTGATGTCATCTTACTCACCTGTAGATGTTATCACCATTATGAAGGCAATCACAAAAAAGACTCCAAAATACACCTCCGACATTTCAGACAACATAATTCAGACCACAAACTTGAAAATAAAACAAAAGATGAAATTAACAATGGTGTTGGATAAAGGGTTAGTTTACTCAAAATTGTAAATTCTGTCACCATTTACTCACCCTCAACTTGTTCATAACTTCCATTAAATTATTTAATGTGCTGTATACAAAAGAAGATATTTTAAAGAACATGAGCAACCAAACAGTTACTGGTCCCCATTGACATCCAAAGTATTTTTTCTATTATAGAAGTCCATGCGGACCAGCCACTATTTACCAACATTATTCAAAATATCTTATTTTATGTTCAGACGAAAGAACTTCATGCAGGTTTAGAACACGTTGTGGGCGAGTAAATGATGACATACATAATTTTCTGTTTAAGGTGTAACTTACTACGTTATTCCTTTAACTTAGTTTTACTCAGTATTTACGTTGTACATCTGCCAAAAAGTTGTGAAAGAGGAGACAGAACATACCAAAGTTATTATGCTTCTCTGTTTAATAAGTTTACTTCGGCTAATTTAGGTGAAGTTGACCATAACGTTACATACCAGTTGATGTTATCACAATGAAAAGGCTCCAACACACTCCATCGTTGCAGATGGCATTATCCAGATCACAAACCTGAAAATAAATCATATAGGCCTACGTGAAAATATTGTTTAAAACCCGCACTTTAACAAGGGTTTCGTCTATCTCACTTTACCTCAGTATTTCACGTTGAGTTCGCTGTTAGCTCGGTTAACGTTACCGACGACTCCGCCCGCCTGATGAGCTAACTTGTGTTAAAGAGGCAGAGGAACACACAACCATTATTTTTTATAGTTTTAACTAAAGAATATTTCGGCTAATATAGGTGAACTTAACTTACTCACCAGTTAATATTATCACCGTGACAGCGACCCGGCCGACAGTCAGGAAAAAAGACAGTAATAAAGGCACCAAAAAACCATTCTGACGACAGTCAGGAAAAAAAGGCACTAAAACCATTCAGACGAAAACAAAACGATACATCATGTTAGTTTGCTGTTAACATAAGTAAAAACATTTGAAAATGTTTGTTTTACATAAAATATAAATTATATACTAACCTTTTTGGTGAGTTACATGATCTTTTTTCCGTGCATTAACTGCCACTTCACCCCTCAAAAAAATCCCTCTTGCCATTGGTCAGTTTTTCGCGGGCAAGTTCACTACTGTAAATTGATTTACAGTAGTGAAGAATTACAGTAGTGACCCTATATTTTCCCATAATCCTTTGCTGTTTACAGTAACATACTGTATACATATTTTACAGTATCTTACTGTACATATTACAGTAAAATACTGTTCAAATTACAGAAATCCGTTACAGTGTAGGTGTATATGACATTCTGCTTTCAGACGAATACAATCAGAGTTCTATTAAAAAATGTCCTGGCTCTTCCAAGCTTTATAACGACAGTGAAATGCTGTTTCTTTTTTGAAGTCCATAAAAGTGCAAACGAAATCCCATTCAAAGTCTGCAAGTTTTCACAGAAGTGAGGACACCTGTAGGCTTACAGTGGTGTTCTTGTTTTGCACAACTTGGCCAGTTTTCTTTGAAGTTACTTGTCCTTTCTTTGTTTTTGATCCACGTTCAGGATTGATGTCAAGAAAGCGTCTAAAAGGACAATTAAATATTATTAACTGAGTGTATATATTTGGACAAAGAGAGACAGCACAAAAGCTGTCTAAAACTGAACAACATGAAAAAAAACAAAAAATGCAATGTTGGATGTTGTGATCATAACTGATATTTTTTCTGCCCTGGTAAAATACATCAACTCAATGTGTCTGTTTACAAGCGCACTGTCAACTAACTAAATTTTTGGAAGTGGGGTTGCCAGATTTAAAGTTTTATTCTACAACTTTTGTCTACTCATCGCCCAGCTCATTAACAATATCATCCCCTCATCAGGTCCATCAGAGTATCAGTGTGTGGCAGGGTAAAGGAGCTTGTTTATTGGTTTATTAGAGGATGGGGAGAGGACCAATGAGGTGAGAGCAGCGCGAGTATTTAAAGACCTTTATTTTGACATCTGTTTACGTGGCTTGCTGATTCCGGGCTTTCTCCCCCCTGGCATTTCCTGTCCCACTCCAGGTTATCTCCAGGTATGTTAAGGCTAGCAGTGTTTTGTAATGGTGTGGATCGCTCTCTTGTAACCTGTATTATTTATAGTTTGATTTGTAGCATTACTGGTGGTGTAGGCATTGAATGGTGGCTGTATGCAGTCTCAGCTAACATAGCAAATGTGTGTGTGCTGGCCGGCGGACTGAACTGCGGCGGATTGAGTACCCATATATCGGGCATTTGGGCGGTGTTTATCTGTTCATCTAAACGTAAGTATCTCTTTCCCATTTTCCCTGGGGATTTCATAGACTTAATGTGTCCTGTTTGGTTAAAGGGAAAGAGATTTACTGCTCGTGCTAACGGTGTGTGAGTGTTGACTGGCAGATTGGTCTGCGCGCATTGTGAGTAACCATACACGGAGCGCGTGAGTGACGTCATCTAAAATTGTAAGTAGCGTATTCCCTTCTTATTTCAGCTGTTATAGATCGAGTCTAATGTTTAGTGTTTTATGACTTAAAGGAAACTTCCTCATCTGTAAACTCTATCTGGTGGGAGGACGTTAAGGAGATGCCGCTGCTGTTTTGCTTATTTGGTTTATTATTTTGATTTTTTATAGTTTCTTTTGTTTTTTTGGGGTTACAGTTGTTTTGTCTCACTGTGTGGTATTAACTTTGTAACTACGGCGTGTGAACTATCACTAGTAGTCATTATGTCTAGTGATTTTCCTTAACATTATTTCAGACTAATCCGTGGTTTTCTTGCGTCATAATTCATTTATGTGTGGTGCTGGATTCTGTTCCGCCAACTAAGCACTGCTCCTCGTTAGCCTCACTTGTGAGGAGGTTGGAGTGCTCTTGATGTGACACCTTTGTGTATGTTATTGTGTGTTTTGGTATAAATGTTCTTTAATCAATTGACCATCTTTTGTGTGTCTCCAGGAGCCAGTGTAGTCGTGGTGGAGCAGGGGAGGCCGGTTGTCGTGATCTAGAGGCACGCATGTCACAGTGTGTGATTTACATTGACACGATTTCCTTGCAGTGCTTTGCAGTCTGATTTGGGGTGAGTTTAGGGAGGGTTGGATGACCTCTCGATTGCGCCCGGCCTGCCTTGTCCCTGAGAAACCTGGCTCTGAAGAGAAATGTTCTATACCATGTGATTTTAAGAATAATTGTGATGTTTTAAATACAATAAAATATATTTTGTATTGTGACCCTGGTGGTTTAAGTCTTTGCCCTCAGTGAGTAATACTTACCTGTGTGTCCTCCGTTGAGGTATTTCCCTGGTTCTCCACCAGGGTGGCGTAGTCTGGTACAAACTTATCGTGGTTTCTAAATCTCTTGCTTATAATAACGCCACATTTTGGCGTAAGTCGGCAGGGTTTACCTAGTAGGGCAGGGACTTTTAGGTGAGACTTGGGTGTAATTGTGTCTGTTTTGATTTTTTTGTTTTGTTTTTTTTCCTATAGGCAAAACAGCAGTGTGCATACATCGCAAAACTGTATTACTTTTTCGTGGCTTTTTCTCTTTTAGGGTGAGTATAGTTGACGATCATGGAGGAGGAAATGCAGGAGTTGCGAGAGTTAGTGGCACAGTTGAGAGCAGACAATGACCGGTTGCGTCGTGAGAGTGAGCAGGTCCCAGGTGAGTTACCGGGCCCTAGCACTACTCCTGTTGTAGCCACTGCGGCTGTGTCAGGCCCTCCCCAGCCAGTGTCAATCGATACCGTGGTGCCGGAGCGTTTTGTTTTTGTCCCTAGGGACAGACGGTGTCCAAAATTTTGTGGCAGATCCGGCACCGGTGTTGATGAGTGGGTGGAGGAGGCCGAGGCCTGCATGCGTGCTCGTTATTTATCAAAGATTGATAAAGCGTTCTTTCTTTTTGACCATTTGGAGGGTGAAGCACGGGAAGAGATTAGACATCGTCCTAGTGAGGACCGGGGAGATCCAGATAGGATTATTAGGATTTTGCGCGAGTTGTATGGTTGCTCTCAATCGTATGTGGCACTTCAAGAAGCTTTCTTCTCCAGGAGGCAACAGGAGGGGGAATCTCTGTTAGAGTTTTCCCTTGCTTTGATGTCTCTTCTGGAGAAGGTTAAACTGCAATCACCCAATGCTATCCCTAACGCTGAAATTGTGTTGCGTGACCAGTTTGTTGAGTATGTCGCTGATAGTGCTCTCCGCCGGGAACTCAAGCAGTTAGTTCGCCGCCAGCACACCGCTACTTTATTGGATGTACGTGGGGAAGCGATTAGATGGGAGCGGGAGGGGATGCCAGGGGGTGCGAGAGGTAGGAGTCAGTCAGTCCCGATGGCTTATGGCATTCAGTATGGAGTACAGGGAAATTCTCAGTCCGAGTTGCGGGAGTTACGTGAGATGTTAAAAACGCAGCAGTTACAGTTAGATCAACTCACTCAGAGTGTCGCAGGTATTCGCTACCCCCAACAAAGTCGTCGGCCTGGCCGTACGGATACATTACTCTGTCATCGGTGTCAGAGACCAGGCCATTTTGCCCGTGAATGTGATGGAGAACGCATCCACCCACCTCCTTTAAACCGTGGTGAGTCGCCCTCTATGAGGGCTGGGCGGACTGGCTCTCAACCGACGGAAAACTAGGTCCCACCGAACTGCAGAGTCACTGTTCGGATGGGGAAGGTCGTGACTCAGGGACTTCAGGCTCCCGGCCGCATTTAATGGCGTCGTGTCCTCATCTCGTTGTCGGTATGGGGGGGGTACAGGTGCCCTGTTTGATTGATACTGGCTCCATGGTGTCCACGATCACAGAAGGCTGTTTTTCGGAACAGTTTGCACCATGGGGCCAGGATCGTCTCAGGGCATGCCAGTGGTTACAACTCCATGCGGCTAACGGGTCATTGATACCATATGTGGGATATATTGAGCTGGACGTTGAGCTTTGTGGTCGGGTGATTCCGCGGTGTGGCGTATTGGTGGTCAGAGATCCTCCCGGTGGCATCGGTACTCGAGTACCTGGTATTCTGGGAATGAATGTGTTGAGCCGGTGCTATCGGGAGCTCTTTGGGCAGCATGGCCCCGGCCTATTTGATACACCGCCCGTGTCGGGGGCCTCTAACGCGGTGTTTCAGGCATTACAACACTGTCGCCAGGTAAGCTGTGTCCCTCAGGATGGCTATATGGGCAAGGTTCGTTTGCGGGGCCGTAGGGCGTGTCGTATTCCAGGCGGCACTATGAAAATTGTGGCCGCCACTTGCCCTGGATACCTTGCTGGGGAAACCGTGCTTTTTGAGCCACCAGAAACTGGGTTGGCAGCTGGTCTTTTGGCGTCATCAGCCTTAATCCAGGTGATACGAGGTACGGTTTACGTGCCAGTTATCAATGTAGGTGAGACGGATGCATTGCTCTTTCGGAACTCCATGCTGGGCACGGTACAACAGGTATATATTGTGAGCTTGCCCCGTGGTGTTTCAGAAGTCAAATCTGTGTCTGCGTCAATTAATCTTCAGATTCCTACGGTTCTTTCTTCAGTGCAGGAGCAAATCGAGAGTCTCGATTTGTCCATGTTGACTGTGACTGAACAAGAACAGGTTAGGTCTTTGCTGGTAAGGTTTCAGACAGTCTTCTCTGCGTACGAAGGTGATTTGGGATGTACTCAGCTTCTGTCTCATGATATTCCTCTAACAGATTCGGTCCCAGTTCGGCAACGGCACCGGCGGATTCCGCCATCAGAGTATGACGTGGTAAAAACGCACATCAACCAGTTGCTGGAAACGAGCATTATTAGAGAGAGCTGCAGCCCCTATGCCTCCCCCATTGTGTTGGCTAAAAAGAAGGACGGTTCATTGCGTATGTGTGTAGACTATCGCCAGCTGAATGCAAAGACTCGCAAAGATGCTTTTCCCCTCCCACGTATAGAGGAAACCTTGGACTCACTGACGGGGGCCCAGTGGTTTTCCACTATGGACCTCGCCAGTGGGTACAACCAGGTTCCTGTCACGGAGGAGGATAAATGTAAAACGGCTTTTTGTACCCCATTCGGCCTTTTTGAATGGAACCGAATGCCGTTTGGGCTCTGTAATGCCCCAGGCACCTTTCAGAGGCTGATGGAGAGGTTGTTTGGGGACCAGCAGTGTCAGTCCCTTTTGCTGTACTTGGACGACATAGTGGTGTTTTCCTCCTCCGTGACACAACACCTTGAGCGGCTGGAGGTTGTTTTAAGTCGGCTTGAGCGAGAAGGGTTGAAGGCCAAGTTAACTAAGTGTGTGTTCTTCCAGCAGGAAGTAGGTTATCTGGGACACGTCATTTCAGCCAACGGGGTCTCGACCGATCCAAAAAAGGTAGAGGCAGTGAAGCAATGGCAGCGACCTGTGGGGGTGGCAGAGCTCCGTTCTTTCTTAGGGTTTGCCAGTTATTACAGACGGTTTGTAGAGGGGTTCGCCCGATTGGCGGCCCCACTGCACCGTTTGGTGGCTGAGTTTGCTGGCCGTAAGCCTAGAACTCGGACAGAGTTGAGTTTCCGCACGGCCTGGACAGAGCAGTGTCAGGGGAGCTTCGAGGAGTTGAAGAATAGGCTCACCTCTGCCCCTGTATTAGCATATGCTGACTTTTCCCTTCCCTTTATCCTGGAGGTAGATGCTAGCCATGGAGGCCTGGGGGCAGTTCTATCCCAGGAGCAGGGAGGGAGGGTCCGGCCTATAGCCTATGCTAGCCGCAGTCTTAGGCCCACTGAGCGTAACATGTCGAATTACAGCTCCATGAAGTTAGAGTTCTTGGCGCTCAAGTGGGCCATGACTGAGAAGTTTAGAGACTACTTGCTGGGGCAGAGGTGTGTCGTCTTCACGGATAACAACCCTCTCAGCCACCTGGCCACAGCCAAACTGGGGGCCACAGAGCAGCGTTGGGCAGCCCAATTGGCTGCCTTTGACTTCGAGCTGAGGTATCGCTCTGGGAGGTGCAACCGGAATGCGGATGCCCTTTCCAGACAGGGTCCCTCTAGTCCGGAGGAATTGGGACAGTTGCTGCCAGGGATAAATTTACCAGCCATGGTGAGGCAAGCTGGAGAAATAAAGGTGGGTTCTCAGGCAGTGGTTACTGCACTGCCGGCCTTGGCTGTAGATATGCAGTCATTACAGGAGAAGGACTCTGTCATTGGTGAACTGTTGCGGTTTTGGAGGCGTGGGGTTCCCCCTAATGCCGACGAGCGTCGGCAGTTGCCCAAGGCTGTGATAATCTTGTTGCGCCAATGGAGCAGGTTGTGTGAGCAGGATGGAGTACTGCACCGTCGTGTGTTCCGCTCTGATGGAGGAGAAGAGGCACTTCAAGTGGTGTTACCTTCATTGTTACACCATGAAGTGTTGATGTCACTTCACCAGGAGCATGGGCACCAAGGGGTGGAACGCACCACTGAGCTGGTGCGGCAGCGTTGCTATTGGCCGGGTCTGACGTCAGATGTGGCACAATGGTGTCGAGAATGTGAGCGATGCCAGGTCTCCAAAGATACCCAACTTCGTTCTAGTGGCTTTATGGGCCATTTGTTGGCTTCTAGGCCAAATGAGATATTGGCCATAGATTTCACTGTGTTAGAGCCAACTCGTTCAGGGCTGGAGAACGTGCTTGTTATGACCGACGTTTTTACGAAATATACCTGGGCGGTGCCCACACGAGACCAACGGGCAGAAACAGTGGCCCAAGTTCTGGTGCAGGAGTGGTTTTATAGGTTCGGTGTCCCTTGTCGGATTCATTCCGATCAGGGCCGGAACTTTGAGTCCTCCTTAGTACGACAGCTTTGTGCATTGTATAAGGTGGAAAAGTCTCGCACGACCCCTTACCATCCGTCCGGGAATGGACAGTGCGAACGGTTTAATAGGACGCTGCATAACCTTTTGCGTGCTCTGCCAGTATCCAGGAAAATGGACTGGGCCTCATGCCTCCCACAGGTGTTATTTTGTTATAACACTACCCCACATCAGACGACTGGCGAATCCCCATACCTTTTAATGTTCGGACAGGAGCCAAGACTTCCGGTGGACTTCCTTTTGGGTAGAGTCCAGGAGGTTGGGGTTGGTAGTGTGCATGAGTGGATAAGGGAACATCAGACAAGGCTTCAGGTTGCTTTTGAAGGGGCACAGGGCCGACTTGAAGCTGCAGCCGGTCGCCGTAAAGCACAGCATGATGCTCACGTCCGTGATACACCACTGGGGGAGGGTCAGCTAGTTTATCTGCGTGAATATGGCGTTAGAGGTCGCCATAAAATTCAGGACCTGTGGAGCCCAGTGGTGTATCAGGTCGTAAGGGCACCCAAGGAGGGTGGGGTGGTATATACCATCGCACCCGTGGGCGACTTGGAAAAGGGTAGGTGTGTTCATCGTTCTGCGTTGAAGGCCAGAATCCGGCAAGATGGTCCGGGTCCAGCCCTAACACCTCCCCCGGAGTTGGAGGAAGAGGTACATTCAGCAGAAAATCCCTTTGAGGATGTTGACCTGCTGATGGAGATACCGGTGACCATCCCGGTACGTCAGGAGCTGGTCCCTCGTGTGCCGGTGTCTTTTGGAGCTTCTACTGCCCAGACTGGGCTGGCGGGGTCTGGAGAGGTGGCCCCGGTTGTTGATGGCCACGAAGTTCTCGACTCCGCCTCGAGTGTATCACCTGGGCCGGTTAGCTCGCTGGGGGTCCAGTCAGGGGTGGATGGGGCCCCCCTGAGGAGAACCGGGAGGGCTACTGCTGGGCAGCATTCAAATCTGCACCGTCTACCGCGAGCTGTTGAGGGAGGGATAAGATCTGCCACCATACCAGGAGCCGGCTCTAACCAGATTTCAGCGTGGTTTAGGCCCTGGGATGTAGGACGGGAATAGTCCATGAGTAGCTGTATTTGGGTCATCGTCGGGGCGCCGATAAAAAAAAAACTGGGGTAGAATGTGGCAGGGTAAAGGAGCTTGTTTATTGGTTTATTAGAGGATGGGGAGAGGACCAATGAGGTGAGAGCAGCGCGAGTATTTAAAGACCTTTATTTTGACATCTGTTTACGTGGCTTGCTGATTCCGGGCTTTCTCCCCCCTGGCATTTCCTGTCCCACTCCAGGTTATCTCCAGGTATGTTAAGGCTAGCAGTGTTTTGTAATGGTGTGGATCGCTCTCTTGTAACCTGTATTATTTATAGTTTGATTTGTAGCATTACTGGTGGTGTAGGCATTGAATGGTGGCTGTATGCAGTCTCAGCTAACATAGCAAATGTGTGTGTGCTGGCCGGCGGACTGAACTGCGGCGGATTGAGTACCCATATATCGGGCATTTGGGCGGTGTTTATCTGTTCATCTAAACGTAAGTATCTCTTTCCCATTTTCCCTGGGGATTTCATAGACTTAATGTGTCCTGTTTGGTTAAAGGGAAAGAGATTTACTGCTCGTGCTAACGGTGTGTGAGTGTTGACTGGCAGATTGGTCTGCGCGCATTGTGAGTAACCATACACGGAGCGCGTGAGTGACGTCATCTAAAATTGTAAGTAGCGTATTCCCTTCTTATTTCAGCTGTTATAGATCGAGTCTAATGTTTAGTGTTTTATGACTTAAAGGAAACTTCCTCATCTGTAAACTCTATCTGGTGGGAGGACGTTAAGGAGATGCCGCTGCTGTTTTGCTTATTTGGTTTATTATTTTGATTTTTTATAGTTTCTTTTGTTTTTTTGGGGTTACAGTTGTTTTGTCTCACTGTGTGGTATTAACTTTGTAACTACGGCGTGTGAACTATCACTAGTAGTCATTATGTCTAGTGATTTTCCTTAACATTATTTCAGACTAATCCGTGGTTTTCTTGCGTCATAATTCATTTATGTGTGGTGCTGGATTCTGTTCCGCCAACTAAGCACTGCTCCTCGTTAGCCTCACTTGTGAGGAGGTTGGAGTGCTCTTGATGTGACACCTTTGTGTATGTTATTGTGTGTTTTGGTATAAATGTTCTTTAATCAATTGACCATCTTTTGTGTGTCTCCAGGAGCCAGTGTAGTCGTGGTGGAGCAGGGGAGGCCGGTTGTCGTGATCTAGAGGCACGCATGTCACAGTGTGTGATTTACATTGACACGATTTCCTTGCAGTGCTTTGCAGTCTGATTTGGGGTGAGTTTAGGGAGGGTTGGATGACCTCTCGATTGCGCCCGGCCTGCCTTGTCCCTGAGAAACCTGGCTCTGAAGAGAAATGTTCTATACCATGTGATTTTAAGAATAATTGTGATGTTTTAAATACAATAAAATATATTTTGTATTGTGACCCTGGTCTCACTGGTTTAAGTCTTTGCCCTCAGTGAGTAATACTTACCTGTGTGTCCTCCGTTGAGGTATTTCCCTGGTTCTCCACCAGGGTGGCGTAGTCTGGTACAAACTTATCGTGGTTTCTAAATCTCTTGCTTATAATAACGCCACAAGTGGAAAGGCAGTCTTTAGACTCTCCGTTTATATAGAGCACACACTGCCAGAATCCAGCCCAAACATTTGTGACAGAAATAATTTAACTTAACTGCAAGCCTTGCAATGTTTATTGCATATATGACAACATGATTTACCAGACTAAAATGCATGTTTGCACCCAAAAATGTAAATTCTGTCATTATTACTCACCCTCAAGACTTTTGTTCATCTTCGGGACACAAATGAAGATATTTTTGATGAAATCCGATAGTTTTGTCCTTCCATTGATAACAATATCATTGCAACTGTCAAAGCCCAGAAAAGTGGTAAAAACATTGGTAAATATATAGCTACAGTGGTTCAACCTAAATATTATGAAGCAGGGTTTCTGCACATTTTTTAAAGTCAAATTTAAGGCTTTTTAAGACCTTTTTTAAGACCCGAAGAAATCAAAATTAATACCATGCATTAGGGGTGTGCAATATTGACAAAATATGTCTCGATCGATATTTTCAACGTTTTCTTGATAATAATTAGATAACATTTTACTGATTGTGTTTCTGTGCTTGGTGCCATGGCTTGTTTAGGCCTGTTGACAGCTGACTGACAAAGATATTCATATTTTTCATATTCTATGCAGTGGTCAGTTTACAGCAGTGACAGAAATTAACATTTTTTATTAAGGGGTAATATTTGCCACCTTAAATTGATTTCAAGGGGCATTTTCACCTATATATGGACATTTGTAGATGTTTCAACAAGATATCTTTCACATCTACTGCAGTCAGATTCACCCGTGTGTAACGGAGTTAAAAATGCAGTTTATAAATTCTAATTTCCAATTTGTTTAATTTAATTTTAATCATTTTAATTATCATTCAATGATTTATTGGGTATTTGTGAATTTTATCTTGAGTTTAATTCATTTATCATATTGCTACCGGTTTTTGTGGAGATGTCCTTGCTGCACTGCACCTCTATTGTACCTCCTAAGTTGCCGTAGTTTCCGTCTCCTCACAACAGTGTCTTGTGTTGCTGAGGTAGGTTGCATGAAAATCTGCTGCACTATTTTATTGTTTTCTTTGGAAATTGCGTTGTAATCCTTCAATATCTATTGTCTCAAAGTTAATACGATATTAACTGGCTGTTTTGTGCAGGCTTTACAGTCAAATAGCCTATAAGTTTTAACGATGCTTTGTTTAACTTTTTCTTTTCGCGCTGTTTCTGTGCCATGTAAACAACGGAGGCTCAGTCCATGTTGAGTGTGTACATTTTGTTATTCAACGTTTAGGAGCAGAGGTGCAGATAGAGATAAACAGAAGCCAATTAATGTGATCATTGTCTTCTGCAGGTATGTGTATCTTTGTTAGACGTTATTCTCTTCTGTTATCTTTGCAGTCACCCAATTCACGTACTGTTTAATTTTGTTTACTAAAACTGTTAAAGAGTATATATATATATATTGTTCCTCATGTTTTTCACATAATATTGTTATAATTCAAGAAGGGTTTTCACAGTCTATTCTAACTGCTCTTTTGGCTATTAATGTGCATATTAAGAGTTGAATACTATACTATACTATGATGTGATTTCTATGTATGTATGGTAGACAATTAGGGCTCCAGACAACAGTGTCTTGTGTTGCTGAGGAGCAGAGGTGCAGATAGAGATAAACAGAAGCCAATTAATGTGATCATTGTCTTCTGCAGAAATAAATCTTGGAAACCCCATCAGCTGGAGTTGTCTGTCTTCAGTTCATACCCTGTCCACATTCGTTACACTGGTGCCGTGACCTTTTGGATCTCCAGATCAGCTTGATGTTAATCGCCGGGAATGCTGTGCTGTCGTCCTGATCTGCACCTTTGGAATAATTATCTGGTCAGATAAAAAAAAAAAAAAAAAAAACTGTGGATTAGGGTATACTTCTTTCAATAGTTTGTCTTCAGTGTGATAATTTGCTTATATATGTAATTTTTTTTATTGTTTTTCATAAATACGTAAAATTGTTATCTGCTCTACTTGAGTTTTACATAAATATACACAACGCACGTACTGTTTAAGGATTTAAATCGGTCACAAATTTTAAGATGGATGAGTCAACTACTCCCAAGTTGGCTAGAGGTAGGGGTGCATGGTTCAGTGATTTTGTTAGCCGTAGGGATGTGGGTCAATCCAGGTCCATGGATGATGGTTATACAAATACAGGGTTGGGTCAGAGCCCAGTTTGTACTCCTGTTAGTGGATTCATGAGGGAGGGTCCCCACACTTCCACTCCTGGCAGTGATACACATGCCATCGACCACCTCACAGCCATGGTAGGACAGTTAGGTGCTCAAATTGGTGAATCCATTGTAGCAAAATTGATGTCAGCTGGTGTTGTAAACATGACTAGTGACCACAGAACTACCAATAATACTCAGAACGCTCACTGTGACTATAACAGACATGACATTACCAGTGATACTCAGAACGCTCACAGTGACTATAACAGGCATGACGTCCCACGTGTGACAGTCCATGTTAGGTCTGATAAAGGTCTCCAGATGTTTAGAGGAGATAGCACTGACAAATACTCAGTTCAGGAATGGATTGACATGACCAAAACACATATCAGAAAACAGGAGATTTCTGTGTGTGACCAAGCAGAAGAGATTATGAGCCATCTAATGGGCAAGGCCAGAGATGTTGTGAAGATTGCCCTGCGCAGTGATCCCGCACTTAACGTCAATAAGCAACCTCAACTCATATATAATGTTCTTCTCCACTATTTCAGTGATGCTTCCTCATGCCTACCTCTCGCTGACTTTTATGCTACTCTGCCCAGACACAGAGAAAACCCAGTTGACTACTGGATAAGGCTGAACAAAGCAGCGGATCTGGCTCTTGAGGGCCTGCACAGACAAGGCAAGCAGACGCAGGACATGAATGGTGAAGTGGCTCTCATGTTCGTCAAACACTGTCCTGACCAAGGTTTAGCTTACACCCTGAAGTGTAAGCCAATTCATGAGTGGACCTCCCGTGATGTTCAGCTGAGGATTGATGAGTATCAGAGAGAGCTGAGGGCTAGTGGCGGAGTCATTGGGGCTGCACAGCTAAAAAGCCACATTGCCACTGTTACCTCTGAGCAGCCCAGTTCATCATCAACACCCCTGGCAGTGTCCAAGCAGTATCATTGCCCAAGCCCCTCGCCTTCTCCTTTCCAAGCCCAGCAACATATGTGTTATTCACCTTACCATTCTCCAGTGCCTGACCCAATGCGAGACGGATCACACCATACTCCAAGTCATGCTTCTGTGCCAGCTGTGGCACAAAATCTCCAACAGTCAGAGGAGAGACTTATCACTCGCATGGTCGACATGTTTCAGGAGATGATGGAGAAAATGCAGCAGCGTAGTACTCCTCATTCAGGCCGAGGTGGGAGGTTCCAGCGTACTTCTCGTGACAGACGTCCCAGAGACACAGTTTGTAAAGTCTGTAACGACTCAAGCCACACCACCATTTCACACTGCATGTCAGAGAGGCTATGTTTTGTCTGCTTCGCCCCTGGCCACACCAGACTAAATTGCCCTGCCAACGTCTCTCCTCAGTCACAGGGAAACTAGCCGACCTGTATTCGGAGGGAGACAATACAGGTCGCACCATAGACTCCCAAAAAGATGACATGTTTGATGCTGAGACAGTTTACACTGCTGTGAAAGACTCATGTAACAACTTTGAAGTTGTTGTTTATCAGAATATCCACAGAGTTGGCAACAGTGAAAGTCTTTTCTACACACCTGTAGCAATGGGTGGGGGGGTGACACTTGGTGGCATGTTGGACAGTGGTTCAATGGCATGTAGCATCAGTGAAACAGCAGAGATTAAACTGAGGGAGGCTGGGGTGGTAACTGACCGAAGACGGATTGATGTTGATGTGGTTCTCATTGGCTGTGGCGGACTTCGTGTCAAGCCCAAATGTGCTTTCGAAGTGGAGATTGAAGTGTATGGCTGTAAGATGTTGGTTCCCATACTTGTCGTTCAGGGACAGCATGATGAGTTAATACTCGGGACCAACGTTATAAAGCACATCCTGCATCAGTCTAAATTATGTGATTCTTATTGGAGGACAGTGTCCGGCCCCTGCCCTATCAAAGACCCAGAAATCGAACGCTTTATGTCTATGCTCTCTGGTCTGAGCCCTTGGAAAGGTGGAGATGTTCCCGATAAGGTTGGTACAGTCAGGTGTAACTCAGCTACCTACCTCGAGCCTGGTCGGGAATATCTCATTTGGGGAAAACTGCCTAAAAACACTGCTGTTTCCCCGGGCAGCACAGTCATGACAGAGCCCACGTCGTCCCGCTCAGCTCCCAGAGGTGTTTTGATCGCAAAGCTTGTGACTCCGCTATGGGGAGACCAGTGGGTTCCACTAAAGCTCATCAATACATCTAATAGGCCTGTGCAATTGAGGCGCAATGCGAAGCTGGCAGATGTCTATTCCTGTGTGGCACTTGAGGACATGGATGCTACGGAATGCTCAGAGGTTCCTCTGGTCATGTGCAGCCAATCAGCTGTGCCACATACTGATAAAGCAATTTCTATTGAAGACCAGCTCAGGTCAGTTGGACTTAGTAATGTTGACATTGAGTCATGTGAAGTGTCAGAGGACTGCAAGAGGCGGGTGGCTGAACTTGTTTTGCACTATGAGGACGTCTTTTCGCGCCATCATCTTGACTGTGGTGAGGCGAAGGGTTTCGTACACCGCATACACTTATCTGACAGCAGACCTTTCAGGCTCCCGTACAGGAGAGTGCCCCCTGGTCAGTACCAAAAGCTGCGACAAGTACTGAGTGAGATGGAGGAGAAGGAAATCATCCGAAAATCAACAAGTGAATACGCATCACCATTGGTGCTTGTGTGGAAAAAAAACGGAGATCTCCGGATCTGTACAGATTTTCGCTGGTTGAATAAGAGGACCCTGAAGGATGCTCATCCCCTTCCCCACCAGGCAGATTGTTTGGCAGCGCTGGGAGGAAATTGTCTCTTCAGCACGATGGATTTAACCTCAGGGTTTTATAACATGCCACTCCATGAAGACGACAGGAAGTTCTCAGCCTTCACCACTCCTATGGGCCTGTATGAGTACAATCGTTTGCCACAGGGTCTCTGTAACAGTCCTGGGAGCTTCATGCGCATGATGACCAGCATTTTTGGGGACCAAAACTATTTAAGTCTGCTATGTTACTTGGATGACTTGTTGGTGTTTGCGCCTGATGAGAAGACTGCCCTCGTCCGCCTGAGGATGGTGTTTGACAGGCTGCGCAGCCACAACCTGAAGTTGGCTCCTAAAAAGTGCTTTTTCCTCAGGAGGTCCGTGAAGTTTCTTGGCCACATAATTGATGAAAATGGAGTTTCAACAGACCCTAGTAAGGTTGAGAACATCAACAACATGTCAAGTGCCGACCTCATGGAGCCTGATGGTGTGACCCCATCCCAGAAGCGTTTAAGATCCTTCTTGGGGATGGTAAATTACTATCAGCACTTTGTTCCTGGATACTCTGCCATCGCCAAGCCGTTCTTCGATCTGCTGATAGGAGTGAAAGGAAAATGCAAACTAAATAAAAACAAACTGTCAAACAGGAAGTTATGTGTCTCTGACTGGACGCCGCGGCACAGTCAAGCTTTTGAAGACCTAAAGGCTTCTCTTGTCCACAGTGTTGTCCTAGCCCATCCTGACTTTACACGTCCCTTCATGCTGTCAACCGATGCATCCCTGGAAGGCTTAGGTGCTGTTCTATCGCAGGTTCAGGAGGGTGAAGTACGGGCCAGACCTATTGCTTTCGCCAGCAAGTCATTGTCGCGTTCCCAGAAGAATTACCCAGCACATCGGTTGGAGTTTCTAGCCTTGAAATGGTCCATTTGTGACAAGTTCAGCCACTGGTTAAAAGGGCACAGATTCACAGTCTGGACGGACAATAACCCATTGACTCACATCCTGACGAAACCAAAACTAGACTGTTGTGAGCAACGCTGGGTAGCAAAGTTGGCCAGTTATGACTTTGATATCAAGTACATCCCAGGACAGCAGAATGTTGTAGCTGATGCTCTGAGTCGTGTTCCATTTGTCAAGGAGAGTGTTGGTCACAGACTGCTCGCCGAACCCTATGCAGGTCTTCTGAGTGCAGTCAGGGATATGTCCAGCACTTCTGTCCAAAATGCTTTCAGGTCGGCAAGCGGCCATGAGGCAACCCCCCCAGTGGGTAGCAATGTCCAGTTCACATGCAGTCCACTTCACATGCACACTCAGTCTGTCACAATGGATGATGTATCTGCTGTGCTACAATCACACATTGAGTGGGATGCTGGCCCCAGACTCCGTGCCGTTGAAGCTTTGCAGTACCTACCTCAGTTGGTTCCACCGGGACAGGACGCCTTACCTGCCTACTCTGAAAAAGACCTCCGCGATAAGCAGTTAGAGGATAAAACTCTCTCTCGTGTTCTGTCCTATGTTGAAAGACGCCGGAGACCCTCTAGGAGAGAAAGATTTAAGGAGCCTGTCTCTGTGACAAGGTATTTGAAGCACTGGGATAGGCTCACTGTGAGTAATGGTGTGCTGTACAGGATTTCAAGGCACCAGAAGACTAAGGCAAAGCGCTTTCAGTACATTGTCCCAGACTCACTCAAAACTGAGGTTCTACAGGGAATTCACGACGGAGCTGGACATCAAGCCCAGTCTAGGAGCCTCAGCTTGGCGAGACAGAGATTTTTCTGGCCAAACCTTGACAGAGATGTGAGGGACTATGTTCGTCATTGTCAGCGGTGCATCGTCAGCAAGACAGTTGAGCCTGAGGGAAGGGCTTCCCTGGAGAGCATAATAACAACCAGGCCTTTAGAGCTAGTCTGTATTGACTTTTGGTCGGCTGAAGACTCCAGGAACAAGTCTGTTGATGTTTTGGTTATAACTGACCATTTCACGAGGATGGCTCAGGCATTTCCATGCAAGGACCAGACAGCTAAGCAGGTGGCAAGGGTTCTATGGGACCGGTACTTTTGTGTCTTTGGATTTCCAGAAAGGATCCATAGTGATCAAGGTGCTAATTTTGAAAGTCAGCTGATAAGTGAACTCCTTCGGGTATCAGGTGTTAGGAAGTCGCACACAACCCCCTACCATCCAATGGGAAACGGGAGTGTGGAACGTTTCAACCGTACCTTGGGTGGTATGATCCGTGCACTGTCTCCTGGAGAGAAAGCTGACTGGCCACGACGCTTACAGACTCTGACTTTCATGTACAACTGTGCAGCTCATGAGACGACAGGCTATCCCCCCTTTTACCTCATGTTCGGCCGGGTCCCCCGCCTACCTGTTGATGTTCTCTTTCGTACTGTCTTCCATGACTCAGACGTGACGAGTTATGATAAGTATGTGGCATGTCTTACTAACGATCTGAGAGAAGCAATGGTGATAGCCCAGGACCACGCTGCAAAGGAGCAGGATAGGCATGCCCAACTTTACAATAGGAAAGTGAAGGGATCTAAAATTGACCTTGGTGACAGAGTGCTTGTGGCCAACAGGACAGACAGAGGAAAAAGGAAACTTGCTGACAGATGGGACTCAACCGTCTACACTGTGGTCGACATGAATGAAGAGACGCACACCTACAAGATCTATGATACACTCACGGGGAAGGAGAAGGTGGTCCACAGAAATCTGCTTATGCTGGCCAATTTTTTCCCTGTGAGGGACGCTTGTGACACATCTGATCTTACCTCATCCATTCCTGCCATGACCTCATCAGCTCCGGGAAGTGATGATATGGGGGTGGCAGGAGAAGCCCTGGTTGCAAGAGTGGGTGAATCTCTCTGTGCGGCTAGTGAAGGCCTTGATATTGAATGTGGCAGACACTCACCTGTAACTGTGGAAGAAAGGCAGAATCCTTCAACTGACCCGGAATCTGTTGACTCTGTGGGAAGGACTTTTGAATGGATTACTCAGTTGTCTGTACCTAGCCTGTCAGAAGCGGATGCTGCTGATACGACAAGTGTGACTTCAGACTCCCAGGCCGCCTTTATTACACCTGGGGACATTTCAACAAATCAGTCTGTATCCGGTGACTTTAGCCTTGTGACTGCTGTGGATGGTCAAGCCCATGTGGGCCAGTCAGATACTACTCTTGACACTATGACGCAGACAGACAAGACATCAGACATTCTGGACACTGTTAGCACGACAAGACCTATGTGCTCTGAGAACACTGATACACAACCACAGGTCAGGTCGAGATTTGGTCGCCTGGTCAAGCCTGTAAACAGGCTCATACAAACCATGTCTAGGCAGGATGTTGTTTAGGGCAAGTTCAATGTTGGAACGGTTTGCAAATCTGTGTTCAAGGCTTTTCCCTGACTAGAACCATATGCAGACAGTCTGGGCTGTAACAGTTCCGAAAGTTTGTTTTTGTGTTATGTTCTTTTGGTGATGGGCTACACAACGCTATATTTTGGGGTCGTGTGGGGTGTAAAAAGGCACCCTGTTACCAGTGGTTGGATTGGGGGATAAGCGCTGCTCTCATACCACTTCATCCTAACGGGATACATTTAATGTTGGTTTTCTTGATACTGACCTTTGTGAATTGTCAATTTGTTGTGTTTTGATTAAGACATGTTATGTAGCTAGTGCTCATTTTGATAAAATTCAGTGGGGGTGGGTGTAACGGAGTTAAAAATGCAGTTTATAAATTCTAATTTCCAATTTGTTTAATTTAATTTTAATCATTTTAATTATCATTCAATGATTTATTGGGTATTTGTGAATTTTATCTTGAGTTTAATTCATTTATCATATTGCTACCGGTTTTTGTGGAGATGTCCTTGCTGCACTGCACCTCTATTGTACCTCCTAAGTTGCCGTAGTTTCCGTCTCCTCACAACAGTGTCTTGTGTTGCTGAGGTAGGTTGCATGAAAATCTGCTGCACTATTTTATTGTTTTCTTTGGAAATTGCGTTGTAATCCTTCAATATCTATTGTCTCAAAGTTAATACGATATTAACTGGCTGTTTTGTGCAGGCTTTACAGTCAAATAGCCTATAAGTTTTAACGATGCTTTGTTTAACTTTTTCTTTTCGCGGCATTTTCGCGCTGTTTCTGTGCCATGTAAACAACGGAGGCTCAGTCCATGTTGAGTGTGTACATTTTGTTATTCAACGTTTAGGAGCAGAGGTGCAGATAGAGATAAACAGAAGCCAATTAATGTGATCATTGTCTTCTGCAGGTATGTGTATCTTTGTTAGACGTTATTCTCTTCTGTTATCTTTGCAGTCACCCAATTCACGTACTGTTTAATTTTGTTTACTAAAACTGTTAAAGAGTATATATATATATATATATATATATATATATATATATATATATATATATTGTTCCTCATGTTTTTCACATAATATTGTTATAATTCAAGAAGGGTTTTCACAGTCTATTCTAACTGCTCTTTTGGCTATTAATGTGCATATTAAGAGTTGAATACTATACTATACTATGATGTGATTTCTATGTATGTATGGTAGACAATTAGGGCTCCAGACAACAGTGTCTTGTGTTGCTGAGGAGCAGAGGTGCAGATAGAGATAAACAGAAGCCAATTAATGTGATCATTGTCTTCTGCAGAAATAAATCTTGGAAACCCCATCAGCTGGAGTTGTCTGTCTTCAGTTCATACCCTGTCCACATTCGTTACACGTGTTCACGCTGAAGGAATCTCTCACATGACCTGTGCACTTGTATGACACATCAAGGATATTAAGAGGCTAAAAGCAGGTTTAAACATTGCCCCATTGAAGTCAACAGGGTGCAAATTTTAAAAAGAGGATAACACGGTGTAGGCAACACCGATTTTTGTCGTTGTTCTCTGTATTGACAGCACTCCAAATTTACAAAAAAATGAGCTCAATGTTACAATTGACCGGAGTTCTCCTTTAAGGTTGCACTAGTTACATGGATTATTTAAACAATGTTTTTACTAGCTTTCTGGGCCTTAAAAGTTGCAAAGACGTTGCTGTCTATGGGTGGTTCAGAAACCTCTCAGATTTCATAAAAAATATCTTAATTTGTGTTCTGAAGATGAACAAAGGTTTTTTGAAGATAAACAGGTTTGGAACGACATGAGGGTGAGTAATTAATGACAGAATTTTCACTAATCCTTCAACTGAAAACAACTTGCACTGACATATCTTAAAATATATGACTGCCACTGTTTTATCTCAAGATGCACACCAGTAATGTTTATTTTTTTTTATGATACATTATTATAAAAGCTGCTTAAATACCCTAATTTTATTAAGGCCTAGACCTGGCTTAAGCTAAGCCCTGTATGGAAACCAGGGCCATATTGTTCATACCAGTAGTCAACATAATAAATACTGTCAATATGTAACGGTCACCAGCTGGAGTGCCCTTGAAAGCCACCAGAGGGCACTCCACATCAGACACTCATGTTCACTCTCAGACTACATTTCCCATACTCACTGCCCGGACTCATCTCTGATCACTCATCACAGTCACCTGTACCTCATTATCACTGATTGCATTCACCTGTGTCCCATCACCCTGTTAGTCTGTCTATTTATACCATGTTCATTCATTCACTCACTGCGAAGTCTTGTTTTAGTGTTACACTGCAATTCTGAGCATTCTCTTGGTTTCCTTGTCTCTTGGTTTTTGGATATCTTGCCCTGTTCCCTGGATTACTCTCTTGCCTCTGGTCCCTGCCTGTTTTGTTTGTTTCTTTTGTTGGACTGCCTATCTGTGTATGACCCTTGCCTGTATCTTGGATTACGCCTCTGGATTGCCCTCAAATAAAGCTGCACTTGGATCTAAACCTTCATGTCTCGGAACAGTCCGTAACACAAGTCAAGGTTAACTGAACTCATAGGAGGAGGCAAACAGCGCTGCCAGGCCAGTGATGAAGAGGCTGTGATCCTTCACACACACCTTGACCTTCCAAACTTAATATCCAGCACTGGTTGCTTAGAGATTGACCTGTAATGGAATAAAAAAAATAAAAAAAAATAATATTAATAATTAAAATAACTACTGTGGGTTCCACTGTGGTTCGATGTAGTTGTCTATTCATAGTTCTATGAATTAAAATTTTCAACTAAAAATTTAAATTGGTTAGAATGCTAAAATGCACTGGCATATAATTATGTTTGTTTTAAGCATAAACTCACTTAATTTTGACTTATTCTTTCAGAAAACAAGACAATTTTTACGTGTCTATTAAATGCTTCTTCATGTAAGAATTGTAGATATCTGGACTGGAAACAAAATAAAAACACTAATTAAGAAAAACATATTTTGCAGTGGGGTGAGTAAATGATGGCTTTTCATTTTAGGTTTCATCTACCCCTTTAATGTTTACATACCAGGAAATAAGTCGTGGACTTTCTGGCAAATGTAGCTTGTTGGACATCAGCGACGCAAATTCCTGAAACAATTTTTCAAAAGGACAGCACAACCTTGATCAAGAGAACCAAAACATAAAACATATTACAAATTAATGAGATTTGCTTAATAATCTCTACTTATCTGCTTGAAGGATAACACCGTCTAACTTCTTTGAATTAGGGAGTAGTTGTAGGACCATGGGATGGCAATCAGGAATAGGCCCACTACATTTGAAAACAGCATTAGGAACATGGATTTTCATGCATTTTTTTTTACCACATAGACTATAACTGTAACACTACTTAAAAGCACTTACATTAACAATGGCAATCAGATTACAAAGCCTAAAACGAAAAAAATATATATCAAATGCACGTCATGCAAATAGCATGGTAAAGGTTGCCTATTATATGAAATGTCGAAGTTAACGTTACTTGGTAAACAGGTGAACAGAGTCAGTGAATTGCTTGCGCGGCCACGGTAGTAAACCGCGTTCGCAAAATCAAACCAAATAACGTTACGTGAAAACAATGTAGAAATGCGAACGCAAAAAATAAAAAAATTATAACTTATATATTGGCTTACCGTATCACTCAGTTGAACAATTCTCCATCTTCTCAAACTCTAAATCACACTTATCGTAACGCGCAGATTATTCAATGACAAATTCTCTTCCATCCGTCCTCAGGTAGCTGCTACCTTTAACGTCATCCATTTTCTGCTGCGTCACAGGCAACTAATGTTTGAAACACGAACCGAACCGAACCTAAAAAAAACTTTAAAATTGCTCACAGATTTGCAGACATTGTTTATCAGGAATGATTATTTGTTCAGTTGAATCCCGCTGACAAAACAAGTTTGCCTGTTGTAGCTGCCTAACGTTACTGTCTGCTCGCATGACGCGTCACATTTGAACTGAATTGAGCGCGAAAGAAATCAATCCCACAATGCAATGCCTTTTCAGTCAGTATGATGGTATGATCCATATATAACGAATTTATCAGGACGAAAACAGAAATGTGCTGTATATTTACAGCTGTTCTGTAAAAGATACAGCTTAATACTGTATTATGGAAAAACAGTACAATTCTGTAAGAAATTCGTTGTAAATTTACAGTAAAGGGTTACAGTGTATGTTTACATACATTTATTAAATATGTGGAAAACAAATATGTATGTCACATATTTATAATTAATGTTGTCCATATATGCGAGAAACCAATACTATACTGTAATATATGCAGATATATGGTATCATATATGGATGAACTCAAATATTTTCTTCACATGTTTGTTCATATATGTTGCAGGCATATATTGTGTTCTCAGATAAGTCAAATATATGTATAGATATATGTTGCAGTCATATATTGTGTTCTCAGATAAGTCAAATATATGTATAGATATATGTTGCAGGCATATATTGTGTTCTCAGATAAGTCAAATATATGTATAGATATATGTCATGCTATTTAAAATATAAGTACATATATGGCCATATATTACATTTTTGTATGGGCTGGTTCATTGATTTTGTTAAAAATGTACGAAGGCTACAATAATGCCTTTATGCATTAAAATGTCCTGGTAGAGAAATGTTTTTTGAGGTCACATGATCTAAAAAATATTCGTAGTTATGAGTATTCATTCGATTCACATGACGTCACTGTAGCTTTGCATCGCCATCTTTGCGACCGCCGGTCTCAGTAATGCCTGCAATATGTTGTGCAGTTGGCTGCAACAACAGCCGAAAGAGGAACCCTGAACTGGTATTTTATTCTATACCAAAAGAAGAGAGAATCATTTATTTAAAAGACTTGAAGTCTCATGTTGGTTTGTGGTTAATTATATTTCCATTATACTCTCAGTGGCCAACATTATACAGACAGATATCGACAGATAATGTTTTGTCTTCATTTTATTGTTGGATCTGTTTAAATGCACTTTATCATGGTAAGTTAGTAAGATTTGGGGTTGTTTTGAATATAACTGTTTGTCTGTCTGTTAGTTAATACCTACCTAAATCTAATAAATAGTTTTCTGAAGTTCATAAAGATATTGTCTTCATCACATGCGCTTTAGATGTTATTTTGTGTAAGTAGCGTTAACGTTAGCTCTGCAGACGATGCATAATCTCAGCCTTGAAATGCATATTAAAGGACTAGTTCTTCCAAAAATGATAATTCTGCCGTCATTTACTCACCTTCATGTGCAAATCCTTAAGTTTACTTTCCGTGGAAGACAAAGGGACATTTTTGAATATGTAGCCTAATGGAGACTCTTCTTGTCGATGTAATGAAAGTGAATGAGTAACATTAGCCTACTGGGGGCTGTCACGCAAAAAAATTAAATAATAAAAGACAAAAAAACATCACAAAAGTATCATAAAAGTGATCTAATACGACTCGTCCGTTATATTAATATCGTTATTTATTAATATGATAGCTTTTTGTGACGAACAAACTGCAATTTAAGTCGTTATATTATAATCACTGGTGAGCTTACCTCTTGATAGCTTTTAATCGCAGCCGAATCGTGAGTGAATCATTCAAAAAGATTCGACTCGAAAGATTCTTTCATTTCGATATTTGTGTGTATTAAACCTTCTCTCTGTAATTGAACATCTGTTCTTTCGGACAGATATGGCAGTCTTTTATGATATTCGGCTGATGTCTCTGGCTGTGCTGATGGACGGATTAGATAGATTCATTCATGCCAGCCGAACAGCTGCAGATTCATAGATTCATTCATGACATCGCCTCGACTCTCATGAACGCGCGCCATGAAGCTCTATGACTTAAGTATTTCTATATCATGAAAGGCCAATTGGGGCAAGTCTGGGGCAGATAATAATGGACTAAAGAAAACTGGGGGTAACAAATAAGGATCGGAGCCTAAAATATAATTTTTCTCCAGGTATCTCTGTCTCTCTCTCTCTCATTCAAATGGGCACTTTGGGCGGCCATACCGGGCGAGTCGGTCGCAAATATGGCGGCGTTCTATTTGTAGTGACGTAGGTGGCATATATGAATAGGCTACACGGCATCTTCCAGTCTATAATTTCAATAAGGTTATATCAAAGATCTAAATAAAAACTTGAGTAAAGTAATTATTATCGTTTCTGCCATTTTGGTCAAATCTGTCGAAATTATTTGAAATTCCAACAGAAAACTCAAACAGCAGCTATTTTTAATGACAACATATTTACATGAGGGAGAAAAAATGCACTGAACTTACCACAGAATGAGCGCTCGTAAAATACTCAAAAAAATGGACGGTTTAGAGCCTCGGAATGGAATATTTTCCTGCTTTCACTTTCTTTCCCACAGGGATTGCGCCCTTGAAAGACACAGAGGGCGCACAAGAAGGGTCTAAGGACTAAGAATTGTTTTTCATCGCTCCCAGGTCAGGGGCCTGTTTCAGAAAGGAGGTTCAACCAACTCTGAGTTAAAACTTGAACTCTGAGTTGACTTACCCTGAGATGGGAAACTCTGAGTTTTCGGTTACAGAACAGCTGAAATGAGTTAGTTCAATCAACTCTGAGTTGACCTACTCTGAGTTAAGCGCGTGCACCACAACTATAAAAAGCCATTATCAATGGAGCGCAGATATTATGAGTCACCATGGCAACAGCGCCAGACAAAAAGAGGTCTGCACGTTTCTCACCTTTACATTTTAATTAGTTATACAGTGTTGGGTGTAATTAATTACCAAGTAATCTAAATACTGCAATTTAAATAAAGGGATTACTCTTAATTCTTCTGTAATTTAAAGTAAAATCTGATATAATTGCATTAGACTATAGAACAATTCTGTATATTTAACATACATTTTTATTTATTTTTATTTTTTATGTAACCTTCTCCCTCTACACACTTTGGTCAATTCAAGAATTATTCATGCAATTGTATATTGTTTATTTGAAAGCATTAAAAGTGCAGTTTCTTGTCTCTCCTTGTATTGTTCAAGTGGTTGAGGTTGATATGGGATTTAGTAATTAGTAATAAGTAGACATTAATCTAATTACACTGTTGAAGATGTCATTTGTAGTTAGTAATACAAGTACTTACCCAACTGTTATAATATCAGAGGTGAAACTGGAAGAACAGTATGTTATTCAACCTAATTTTAATTTTCATGTAGGGGCAATCCTGCAGGTATTAAAAGAACATGGCAGCAGCTGAAAATGAAATATAAAAACATAATTCAATCAAGTAAGGCTTGAGCATATCATGGGTGTAGGCTACCTGACTTTACATTTGACGTAAATAACTAAATAGCATCCAGTGTCTAGCAGTGCAGCAGCATTTTTGGCTGAGGGAATTCCTGGAGGGACTTCAGAGCCAGTCACTCCCGAAGATCCAAGGGCCTTCATAAAATGTAAGAGGTTTACATATGTGTTGTTTTTTTATATAGGCTATTTTTGATATTTCCATTTATTTTACTTTGGGTTGGGTTTTTTGTTGGTCCCAACATATTCTGATGGTAATATCTGTCTTTTGGAGCCTCCTGTCCCAACAGAACCCCAGGCAGTTGTAAGTAGCCAACTCAATACACCAGAAATTATGATAAATAGTGTTATAAAGTGTACTAGGGGTGGTAGTGGCGCAATGGATAAGACACATGCCTTTGGTGTGAGAGACCCGGGTTCGAATCCACTGTGAGACACCAATGTGTCCCTGAGCAAGACACTTAACCCCTAGTTGCTCCAGAGGCGTGCGACCTCTGACATATATAGCAATTGTAAGTCGCTTTGGATAAAAGCGTCAGCTAAATGAATAAATGTAAAATGTAAATGTAAATGTACTCAACCAAATGCTCATCTTCACATGACAATGAGGATAAAGAGTTTCTGCTGCCACAGAGAGGCCTACAGAGGTAATGTTAATATTATGTGTCTACACATCACACAATCTACACATTCAGATTTTTTTCACATATTTATGTGGAGTAGCCTATAGAATATAAGTTTATTTCTTATATAGAAATAAATATTTCTATTTACCCCCCCCCCCCCCCCCCCCCCCACTTCTGGTGCACAGATGAACACAGTTCAGTGATTTTCAGTAAATGCCACAGTTTAATTCTGTAGAATTTGTTTAGAACTACATTATGTAACTCTAATCTACTACTGTATTTTCATTTGCCAGTTAAGGAGTTATATAGACTTAAAAAACAGCAGTATATAAAAAAAATAACAGCAGTAAAAATGGCGATATTTAATTTTTTATTTTTATTAATAAAAATGTACTGAAAGAATGAATGAGGTGTTTAAACACCACTTCCTCTTTAAAAAGGGGGAGGAGACCAATAGAAACGTCTCGGTTACGTATGTAACCCTCGTTCCCTGAGTAGGGAACGGAGACGTTACGTCGGATGACGACGAATGGGGTTTCGCTTAGAAAGCCTATCATCTTCGAGTATATAAAACGAGCCAATGGCAAAGAAATGCCATGGGTCTGCGGAATTTGCATAGCGTAACTCCGCCCTACCCTAGGGGTATATAAGGAAGTACGCCGCAACATGCAGATATGTCTTCGCTGAGGAGCCGAGACTGAACTCAGGCGTTCCAGCGGTACAGCGGAAGTGGCAGGGAGACGTAACGTCTCCGTTCCCTACTCAGGGAATGAGGGTTACATACGTAACCGAGACGTTCCCTTTCGTTGTCACTCCGAGTTACGTCGGATGACGACGAATGGGGTTCCCAGTGTAATCACGCCACCTCCCGACTGTCTTCCAGTGCCCTGCGTAAGTGTGAGCTCCCTGTCGTGAGACTGGCACGGACGAAGGACTCCTACTTAACACAGGATTAAACCAAGGTACACTGGGAAGCATATCTCAGTGGAAATATGCAATCATGCCCAACCCGAAGGGGGGGACTTGGAATACACATATGACCCAGGAGGGCTGCATATGGAGAACACTGGGGTATCCAGCCGCAGGTGGAATATTTCAACCCCAGGGGTGGCAAGGTGGCTTGCCAAGGGAAAGACACATGCTCAGAGAGGCTTACAGTGGAAATACACATGTGGGGGTCGCCTAGAGGGGGAACCATGCACATGGAGGCACCTAGCCAAGCGCGAAAGCTGCCGGTGGCAACTCTGGCGATGACATCATCAGTGCTGGAGGAGACTCAGGGCTTATGAGGCTCACCTGAGGAATAATCGCACGTATCCCGTCCGTGGAGAGGAATGGCGAGCAAGCGAAGACACCTGAGCAGAATCTATTACCGGCTAGTTGAAGCGAGTACATGAGAAGAAACTGGCTCCACTCGGAGATTATAGAATCTCGCGAATGTGTTAGGTGTCGCCCAGCCTGCAGCTCTGCAGATGTCTGTTAGCGAGGCGCCATGCCCTAACCTCTTGATAGAAGCCAATGCAACCAGGAGCGCTGTCTTCATAGACAGGAACTTAAGCTCCACTGATTGCAGAGGCTCAAAGGGAGCACTCTGCAGGGCAGTTAGAACCACTGAGAGGTCCCAAGAGGGAACGAGAGGAGGGCGAGGAGGATTCAGTCTCCTCGCTCCTCTCAGGAACCTGATGATCAGGTCGTGCTTTCCAACGGACTTACCTTCGACTGCGTCGTGATGTGCGGCAATGGCGGCAACATACACTTTCAGGGTGGAGGGAGACAGCCTTCGCTCCAACCCTTCTTGCAGGAAGGAAAGCACGACACTGATCGGGCATTTCGTGGGTTCTTGATGTTTAGAAGAACACCAGTTGACGAAGAGGTTCCACTTCAACGCATAGACATGTCTCGTGGACGATGCTCTAGCGGAAGTGATGGTAGCCACCACCGCTGGTGGTAGGGTACTCAAACCTACCTCGTCCCGTCCAGGAGCCACACGTGGAGGTTCCAAAGATCGGGATGAGGGTGCCATAGGGTGCCCCGTCCCTGAGAAAGCAGGTCCTTCCTCAGAGGAATAGGCCAGGGAGGTGCTGTCGCGAGGAGTACTAGTTCTGGGAACCAGGTGCGGTTGGGCCAATACGGGGCAACCAATATCACCTGCTCCTCGTCCTCCCTGATCTTGCGCAAAGTCTGCGCAAGAAGGCTCACTGGGGGAAACGAATACTTGCGTGGGCCCCGCAGCCAGCTGTGCGCCAGTGCATCCGTGCCGAGCGTGCCCTCGGTCAGGGAATAGAACAGGTCGCAATGGGACGAGTCGTGGGAGGCAAACAGATCTATCTGAGCGTCCCCGAACTGATCCCAAATCAGCTGGACCGACTGGGGATGGAGTCTCCATTCTCCAGCGAGAGGCCGAAGCCGAGACAGCTCGTCGGCCGCACGGTTCAGCTCTCCCGGGATATAAATGGCTCGAAGCGACCTCAGATGCTTCTGACTCCATATGAGGAGGTGGCGGGCGAGTTGCGACATACGGCGGGAGCGTAGACCACCTTGACGGTTGATGTACGCTACTGTGGCGGGATTGTTCGAACGGACTAGTACGTGTTGACCCCTGAGCAACGCCCGGAAGCGGTGCAGGGCAAGGCGTACAGCCAGCAACTCGAGGCAATTGACATGCCAAAGGCGTTGGGGACCTGTCCAGGAGCCCGCGGCCGCATGTCCATTGCACATGGCGCCCCAGCCCGTGGTGGAGGCATCCGTTGATACAACCACATGCCTGGAAGCTCGTTCTAAGGGCACTCCGGCCCATAGAAAACTGAGGTTTGACCACGGGGTGAAGGTCTGACGGCAGGCCGGAGTCACTGGGACTCGGAGCGTGCCGTGTTGCCATGCCCACCTCGGGACTCGATCGCGAAGCCAAAGCTGAAGCGGTCTCATATGAAGCAATCCGAGCGGCGTAACTGCGGCTGCGGATGCCATATGCCCCAGGAGCCTCTGAAAAAGTTGCAGTGGGACCGCACTCTTGCCCTCGAATTGACGAAGGCAAGTCAGCAGTGACTGCGCGCGCTCGCTCGTAAGCTGCGCGCACATGGCGACCGAGTCGATATCCATACCGAGAAAAGAGATCCTCTGCACGGGGCAGAGTTTGCTCTTCTCCCAGTTGACCCGAAGGCCCAGACGAGCTAGGTGCCGGAGCACTAGGTCCCTGTGTTCGCAAACCTGGTCTCGAGAGTGAGCTAGGATCAGCCAGGTATGCCTGCCCCTCGAAAGCAAACCGTAAGAACGGTCTGTGTCGAGGAAGAATGGAGACATGGAAGTAGGCGTCCTTCAGGTCGATCGCTGCAAACCAATCCTGCGGCCGCACACATTCGAAAATGCGTTTGGCCGTGAGCATCTTGAACGGCATCCTGTGAAGGGAGCGGTTCAAGACGCGCAGGTCCAGGATTGGTCGTAACCCACCGGTTTTCTTCGGTACAATGAAGTAAGGGCTGTAGAAGCCGGACCTCATTTCGGCTGGAGGGACAATCTCGATCGCAACCTTCGCCAGTAGGGTGGCGACCTCCGCTCTCATGACAGGGGCATTGCCACCGACCATTGTGAAGCGGACTCCCCTGAAACGGGGAGGAGATCGCGCGAACTGAATCGCGTAGCCGAGCCTGATGGTCCTCGCGACCCAGCGGGACAGTCTGGGAAGCTCTAGCCAGGCTCCCAAAAACTGTACCAGCGGGGTCATGCGGACCACAGACGTACCCTCGGTGGTGCAGCGAGGCGGAATGACCGGCCCAGGCGTGGGTGGCATAGCAGCCCGGTGCGGGGGCACGGTCATTAGCCATGTCCTGCCAGAGGATGCCAGGGGAGGACCAGCGTCCCACGGGGGCATGCTCTGGCAGGGGTCTGGCGACAGAGGGGGATGAGAGTGGCGAGGCCCGTGAGCGTCGCGCACTGTCATCCGAGAACTCTGTGTGCTCAGAGATGGGTATGTCAGTTCTGTCTTTAACCACATTAGGGTGCTGCCCGTCGAGGGACGAGCAGCGGGGGTGGGAAAACCAAGGATTCTCCCCCGGCCCTCCACCGGGGGAAGGAGCGGCCCTGCTACCGTCTCCTGCACAGAACTGAAAGCCATCTCTGAGCAGCCCGTCTCAGGAGCGCCGCTTGGCCTGGCGTTTAGCGGGGCGCGGGGCTGGAGGGGGCTGTGACGCCTTCCTGCGGTTTCCTCCACGAGGCGGCCCAGATGGAGGCTGCTGCTGGGGCCGTCCGGGAGGGAGGGGAACCGCAGGAGGGCGTCCACGGCGGCGAGCGGGCTGAGGCGCCTGTGCCGACGGCTGGGGGGCAGCAGCGGGCCGTCGGGGCAGGACATGTTTAAGAGCCTCAGTCTGCTTCTGGGCAGCCGAGAACTGCTGGGCAAAGTCCTCGACTGCCCCGCCAAAGAGGCCAGCCTGGGATATGGGGGTGTCGAGGAACCGGGTTCACTCGGCCTCCCGCATATCAGCCAGGTTGAGCCACAGGTGTCTCTCCTGGACCACACAGGTGGACATCACCTGACCCAGGGAGCGTGCGGTCACCTTCGTCGCCCGGAGAGCGAGGTCGGTGGCGGCACGCAGCTCATCAAAGAGCCCTGGGTCAGTCCTCCCCTCGTGCATGTCACGCAATATCTGGGCCTGGTAGACCTGGAGTGTCGCCATGGCATGCAGTGAGGAGGCTGCCTGCCCCGCAGCTCTATAGGCCTTCGCCACAAGGGTGGAGGAGAACCTACAGGCTTTGGAGGGGTGCTTTGGGTCGCCGCGGGAAGAAGCACTCTGGGGACATAATTGCATGGCCACAGAGCGTTCAACCTGGGGAACCCCAGTGTACCCTTTGGCAGCCGCCTGATCGAGAGGAGGAAAGGCGGAGGAGGCCGTCGAGCGATCACGGGAAGACAGGGGTGCCTTCCAGGACCTCGAGACCTCCTCATGCACGTCCGGGAAGAAAGGAATTGGGGTTGGGCGCTGACGAGGATCAGCGGCCGCACCCAAAAACCAATCGTCCAGCCGCGAGCGCACTGGACCGGGTGGCGGGGACCACTCTAGCCCAATGGCCGCGGCTGCCCGGGAAAGCATGGCCGTCAGCTCGGGATCAGACTCGGGCAATGCTGGGACACCCGAAGGTGGCAGCACAGCCGAATCTTCCTCTCCCGAGGACTCCTGCCCACCTTGTGATGCAGCGATCGACATAGAATCTTCCTCTGGAGCGCCGAATGAGACCCGCGGCAAATCAGAGGACTGTACCGCGGGCTCATTCGGACGACTCGCGGGTTGCACGGCGCTAGAGGACGGTGTGGAGCGTGGAATAGTCGGCGCTTTGTTCCACACCGTAACCCTCAGGTCACCCTGGCCGCCAGCCGAAGTACCAGCCCTCTCGGAGCTCGTAGATCGGGGTGCGGATGAGGGGACTCTCACACGAAGATCATTGAGTCTCGACCGCAACCGTGCGATGGGCATGTTCCCGCAGTGGGAACATGACTCATCCACAAACGCTGCCTTAGCGTGCTCGATACCCAGACACACAAGACAGCGATTGTGCCCATCAGAGTCAGAAACTAGAAGACCGCAACCAGAAGTGCACGGGCGAGGCATCTTTAAAAAGACAAGCTCTTTTAGAAAGGAGTTTTGTGTTGAAAAGTGTTGAAGCGACCAGGGAGATGAACACACAAACTCTGGCAAATCACTGCACAGATAAGCAGGGAATGTGCACTCGCTGGAACTCGCTGTCACACCAACACCTGGAGAGAGGCTCGTCTTGAAGAGAAAATAGAGATAACTCAGAATTGGCTGTGGAGTGAAGTGAATGAACTTGGCTCCGAAGCGAAAACATAGCTGCATGTTGCGGCGTTCTTCCTTATATACCCCTAGGGTAGGGCGGAGTTACGCTATGCAAATTCCGCAGACCCATGGCATTTCTTTGCCATTGGCTCGTTTTATATACTCGAAGATGATAGGCTTTCTAAGCGAAACCCCATTCGTCGTCATCCGACGTAACTCGGAGTGACAACGAAAGGGAACTCTGGGTTTACCGAAGAAAACCTGCTCCCGACCAGGTTAGGTTCACAGAGTAAGTTACCATGGTAACTGACTCTGAGTATAAGTTACCTCTCTTTCAGAAACGGGCTTGACTTACTCTGCTTTCTCAGGTTTAACATACCTCCCATTCTGAAACAGAAAACTCAGAGTTTCCCTCATTTCAGGGTTAACATACTCAGAGTTTTCACTTAACCTCCTTTCTGAAACAGGCCCCAGGTCTGATCCAAACCATAGACATAATAAATACATAGACGCCCTATTGGCCGCTGGATCGTACGTCAACGGCGCTGCCATACTGCGGAGGGCAACTTTCCCATACCTCTCATAACGAGAATTGAGAAAAATGCCTATTTCGTGTGCTGCTTGGGGCTTTACATATCGCCACACAATTGAAAACAGGTCTCAGGGAATTACCTTTCACAAGCAAATCTGAAAATTAGTTTCT
Source organism: Leuciscus idus (assembly GCA_021554675.1). Lineage (NCBI taxonomy): Eukaryota > Metazoa > Chordata > Actinopteri > Cypriniformes > Leuciscidae > Leuciscus > Leuciscus idus. The sequence continues at coordinate 7,790,444 of CM038623.1, forward strand.
GGTTGTAATTCATTTACTATTTTTATTTTCAGAGGAGAAAGGCCGCGAAATTTAAAAAATACTGTTATTGTGTCACGAAATGTAGTTTTAAGAGTTTTATGCTTACATGCTTTAAAATATAAAGACTTCGCAAAAAACAAAACAAAAAAAATATTAATAATAATTATAATAATTGTGTTAAACAGAGTGAGACAAGATTATTTTACAACAAAACACAGAATACATAATTTCCCTGTGGCAGAAGATGATCTTATTTAAGTTATGCTAATAGCGATAATTTTAGCCATAGCAATAAGTGGTGATTTATTTTTTTTGTCCAAAAAAGGAAGACAATTTCTGAACTAACAGTTTGTGACAATCCAGCAGGATGAAACTGAGTTACCCTCTTTTGATAAAACATTTGCATTTAATAAATAAAATATAAAACATCTCAATTACCTCAAATGGATTAACATAATCTCTCCTGTCTAGCATAGAGTGTAAGAAGCATTATTCTGTGAGTTCATCATTACTGTGTGTGCCTTCACTAAATATTCTCAAGGGTTCAGTAATTAATTCATCTTAGTGTAACCAGTGGATCACGACACCAAGCGTGACTGATGTTGCTGGAGTTCACGAAACCAGTTAGATGAAACTACAACTTCTGCGTTGTGTAGATATTGAGTAACATTGGACACTCAAACACAGGCTTCCGTTCATCTGGATCTTTATTTTCACTTCTGATAAACACACATGAATTGCTCTTAAATGTCCTGTCTCTCCAACGCAATCAAGATGCAAAAGAGTCCAAAAAGGCAAAAAACAAATGAAGCGAAAGAGATTGCTTTACACAAGAAAATTGTATAAAACAGAAAACATACTTGATATAAACACAGAAACAAGCATCCTCTATAGGTGAAACTCCCTGACATGTTCTGTCTCGGGTAAATGTACTATCTTATCACCATTAGATACAAAATAAAAATTTTTAAAATAATACAAAACATTATAACACACTTAATTGAAATAACATTAAACATGATTTAAGATGGATATAAAAGGCTTGAGAGCTCAAATGAACTCTACCTCTCCCATGCATGTATGGTACAAAAGGGAAGAATAAGGGCAAGCTCTGAAAATAAGACATCATGACTCAATTAAAGGGAAAACCCTCACAAATAGACAGCTATACCAGGCAGATATGAACAATTTTGTGTTCGTCCTACTCAATATATTTAACAGTATAATTTTTATATCGGTAACATAAGCAATATGACACAAAGCCTGAATGATCCATCTCTTATTTGCACTTGTGGAAGTTACCTTGTTGTGGTAATTGTGACTTTATATCTTACAATGTGACTTTACATCTCGGCATTGCAACTATTTCTCATAACTGTAACTGTATATCTCACACTGCAAATTTATATTACAATATGACTTGTTTTTTGCAAAGCAACCTCATACATTGTAACTATAGCTCACAATTGCAGCTCTATTTCTTACAACTGTGACAATTAATTGATTTCACAATTGTGAGACAATTGCATGAAATCGTAATTACCTGTTTGTTTTTTTGCTCTGAGGTGGAAATGTGTCTCTGTGGTTTCTCGCAGGAGGCTGTTAAATCTGACACAGAGACACTGAAGATTCGGGATAAACCCCAAATCCAGCATAGAGGGGTTCAGTGAATGTGGTGTTGAATGTGTATATGTGTGTGAGTGAGTGTGTGTCAGAGACGCTGTAGAAGGACAGAGTGCCAGCAGACCAGTCCAGATAGACACCTACTCTATTAGAGCGGGCTGAAGGGCCAGATACTTCAGTGCTTTTATTATTGAACCAGACTGTGTAATTCATATCAGAACAGTATATACTCCAGGACTTATCATTCAGTCCAAACCAACAGTCAGTCCCACTTTTCCTGCTGATTCCTTTATATGCCACTGCTACATGACCCGAGCCACTCCATTTAACCTCCCAGTAACAGCGTCCAGTCAGACTCTCTCGACACAGAACATGCTCCTGGAGCTCAAATCTCTCTGGATGATCAGGATACGGCTGTTTCTCTTTCACACATGTTGCCTTTCTGTTGTCCTCAGACAGAATGAGTTGAGTGTGTGCTGTGTTTATATCCAGTGTGAGATCACAGGCATCTGAACACAACAAGAGAGATCAGCACATCTTTGACATTGTTAAATATGCACAGGTGTGTGTTTGTATGTGTGTGTATTCGGTAAACCCTACGTTATGAGGACCAAATGTCTCCATAGTGTAGATAAACAGCTTATAACTTTAGGGGTAAGGTTAGTGTAAAGGATAGAATATACAAAGTTATATCATGAAACTCTAGATGGCACAGGCTGATAGGTCTTTCAACTCAATCTGCTTGTAATCACATCATTCTCTATAGGGCACAGCTGATTGGTCCCTGCTGTATCAGTAGCCAATGAGTTCGCTGCTCAACCTTCAAATACTTGGTTAGCATTTGCTGTAGCTTTCAGAAACCCTCCACCATCCCCAGCTCCACCTGTGTAGATCTGCTATGGTTTATTTCATGTATGCTGTATTGTACAGCATCAGCTTGTCTACTTGCTCACATCAGTGTGTTGTGTGTGTATTGGCAATAGCAAGTCTCTGTACATGCTCTACAGCAGAAGCAGTGTAGCAGATCTATTCCGCTAAGGCTAAACATATTAACATTGTCATATCCATTACCATACCAAACACTCTGTCATGACAGAAATACAGTTGTTACAGTATGAACATCACTACACCTATGTCATTTCCTCATAATGATTGGAATACCGGTGTGTAGGGCTGGGCATTGACACAAATTGCAAGATTTTATTTCAATTCACAAGCTTGCAATTTGATTTGATTTCAATTCGATACAATTTGATTCTAAATCAATTAATTAAATCAATTAATCATACATTAAATAGCAGAGATGGGGGACTCGAGTCACATGACTTGACTCGAGTCGCAAATTTAAGGACTTGAGACTTGCTTGACTAAATTAAGAAAATGACTCGACTTGACTTTGACTTGAGATCCAATGACTCGAGACTTGACTTGACTTGAACTGTATGACTCAAGAATGACTTGATATACATTTTTATATAAATCATCGCAACATCAATTGATGAACAAAATGAAAGCAACGGAACCATTGACGCCAGTCATCAGATTCTGCGCGATTGCGTGACGCTGCACAAGCCCAGAAAAAAACATACATCGCGGTGAGCGCGGCAGCGCGCGAAATACAAAAACATCTCCCAGCATCGTTTCTCTTTGGATATAAACACTAGAAATTGACCATACTCATACAAGAAGATTTGCTGTACGCATAGACGACCATCACAACCTCAAACAGTCGAACTTCATTCACCACGTCTAAAAGTAGGCTATGGCTTGTTTAACCTGTTTGTTATAGTTAATTTGACTATCTTTAAATCTAGAGAGAATATTGGTCAAAACAGCATGCCTCTTTATACACAATTATGTTTTCAAATGTAGCTTAATGTTGTCAATATTCAAATGATAATTAATGATGGCATATGTTTTGTATAACATTTGCCAAATTTCTTTCAAATCATGCTTTAAAGCCAAATATGTCGTTCTTTCCAATGACGAAAAACAACATAGAAAACTGTTAATGTTTTGTCGTGTTTTATGTTTCTCTTAAAGCAGGGTTAGATGTTATCAGGGGGTTGGGGGCAAAATGCCAGCAGAATTAATATGCACCCAAAATTCTAAATGTGGTGGAAAAATTGCCCTAGTATGAGTTATTTTTATAATTATAACTTAAGATATTAAAACATATTTCCAGAATTTTGGCGCGATTGCAAATGTGATAATGATTTTATAAAACAGTTCAGTAAACAAAGAGTGAATATTGTGATGTGACATTTTAGACATAATATTCCAAATATTCTCTGTTTTTGCTCTATTTCTCCAATGACAATAGTTCCAAACAAGCCACAGAAAGAGTTATGCGTATTTGTGATTCAGTGACCTATAGTTGCTTAGTTCCAGAACGAATCTGCCGTTTTGAACAAATCAGTTGAATGAATGCTTCTATGACTCGTACATTAAGACGGTGATTTGGCGCCACCTATTGGCGGTTTTAACTTCATAATTAAAAATATATAACTTGTATAAAGGGGATGCCAGTTTGAAGAATGCCATTTGGTGGCATAGGAGCCATTATACTTGAATTGTTTAATACCTTTTAATGGTCTGCTGCAATGTTTGAGGCATATTTATTTTTTCATGCTTTAATGTTGGCCTAATTTCAGTTACATTTACATTTTAGGCTATGTAGTTTGAAATTGTATTTATTTTGTATTTTTTAGAATTTTATTGTAGTAACCACTCAGCTGGTTGTGGAAATGCATATTTAAAAAAAAAAAAAAAAAAAAAATGTTGCAAATAAAACCATAGTCCACAACTTCTGTAGTTTTAACTTATTTTAATATATAAATTCAGTGAAATCATCAAACGTTTGTATGACTTGCCAGTGACTTGTGACCCAAGCTACGACTTGACTTGACTTGCTTGACATAAAGCAGTGACTTGACTTGACTTGACTTGCTTTTCACAAAATTGACTTGGACTTGCTTGAGACTCAAAGGTTAAGACTTGAGACTTGCTTGTGACTTGCACATGTGTGACTTACTCCCACCTCTGTTAAATAGCTACTGAAGAACAGGATAAGTAGAAATACAATGAATATAAATTATAGTGCATATATTAGGTTCATATTTCTAGCTGATTAGCTAGTTTTTGGACATTGAATCGCTTTTCTGTGGTAAATGTAACATAACGTGACACTGTATACAAGCTGTTTTATTGCCATCTTTCCATAGTTGAAATACTGATTGAGCGATTACACGGATTGCGGTAAGGTGCATCTTTCAATTTATCTTCTGATGTTTATTCATGTTTATTATATGCTTTAACTAGCAATAATGGGGAAGAGATGGTCATTTCACGTGCGCTTCGCCTGAACTGAAGGTGCTACAGTATGTGATCTGACGCACCACATTAAAGAGCACCTAAACAGTATTTATTATTTTGAATTTCGTAATAAAAATGACAGAATTTGAAAGCAGAGATGTTGTTTCATTAAAGAAGTTACACAGCAAAAAGCTTATTGCGATTTATTAGATGGGACATGCGCTATAAAGTTTTGTTCATTCACCAACTGATAACAGCAGAGGCTCTATACGGACAGGACTAGTTTTCTAAACTGCGTTTGAGTAACAATTCTTATCACTCGATGTCTGTGTTCATGTACTGATTTAGACGGGACTAACATCTATGTGTATATTACAGAGGTGGGACTGTGTGTTTTCTAAATGTGGCAAAGGTCATGTCCTGTGCGTGCGTCACGCATATGTCTCTTAAATTATTAATTGTTTATATGATTTTAATTTATTATAAAAAAACAAACAAAAAAACATTGAAATAAACTTAATGAATTTATAGCAGTGGCTGTTTAAATTAATAATTGAGCAGAGAAATCTAGACAAGTATCTTACTCTTACTTAACACTGGTATTAAAATGGCCAGTCTAAAACACTAGGTAATTTGCACTGGAATTTTCACAATTTCACGTCTGTGAAACAAATTCACTAACAACCCTATTAAAACTATTCCTGTTCAAATAGAGCAATTGACAGAGATTATTGTTAAGAATCGATAATGGTTCTTCAAAATGACAATCGATTTAAATTGAGGAATTTATATTTTTTACCCAGCCCTACCAGTGTGTGTGTGTGTGTGTGTGTGTGTAGGACCTACATTTTGCCAGTCCTGGTGCGATCCTGAAATATCCACCATGGTCCAAACTATACAGAGACAAAAAACATACACAAAACAAACACAAAGTTTTGTGGCTTTTAATATGAGTTTACATATGAGTTTATTTATATAATTTACTCTCCCATATGTCATTCCGAACCCATCAGATTATTTCAACACACACATTTAGATAGTTAATTAAACCTGAGAGATTGCTGTCCCTAAAAGTAATACAAATGAATCATGCGGTTTAATCCAAATTGTCACATCCTCCAGCTGGAGTGCATATGAGCTCTTCCAGAGGACACTTGTTTTGTCTCTGTGTCACTATTAATGACTACATTCCCCACGATCCTTTGCCTGGACTCATTATGTCTTCATTCAGTACACCTGTGTATTGTTACCTTGTTTGCACTGGCTTATGGTGCCTTCCTGTGCATTCTTTGTGTAGTTATGCTAGAATGTTGCCACTGTGTAGTGAAGGGAAACAGAAGCTTTCTGAAGCATTTGAGGCTTTTATCAAATTGTGCCGAAAAAGGTTCTATATATATTCTAATATATTACTTGAAGCTTTTAACACAATGCCCATTAGTGACATCTGGTGGTCAGACTTGTCTTCTCCAACATATCTAACTTATCATCACAGAGCAGAAAAAGCATGTGACCAAACAAAGCTTCGGAAGTCCATGACATACAAGTGTGGGATCAATACAGTTCTATCTAATCTCATAGAAATGAATGAAACCACACCTCCTGTCATGTGTAGCCTGGTCAATGGATTCACATATTGATCAATAATATAAAATATACAAGTAGGCTATGTGATCATAATTATATTAATTGAAAAAATATTTTGGGTGTTCTGCTTTAAAAAAAAAAAAAAAAAAATATATATATATATATATATATATATATATATATATATATATATATATATATATATATATATATATTATGTTATAGGGAAGTGCAGGGTTAAATCGTTTAAATAACGCCTCCTCCATAATCATTTCACTTTTTATGCATCAGATGAGGTTGCGATTCTTGCGAAGCTCCATTTTTTTCAAAATAGCTGTTCCGACCTTTCGACACTGCATGACGTTCGAAGCTTCAAACGTCATCAATCACATGGTATTGTCATTTCGATACAAGCATCGGTACAGTGTGTGATAAAATAGTGCTTTGAAAACTGTGTTGGAGCGCCGGAGCCCCGGTATCAACCGTCCCATCACTACCACTGTATGTCTGAGCGCCTGTATTCTTGTCCCGGATCCTGTGTTCTTGTCGTCTGCCTGGTTGTTTGTATTTTACCCTGTCTGGATAATCTTGATCTCGGTATGTTTGTACCCTTGCTTGCTTTTGACAACTCTTTGGACTACCTTCAATTAAGACTGCATTTGGATCTTCAGCCAAGTCTCAGGACGGTTTTTAACACGATACAAACTACTTATAAAGGCAAGCTCAAACTACAGGACTGTTAAACTACCTGAATTGCTGTGGTGCTCTCTATACCGAACAAAGTTCCTTGCCATCTGTCTTCTTGTCATAGCAGTGCTCATACACAACACAGCTGAGGTGCATAAACCTCAAGTCCTTTGGTCAAGCTCTTGTTGGCCGGCAGCCAGAGGTTTGGTCGTATACCTTTTGTCTTTGACAAAATCTTTCTGCAACAGCAAATTAAAATCATTTGGATCCATCACATTTTTGCTCACCCCCAGAAAGTGGCAATTTTAAAATGCTATAAAAATTATCTGTAAGGCATTTTGAGCTAAAACTTCATATACACACTCCGGAGACATTTTACATATCTTAAAAATGTGTATAATAGGTCCCCTTTAAGCTGTACTGGGTTTAAGAGCTACAGTAATTTTAGCATTAAATGCTATGTGAATTCCTTCTAGACGAAAAATATATTAGTCATAATATTAGGAGCCCCTATGTCCCTAATTTGTAAGAGTTGCTTAGTAGCAACAATTAGCCTTAAGATTTTTTTGTGAATACAGCCCCTAATTTTGCATCTGTGTCATGTGAACCACTGCAGGACACACCAGTGTGCTCCAGACCAAAGACAGGATAGCACAGAGTAAATCATATGTCCAGGTCAGCACAGACAACAAAACATTGCAATCAAACATTGCAAAAAAGACCACAACAAAAGTTTGAATTAAGTACTGCAAATTGTTACAGCAAGGTGTTACCCTTTAACACTAGGCTCTCTCGAATCCTAGTAGGAATTAAAAAATATATGGGTTGTAATAATTTGTTTGTTTTTTTAAAGCTAATTTAGTATTAAAGTAACAGTTCTCTATGTTTACACCCTCAAAATTTTATATAAAAACTGTTCACTGTTTTCTCTTATGAGATTTGAGGATTCTACTGTATTACATCAAATAAAGCCAGTTAAAAATGATGACCATAAAAATATTATTTCTTAACAAAAGATCCCTCTTAGGTGACCCCTAATTACATTTAGTCACACATATGAGTCATAACGTCTAAACATACTTGAGAAACTGCAGAGGGCAGTTTTGATCCTCCAGTTTGTCATTGAGCAGCTTGACTCCTGATTCTCCTGGGTGATTGTAGCTCAGATCCAGTTCTCTCAGGTGTGAGGGGTTTGAACTCAGAGCTGAAGACACGTAACCACATCCTTCCTCTGTCACCATACAGCCAGACAACCTACAGACACACACACAGTCAGATCATTAACAAACACACATCAACATTATGACCAGCTGACTGTAGATTATCCCTTATATGCTCTAACACACCTCAGTATCTCCAGCTGACAGTTTGAACTCTTTAGTCCATCAGAGAGCAGCTTCACGCCTGAATCCTGCAGGTCATTGTTACTCAGATCCAGCTCTCTGAGGGCAGAGTTTGAGGATTGTAGAGCTGATGATATCATTTCAAATGAGTGACCAGTGAGATTACAGCAGGCAAGACTAAAAAAGATTCAAACAAATTAAAACAAAATGAAATTCTTAACCTAATTTTTCAACTGCATTTCCATTATATCATTATTTATTTGTAAAATATGTTCAAATGAAATGATTAAGACACAATTTAAGACATTAGGACAAAATTAAACACGCACAGAGCTTTTTTGCAGTTGATCACAGCAGGTATCAGTCTTCTTCTACCCTCATCAGAAGTGTTGTATTTCTTGAGGTCCAGCTCATCCAGCACCTCCTCTGACATCTGAAGCATGTAGGCAATTGTTGAGCACTGAGCAGGAGAGAGTTTCTCCTCTGAGTGTTTGTCTGATTTCACAAACTCCTGAATCTCTCTGGACAGAGTCTGATCTTTGACTTCCAGCAGACAGAGGAACAGATTGACGGATCTTTCAGCAGAGAGTCCATGTCCATATTTGATCTTCTCTTTAATGTACTGTGTGGTTCTACTGATGCTCTCTGAGCTGTTCTCTGTGTGTGTCAGTAGATCCTGTAAGAGTCTCTGATTGGACTCCAGTGAGACACCCAGCAGGAACCGCAGGAACAGATCCAGATGTCCATTCTCACTCTCAAGGGCTTTATTGACTATTTCCCTATGCAGATTATGCGCTACATCAAAAAACTGCAATGTGTCAACATGTTTCATTACATAATGGTAAAACAAATAGAAAGCAGCAAGAAACTCCTGGACGCTCAGATGAATGAAACTGTAGACTTTCCTCTGATGAATCACAGATTCCTCCTTAAAGATCTCAGTGCAAATCCCAGAATACACTGAGGCGTCAGTGACGTCTATGCCGCTCTCTCTCAGGTCCTCCTCATAGAACATCACATTGCCCTTCATCAGCTGATGGAAAGCCATTTCAGCAAGTTTCACAATCACTTCTCTGTTGGACTGCAGGAGTTTCTCTGGATCTCTCTCTTCATACTTCTGATTCCTCATGTTGATCTGAATCAGCAGGAAGTGGATGTACATTTCAGTCAGAGTTTGAGGGATTTCTTCACTCAGATCTTCTTTCAGCAGTTTTTGAAGCACAGTGGATGAGATCCAGCAGAATATGGGTATGTGGCACATGATGTGGAGGCTTCTTGCTCTTCTGATGTGTGAGATGATTCTGCTGGCTTGATGCTCGTCACTGATTCTCTTCCTGAAGTATTCCTCCTTCTGAGGCTCATTGAACCCCTGAATCTCAGTCAGACGGTTTATGTATTTGGAGGGGATCTGATTGGCTGCTGCTGGTCTGGAGGTGATCCAGATGAGAGCAGAGGGAAGCAGCTCTCCTTTAATGAGGTTTGACATAAATACACCCACTGATGAAGTCTCAGTCACATCAAAAACTTTCTGAGTGTCTGAAAACATCAGTGTGATTCTGCTTTCATCTAGACCATCAAAGATGAACACAACTTTACACTCCTCATAAATCTTTGAGTCCAGATCTTTAAGTTCAGGATGAAAGTCCAGCAGAAGTCTGTGAAGACTGTACTGAGGATCTTGGATCAAGTTCAGGTATCGAAATGGAAGCACAAACATGAAATCTACATCCTGATTGGCTTTTCCCTCGGCCCAGTCCAGAATGAACTTCTGCACAGAGACAGTTTTTCCAATTCCAGCAATGCCTTTAGTAAGAACAGTCTTGATTTGGTCTTTCTCCTTACATCCTGGTTCAGGTGAGGCTTTAAAGATGTCATTGCAATCGATTGGATTGTCTTGTGAGTGTTGTGTTCTGGCTGTTTTCTCCATATGTAAAACCTCATGTTCTTCATTCACTCCTTCTCTCTCTCCCTTTATGATGTAGAGCTGTGTGTAGATCCTGTTCAGGAGGGTTTCATTCTCTTGGAGTTTGTTTCCCTCAAATAATCTCTCATACTTGTTCTTCATGCTGGTTTTGAGCTGGTCTTTGATTCTCGGCAGATCTCCAGACCTGCTGATGCAGGAAAAAAAACAGAATTTTAGACAATAATTAAACAGTTAGTTAAAAATATATATATACTGTTGTTCTAAACATGTGAGAATTTCATTTATCTTTGAAACACAAGTTAAGATATTTTTAATGAAATCTGAAAGATTGCTGTCCTTTTGCTGAAAGTCCATGCCACCAAAATTTTAAAGATCCATTAAGGGTCTTCCTAAAGGCTAAATTAAATATTTGCATCATACAAAGTGATTGTATCTCTTCACAAGACTAAACCACTTGATTCATATGGATTCGTTTTACAATACATTTATGAGCCATTTGGATCTTCACATTTTTGATGCCGTGGAGTTTCAGCAGAAGGGTGAAGTCTCTCAGGTTTCGTTAAAAATTATCTTAATTTGTTATTTGAATATGAACAAAAGTCTTACAGGTTTGGAGCAGCCTGAAGGGAGAGAAAAATGACTATTTTCATTTTTGGGTAAAGTATCAATTTAAGGCTATTTAAAGGTGCTCTATGTGATGTTGGGTGACGTCTAGGGCTGTACTCAACCAAAGAAAATCTTGGTCGACTGAAGTCCTGAAATTTTCGACTAAGAATCGACTAAAATCGACTAAAAATGACGGTAAAAAAACAACAACAAAAAAAACGTTAAATTAATTAGATGCGCACTGTGCGCAGTACTTGGTAGCCTTGTTGTCCGCCTAAATGAATTATAAATAAACATAAAAAACTAGTAGGCTATTTGCAGTATATTAAATCGTTTTTGACCTAATTATTTTGCACTGAAATGAGTCTGACACACGAGTCTGTCGGCTCTGACAGCGTTGCATCACGTGCACCTGCGCAATATAATAGCTTATGATTTCCGAAAATAGTACTATGTTGTCAACTAGTGATATCATCACAAGAACTGTTGAGGAATATGCAACATAATTTAGACAATTATTTTTGTCATATGTTATAATAATAAGTTATAACTGTCAGACACTATCATTTCACCGTGCATGTCCTCGCACCAAGCGAGGCTGAACATGAGCTCAGCTTCGCAGCTGAGACACGAATAGACTATTAACTTAAAGCTTTTACTCTTAATAAACACAAAAGGCACGTCCACTTTAATAAAAAAAAAGAATATTTATTAAACAAACCAGATCAAGAGCAGAAACGAAATAAAGTGCATAACTGAAAAATAAAGCATCCTAGGCTCAAAACTAACACAACCAACAGCACAGCGCAATTGCGCATTAGGCTCCAAATAAAAAATAAAAAAGTTAGGTTATCACACTAAAACATTGAAATATGCAAATTCTGATATGTTCATATAGACTACTCAAAACAGACAGGGCAAGCTAACGCAGACAAGTGAGCTTACCACTTATAGATGATATTGATATGTCATGTTTGTCGTCGAGCTGTGGAAAACTGTTGCTTGCAAACTTTGCATTCGACCTTTTTCCTGTTATCAATTTTAACAAAATGCTGCCACACTGTCGATTTCTTTGTTGTTGACATGTTAGAAGAGGACTGACTATTAAACGCTCTCACAATTAAATAAATAATATTCAGCATCAAACCTTCTATAGTTATCGCTCTCTCTTGGGTTGGGCTAATCCAAAAAAGGTGAAAACAAGGGGGGTGTTCTGAAGACAGACTGTTACAGTGAAACAAGGGTACTCTGAAAACACCCCCATTAGCAGTTAGTGCTTTCCACCTGATGAAATGAGCGCGCCTCAGCGCGGCAAAACTGATGAAACAAACGCGGCAAAACTGATGAAATGAACGCGGCCAAAAATCGACCAATCAGAATTTTGGTCGAACCAGAACGTATCGACCAATTAATCGACTAATCGACTGGGACAGTACAGCCCTAGTGACGTCACTTCTTGTTGACGTTTAAAGTATTGTCAAACAAAACGAGGGCTAGCTCGACCCTCCCTCCTCTAAAAAAATCTCGCTATATTTGTGGTGTGGACTTCACTATTCTCATCAAATTTGAACAATTATTTATCATTAGTTATTTTTAAAATGCAGGCTTCAGGAATGCAATCAGTCAATGTGGATTAAAAACATCTGACGTGTGCAAAAATAGCTAATGTGTTACCTGAGGTCAGAGGTCACTGTTGCATCACTGGACGCAGAAGGACGATTCTTCGTGGGTTGATTGTTGCTTGATCCAGCAGGTGAAGAACTCATTTTAGAGGCAGTGTTCCCCTACACACATTACTGTGTTGAGAGACTGATTTCAGACCTTACAGTACAGTACAGTACAGTACAGTTTTGTAGTTCAATGATAAAAATGCTTTAACCCCCTGTAGACTGGAGTACAGATACATTAAAATATACCCTTAACCCCCTGAGGTCTACGGTATCGCCGGCGATACCAGCTCGCTTTTTTTTTATCAATGTAAAAGAAACTCATAAATACTCTGTTGACTTTGATTTTCCATAGGAGTTTCATACATCAATCGATTCTGTTAAATGTGTATTATTTTTGTGTATACTCACAATAAAAACAAAGTGTTGTGCTTTTTGCCAAATAAAGAAAAATAAACACGAAGCGAGTTCTGCCTTCTCTCTGCCAGTGAAGTCCATTCTGAAACGCGTCCGAAAATGAACAATAACTGAGCGAATACTCAGTCAAACAGGCATACAAACACACAGGCATGAAGCTTGAATTCTCTTCTTTTAAATGAAGTAATTTATATAAAAAACAAATATTCTCATCTTGTGAAATCTGTATTAAAAGAGAGCGATTCCAGTCGAGCTCATCTCATCTCATTACGTTATAATCGGCCACGCCCACGGAGAGCGCGCGCTATTCAAACGCAAATGACTGAGACGATCCCATACAAACTGTGAACGCCCACATATCAGCTCGAGAAAACACATCAAGTTTATTCAGATAAGTGTAGTTGTCTACACTGTCTCGCAGCGCTGTGAGGAATAATAATAATGGAAAACTTACCTCAGAAGTGCTGGTATTTCGAGGAGCAACGGATGGAATACTGTAGTAAGTTTTTTTTTTTCATTCTCAAGTAAATCGCGTTTCTGTGTGAATGAATGAACGGCAGAGATGCGCTGTTTACCACAACTCGCAAAAAGACGGTTTAAATTTGAATTGCGTTTCTGTGTGTGAATAAATGATCTGCTTTTAGCAAACTATTTTGCTATACTGAGTAAAATCGATTGAAATATGTTGAAATAAAATGTATTTGTATAAGCAACGTATTAAACTGCAAATTAACATTTATATTCCTTATAATAAAAACGAAAGACCTATGTTACAGACATATGAAAGACAACATTTCGTTGATTAGTTTTGGATAGATTACACATTTTTACTGTAAAATATCTGCCACCTCAAATAAGCTTTTGTTTGCCAATTTTTGCTAATATGTTAAATATAGTATGTTTTGTCAATGTAGGCTATATTCGAAGTTTGAAATATGTATGATAAAATGTATACTTTAGTTTTTACAAAGAAAGATTACACTTCAATTGTTGTTGTAATTGTAACCTTTTTAATAAAAAAATATATATTTACAAGGTAGATGTAAACAAATTTTAAAAGGTAAATATAAGCATTTTCTTTAAATAATTTTTATTGTGTTTTATTATTGACAAATTTGGGGAGAGGATACATATTCCAAAACTGAAAATACAGTATGAGAATTAACTGCACAATTAATAGACATGTTTTCCTTGGATATTATACAATTTGCAAGCAAAATTTGTAAAAAAAAAAAATTGACATGCTTCCAACTGTGAACCAATTTGGTAGAATATATATATATATATATATACTGTATATATATTGCTCTTGCATTCTTTCTTGTGGCTATAGGTGACACACCTGAATGAATGGCTCATTAAGTATGCGGGCCCCATTGTCTCCTAAGGTGTGAACCACTACATATGCATGATGCTGTTGAATGGTTGACGCCCCTTGCGCATATTGCCTTTACAAACAAAAAGTGTTTTACAAGATTTAAATCAATGTATTGTGTTATGTGAGTGATAAGGGCAGGATGATTTTCACATCATTTTGAAGAAAAAACTCTAGGCAAAGACATCAATTAGTCAAAAGTCTTATTGACACGTATTTAGTATGTGTTTTGTGGCCTTATTTCAGAAACTTTAGTTTTTAGTTTTTTCAATAACCATGCATAAACATTATTCTCTCAAAAATACAAACATGTACATGCATGTTGCTCACATATTATGGTAGCCCTATTTGTGCTAAATAGAGTGTAATTATACTTTTGCCATTAATATGTTTATAAGCAACTGAAAAAAGCACAAATGTCAGGGCATGTCAGAACATCTCAAGGACACCAAAAACCCCTCAGACCTCAGAGGGTTAATTAGACATGTGCCGGTATTCGGTAATGCGATAAATCGCGGTAATGAATATGCACGATATTGTTATCGCGGGCACTTCAAAATACCGTGAAAAATAATAGATCAGAATTTATATTTATAGAACGCGCATTAGCTTATTTTCCATCAACCGCTTAAACAAACACTGCGTATATGCTGCGCGAAACACGTGCACACTCTGATGTAAACAATCCCCACATGTAGAAGGAGAAGCACTGTGTGCATGCGGCGCAGTGCGCACTCTAGTCTAATGTAAACAATCCTCACAGGGAGAAGAAGCATGGCGGAAGGAGGAATGCTGCCGACGATTTATCCCCCTAAAAGCAGGGCTGTCAACTCTACGCATTCAGCGTGAGACTCACGCAATCGACACTTTTCACACGCTCTCGCGCCACACATCCATTTTCTCACGCAGAGAAAAATCACGGAGCAAAGAGGACACCGACACCGACAGACTAGACAGAGCAGGTTACTTATGATATGAAAACAATTCTCAGCTCTCATGTTCTGTCCATTTTATTACGAAATTCAGACAATAAATACCGTTTTGGGAAATGTGACGTGCCAGATCGCTGTAGCGCCTCAGCTCAAGTAAACGGATCATCTGTTACTTTTTATTTAAAGATACAGTACAACTTACCGAAAGGTATTTATGCCTCATAATATCGATCAATCAGTGTTTTTCAGCCACGGAAATGTCAATAAAACTGCAGGTGAACAATTATGTCACAGAACGTTACATTTACCTCAGGAAAGCCATTTAATGACCAACACGTTAGTTAAAATAGCTATAGAGAGGAGTGTTTTGCTAAATATGTGCACTATATTACATTTGTATTATATTTTTACTTGTAATTGTTATTATAATGAAAACCAAATTATATTTAATTTAATTTGTTAATTTTTTAACCTTTAACAATACCAGCTGACAGGGCTCTCTGTATGTTTACAGCATTATGTGAGATATATTTTTTCTTGAGAAAAATGAACATGTAGGCTATCTACTGTAGCCTACCTAATATTTATCCAAAGAGTCAATATTGAATCAAAATTGAAATCAAATCCCAAGAATTGAATTGAAATCGTGAAAATTGTGTAAAATTCTGTTTAGTTACCAAATGTTTTGACAATCACAATTACACCTATTGTGATGCAAGTTGGGTTTTTTTTCTTTTCTTTTCCAATCCATCCGTTTCTGTTGAGCAATTAAAATATCGTGATAATACCGTATACCGTGATAAAAGCTCAATCAATTAATCGCAGCATGAAAATTTGATACCGGCACATGCCTACCCTTAATCCACTGTAACTGCATGACCTACACATATAGAGTACTATTGTTCAATTGGGGTATTACACCTTAAGTCCAGAGTAATACAAATAGTAGAATAAATGCAGAAATTAAATACAATACAGCATAAGTGCACTGAAAAAATGACTGCAATTAATAAAACTGTCTAAATAACTGATATTTTTCAAAGTAAACTGAACTCCAGTTACAAGCAGCTTTGCAATGCTTCTGATCAGGGTTTGTTTGATGGTTGGTTTCACTTTCAATCTTGTGACGTCTCTAATATTTTTCAGTTCATTTTTCAGTTCAAACATCAATTTCATAACATTTGCTGATGTTCAGTTATTTTCGTTTTATTCGGGAACATTCATGAAGCCTCAGATTTAATTCTGAATAAAATGTACAACAGTTTTAATATAGCAGTTTAAGCACTATTATAAAAACTTGTATGCTGTAGGCTATACGTTTAGTATACAGGTCCTTCTCAATAAATTAGCATATTGTGATAAAGTTCATTATTTTCCCTAATGTAATGATAAAAATTAAACTTTCATATATTTTAGATTCATTGCACACCAACTGAAATATTTCAGGTCTTTTATTGTTTTAATACTGATGATTTTGGCATACAGCTCATGAAAACCCAAAATTCCTGTCTCAATAAATTAGCATATTTCATCCGACCAATAAAAGAAAAGTGTTTTTAATACAAATAAAGTCAACCTTCAAATAATTATGTTCAGTTATGCACTCAATACTTGGTCGGGAATCCTTTTTGCAGAAATGACTGCTTCAATGCGGCGTGGCATGGCCATAATCAGCCTGTGGCACTGCTGAGGTGTTATGGAGGCCCAGGATGCTTCGATAGCGGCCTTAAGCTCATCCAGAGTGTTGGGTCTTGCGTCTCTCAACTTTCTCTTCACAATATCCCACAGATCCTCTATGGGGTTCAGGTCAGAAGAGTTGGCAGGCCAATTGAGCACAGTAATACCATGGTCAGTAAACCATTTACCAGTGGTTTTGGCACTGTGAGCAGGTGCCAGGTCATGCTGAAGAATGAAATCTTCATCTCCATAAAGCTTTTCAGCAGATGGAAGCATGGAGTGCTCCAAAATCTCCTGATAGCTAGCTGCATTGACCCTGCCCTTGATAAAACACAGTGGACCAACACCAGCAGCTGACATGGCACCCCAGACCATCACTGACTGTGGGTACTTGACACTGGACTTCAGGCATTTTGGCATTTCCTTCTCCCCAGTCTTCCTCCAGACTCTGGCACCTTGATTTCCGAATGACATGCAAAATTTGAGCAACCACTGAGCAACAGTCCAGTGCTGCTTCTCTGTAGCCCAGGTCAGGCGCTTCTGCCGCTGTTTCTGGTTCAAAAGTGGCTTGACCTTGGGAATGCGGCACCTGTAGCCCATTTCCTGCACACGCCTGTGCACGGTGGCTCTGGATGTTTCTACTCCAGACTCAGACCACTGCTTCCGCAGGTCCCCCAAGGTCTGGAATCGGTCCTTCTCCACAATCTTCCTCAGGGTCAGGTCACCTCTTCTCGTTGTGCAGCGTTTTTTGCCACACTTTTTCCTTCCCACAGACTTCCCACTGAGGTGCCTTGATACAGCACTCTGGGAACAGCCTATTCGTTCAGAAATTTCTTTCTGTGTCTTACCCTCTTGCTTGAGGGTGTCAATGATGGCCTTCTGGTCAGCAGTCTTACCCATGATTGCGGTTTTGAGTAATGAACCAGGCTGGGAGTTTTTAAAAGCCTCAGGAATCTTTTGCAGGTGTTTAGAGTTAATTCGTGAATTCAGATGATTAGGTTAATAGCTCGTTTTGAGAACCTTTTCATGATATGCTAATTTATTGAGACAGGAATTTTGGGTTTTCATGAGCTGTATGCCAAAATCATCAGTATTAAAACAATAAAAGACCTGAAATATTTCAGTTGGTGTGCAATGAATCTAAAATATATGAAAGTTTAATTTTTATCATTACATTATGGAAAATAATGAACTTTATCACAATATGCTAATTTATTGAGAAGGACCTGTACATCAGTGTTTTGTTGGCTACTGTATCGATGTATTTTAGTCATTACAACGATGAATCAACTAACAGAATCAACAATCGTCAATACTGTTCACAAATGTTATTGCTAATTACTGTACGTACATTAATGCCACATTCGTTAAGATAAAAGATCATAACAAGTCTCAATAAATAGCCTAGATTCATCGTCGATGTCTGCGCCATTTTGTTCAGAGCTGTTTGTTTAAACCGTCGAAAGATAAGAAACTCAAAACCAAATAGCAGCTCACTTTGACTAGATGGTTACATGAAGAATAAGTTCTGAACTTACCACAAAATATGCAGCCGTTTACATAAAACGGTGTTTAAAACAAAACTCCGGTGTTAACAGATTCAATGCTTCCGAATGGCGTAGTAGTTTCTCTCTTTCACTTTCGTTTTTAACTCCAAACACATGTAAAAATCGCGCTCCCTCTAGTGGCGCAGAGCATCATCATCTTCTTCTTCTTCTTCTTCTTCTTCTTCTTCTTCTTCTTCTTCTTCTTCTTCTTCTTCTTCTTTCTGGAGTTTATTTGGCGGTTGGCACACAACGAAATGGTGCATTACCGCCACCAAGTGGTATGGAGTGTGGATCTGAATGACTACTAATTTTATTCCAAACAAAATAAAACAATACCGAATCAACAAAACAAAACACAATCAACAAAAAAAAAAAAGAACAAAAAAAAAGAAGAAAATTAAGACTCAAATCCTCTCAATTATATTGATTATTCTAAGATAATGAAAAACGATTCCATAGCACTTATCTCTTGGAATTTTGCTAAGAATTTCTATTAAATCAAAATTTATTCTTTTCATTCTAAGGTTTTGGATCTTTTCCCCTCATTTTTTTTACAGTGTACCATGACATGTTCTATCAGAGCATCATCAAATTCTCAGGTTCTTCTTCTTCTTCTTCTTCTTCTTGTTGTTTTATTGGCGATTAACTCCTTAGGAGCATTTATTCTCGCTACTGTCTGTGTAATACTATAACACCATATTCCTTTGTTACTACTGTCCCATCTAATTTGCCACTTATTAATTACATTTTTATAAAAAAATCGATTTAGCTTATTTTTTCCCTAACATCCACCTCTCTCTTGTCTAGTGCTTGTTTGTTTTTTTTGTTTTTTGTTTTTTTGCTAGTTTATCCAAGAGGTCCTCTGCAGCCTGTAGCACAATGACATAGCTGGATCAGATCCAACGCGTACTAGACGCTGTTACGCCCATGCGCGGTGGTGTGTTTTGGTGACGTCATATATGCATGCGCACTAGTAGATCGTGATTGGTGTTGTCAACTGGAGTGCATTCCCCAGTGACTACAAGGAGATGTATCGAGTGCCATATAAACAGACCAGTTGCCTTTGTTGTGGAGACTTATTTAAAGGCTTCCCTGCAGGCTATATTGGAGATATACTGAGGTTGCTGCTCAGCAGACTGCTTCATCTGTGACAGCAATCACTATAGCCCCAAGGACAACTATTTATAAAGTTGAAGTAATCCATGGAACAGGCAAAAAATCCAAAAAACCAAGAGACATGAAACCAGGGAAAACGCTCAGAAATGCAGGGCAACAACATACACAGCTTCGCAGTGAGTGAATGAGTGAACATGGTATAAATAGGCTGATACTAACAGGGTAATGAAACACAGGTGAATGCAATCAGTGATGATGAGTCCGGGCAGTGAGTTATGGGAAATGTAGTTTGTGAGGGAGTGATAATAGTCTGGTGTGGAGTTCCCTCTGGTCACTCCAGCTGGTGACCGTTACACTATAAGCAGGTTTTGAAAATTTTGGATAAAAGGTCTAATTTATTTCATCATTGTAAAATTTTAACTAAATATGCGTTTTTTAAATTGGGATGATATGATTAAATTTGTGGATATTTTACTTGTGTATTCAATTTTGTATGGTATGGCCCCACCTCCACTTAATGAGTTTATTAGACAAAATCATAGGCCTAACACCTCTAGTAGAGCTACTACTAGAGGGGACTGTAGTAGTAGCTCACCATATGACTAGTAAGTCAAAGTCCAAATCACACTCTTTGCTGTTCAAACTTAATTGATATAAGTACCAATGTAGAACATTATATTGAAACTGTGTCTATTCCTCGTTTAGTGAGGTCAAACATTAAATCTACTGTAGGATCTTGGAAAAAATCTAATTGTGATTAAACCAGAAAATCTCAATATTAGTGAACAAAAACAATTTATAAAGCTAGGTCTTCTAAACATTAGATCGCTCACACCTAAGGCAGTTATTGTAAATGAAATGGTCACAGATAATAGTTTCGATGTACTTTGCCTTACTGAAACCTGGCTTAAACCAAATGATTATTTCGGTATTAATGAGTCTACTCCTCCTGGATACTGTTATAAGCATAAGCCCCGTCTGATTGGTCGTGGCGGCGGTGTTGCAACAATCTATAGAGATATTCTTAATGTTACTCAAAAAACAGGTCACAGGTTTAATTCGTTTGAAGTACTTGTACTAAATGTTACACTCTTAGATGTAAGAAATAAATCCCTATTATCTCTAGCCTTGGCTACCGTATATAGACCGCCTGGGACTTACGCTGATTTCCTAAAAGAGTTTGCAGATTTTCTCTCAGACCTATTAGTCAATGTCGATAAAGCATTAATTGTTGGAGATTTTAACATACACGTAGATAACACAAATGATGCGTTAGGGGCTGCGTTTACAGATTTATTAAACTCCTTTGGGGTCAAGCAAAACGTCACTGGTCCCACTCATCGTCTTAATCATACGCTAGATTTAATTATATCACATGGAACCAATCCAACCGATATAGATATTATACCGCGAAGTGATGATGTCACTGACCATTACATGGTAACTTGCATACTACGTACTGCTGAAATTTGTCATGTTGCGCCACATTATCGACCAGGCAGAACAATCCTTCCAACCACTATAGATAGATTCTCAAATAGCTTACCTGATCTATCTCAGCTGCTCAGTGAACCCAAACAAACAGATGAACTAGAGGAAATGACTAGCACTATGAGCACCATTTTCTCTAGTACATTAGACATCGTTGCACCAATTACATTAAAAAAGGTTAGAGAGAAAACTAAAGCGCCATGGTATAACAGTGCTACGCATGTTATCAAGAGAGAAACTCGAAATTTAGAGCGTAAATGGAAACAAACTAATTTAGAGGTCTTTAGAATCGCGTGGAAAAACAGTATGTCACATTATAATAAAGGCCCTAAAAGCAGCCAGGGCAGAGCATCTCCGCAAACTAATAGAAAATAACCAAAATAATCCAAGGTTTTTATTTAACACCGTGGCTAGACTAACAAATAAACAGACATCACCTGAGCAAAATATACCGTTACAGTTCAGTAGTAATGATTTCATGAACTTCTTCACTGAGAAAATAGAAAGCATCAGAAACACAATTGTAAATGTACAATCTTTAATGGTGTCTTATGATTCAGCCTCAATTATCTCCCCTCAAGAACAACTACACCGCTTTACAACTATAGGACAGGAAGAGCTACATAAACTTATCATTGCATCTAAACCAACAACATGTTTATTAGACTCAATACCCACTAAACTACTGAAAGAAGTGTTACCTGTAGTGGAAGAGCCTCTTCTCAATATTATTAACTCATCTTTATTTTTAGGTCATGTTCCGAGAATATTCAAGTTGGCAGTTATAAAACCTCTTATTAAGAAACCGCAATTAGATCATAATAACCTAGCAAATTATAGACCCATTTCAAATCTACCATTTATGTCTAAAATACTAGAAAAAGTTGTGTCCGCTCAATTGTGCTCTTTCTTGCAAGAAAATGATATCTATGAAAAATTTCAGTCAGGATTCAGGCCGCATCATAGCACAGAAACTGCGCTCGTTAAAATTACAAATGATTTACTTTTAGCTTCTGACCAAGGCTATATCTCAATATTAGTTTTACTGGATCTTAGCGCTGCGTTCGACACTATAGATCACAAAATACTCTTAGATCGACTATAAAACTACACTGGTGTTCATGGACAGGCATTAAGCTGGTTTAGATCGTACTTATCAGACGGCAACCATTTTGTCTGTTTAAATGGGGAAAAATCGAAGATAACGTCAGTAAACTATGGAGTGCCGCAAGGATCTGTGTTAGGCCCTCTGCTATTCTCAATATATACATGCTGCCACTTGGTAATATTATAAGAAAACATGGAATTAATTTCCACTGTTATGCTGATGACACTCAATTATATATTTCATCACGACCAGATGAAAACAATAAATTATCTAAATTGACAGAGTGTGTTAAAGATATAAAATACTGGATGACGTGTAATTTTCTGCTATTAAATTCAGATAAAACGGAGGTATTACTTATGGGTCCAAAAAACTGCCCACAAAACCTCTTACAATGCAACTTCAATTTAGAAGGATGTCCTGTTACTTTATCCACTACAGTAAAAGACCTGGGGGTTATACTAGATCGTAAATTGTCTTTCGAAAATCATATTTCATATGTTACAAGAACAGCCTTTTTCCACCTTAGAAACATTGCTAAGCTACGTAATATGCTATCTGTCTCTGATGCTGAAAAGTTAGTTCATGCATTCATGACCTCGAGACTAGATTACTGTAATGCTTTATTAGCTGGTTGTCCTGCATCCTCAATAAACAAGCTACAGTTAGTCCAAAATGCAGCTGCTAGAGTTCTTACTAGGTCAAGAAAATATGATCATATAACACCAATTCTATCATCTCTACACTGGTTACCTATTAAGTTCCGTATCAATTACAAAGTATTACTAATGACCTATAAAGCCCTAAATGGTTTAGCTCCTGGGTATTTAACGGAACTTCTATCGCCCTACAATCCATCGCGCTCTTTAAGATCACTAAATTCAAGGCTTCTGGTCATTCCTAGGATATCTAAGACCACTAAACGAGGGAGGGCATTTTCACAGTTAGCTCCTAAACTCTGGAATGGCCTTCCTGATATTGTTCGAGGCTCAGATTCGCTGTCCCAGTTTAAAACTAGATTAAAGACGCATCTCTTTAGCAAAGCATTCACATAATACTTACCTTTTATACTACAGTTTAATCAGATTGAATGCATTAATATTATGAACAGCAGCTACGCTAATTATTTCCCATCTGCTTTTCTGTCGTTATCTCGGGACGCTAGTAAATAAGAGTTCGTCAGCTTCAGTTTGTATCCAGCATCTCATGGAAACTTCAGATGCCCATGCAGAGACGACTCCACGCCCGTGAGGAGACGACTCGACGCCGGTGATATGTTATGCCCTAAATGAATGCATGATTAACTAACTGTATTTTTCTATGTACATTTCTGAAATGCACTTTCTGTAAAGCTGCTTTGAGACAATATGTATTGTGAAAAGCGCTATACAAATAAATTTGAATTGAACTGTATAATACCATATAGAAGGAGTGCTTTTGGGCACATTTAGCTTTTTCTAATAGAGTGTCACAGGTCGTGGTGGGCCGAGCCAGACTGCACCCACCCCTGGAAACCGGGTACCACCTCGAGGAACGTGTCAAGGACCAGACAGACAAGGGAATAAAGGAATAACAGGTTTCTTTATTAAGTTAAGAGCAGTAATTTGAAAGATCCTAATTAAAATCTTCTTCTTGTCACCAGAGGGAATTCGATGGCCCCCTGGACCGTAGAGGGGAGAACGATCGTGGCGGCCCTG
The DNA here is from genome assembly GCA_021554675.1 of Leuciscus idus. Classification (NCBI taxonomy): domain Eukaryota; kingdom Metazoa; phylum Chordata; class Actinopteri; order Cypriniformes; family Leuciscidae; genus Leuciscus; species Leuciscus idus. Next base: position 7,814,553 of record CM038623.1, read on the forward strand.
CAACTCGTTGGAGAGGGATCAGAGGGAAACTCACACCGTCTAGGTAGGTCACTGGGTAAGTACTCTTTACAGGACTCAAGAGGAAGTCGTGGTTATACGGACCCCATTCGGACTGGAACCAGGTAAGTACTCATGGGCGGGAATGGAACAAGTCCCGGATGCTGCCCCAGAGGTAAGTACCCAGGGAGCGGTTGCCTCAGCCTCGGACAAAGCACAGGGACACAGGTGGCGAGCGGACCGGGCCAGAAGAGGAAACAGGTAAGTATATCCCGGTAGGTGTCCTTTATGCCAGACCAAGTAGAACGGAGGCCTTTAGCCGGGACGTGAGTGAACCTTGGACAACAGGAAGACACTTCGATCGAGGCACGTGCCGCAGCTATGCCCTTTCCTTCTCAACAGGGGCAGCGGCTTGCAACGTAGGCATGGAGGGCTTCTCTCTTTCTGAACAGGGCGGAGGCCTTCAATGGGGCATGTGGGGACCACCAGGCGGACGAACACTTTGAGCGAGACGCTCCCCTTCGGCTGTGTACTACAACAATACAACAGGGTTCAACGGTATACAAGCACTCGACAGTGATACCTTCTCTCTTTCTGAACAGGGCGGAGGCCTTCAATGGGGCATATGGAGACCACCAGGCGGGGAGGACACTTTGAGCGAGACACTCCACTTCGGCTGTGCGCTGTAACCAGGTAGCAGGGTTTAACTATTCAACAGCATATGAAACATTCAGTTGAAATACCTTCTCTCTTTCTGAACAGGGCGGAAGCTTTCGATGGGGCGTGTGAAGACCACCAAGCGGGGAGGATGCTTTAAGCGAGACACTTCACTTCAGCTGTACACTGTAACAATGTAGCAGGGTTTAACAGTTCAACAGTAGATGAAACATTCAGCTGCAATACCTCCTCTCGTTCTGAACAGGGCAGCGGCTTTCGATAGGAGCGTGTGGAGACCACCAGGCAGAGAGGATGCTTTAAGCGAGACACTCCGCTTCAGCTGTACACTGCAACAATGTAGCAGGGTTTAACAGTTCAACAGCATATAAAACATTCAACATTAACGGAGCCGGGCTGTCTCAAAATGGTAAGTTGGGCACTCGATATATCAAAACCTTCCTTGGAGACAGCGGGTGAAAGACTGTAAGGAGAGAGTGCACAGCAGACTAATATTACTTCTCCACACGATGAACTTCACTCCATAACACAAACCGTGTGAATCGTCACTTCAGGCACTGCATTCCACTCGCACACCGTGCATTCGGGCCAGCACTCACCCACCGGTCTTTCTCCCACCAGATCAACTCTCGTCTCTCGCAAGGGCTCAACTTCTCCCCAGAGACAGCAGAAGACGGGTGCAGCGATCGTCACATTCAGCAAGGAGCGGACAAAAGTTGGAGACAGATCAACAATTCACTCGGTGTACTAATTCACTCGTGCCACACACTTTCCAAACTCTCAACACCACTTCAGTGTTAGTGCATATAAACAACGAATCCAATACTCATCACTTTGCGTCTTTCCCACTGCTGACGATGCTCCTTGGGTTTTCGCTGACAAATACTTCACTCTCTTCTCTCTACTTCTCAACTTCGATCTTCGCCCGCTCCACAGCCCAGCCTCAATAAAAGAACGACCCGTCGACAAAAACACAGTATCTCACGGGAGGAGAACCACCTCAACAGTCTGCTTCCTCTCTATTTTTAAAGCCCCATCTCAATACGTGTCCCTCTCACAACACTCTCTGTAATTACTCCACACCTGCTGTCAATCTGGCAATTGGCCTTGCTGCCATGGCAACAGATTCGCAGTGCAATAGAGATGGGTGTCCACTGGAGGTCTCCACAACAACACTGCATCACAAGGACTTTAGTTTTTTTCTCTAATTTTTGTCACACCGTGACAAGAGCTTCACATGCCTGGAATACTGTACCTGCAAAATTAAGAAATATTACATATTTTACTTATTTTTCTGCATCCATAAAACAGTGGTTATTGGATAATCAATTATGTGTTCATAATTTGGAGTAGTGCCTTGTGTTTGTCTCCTTATATCTAAAGTCATTCTGTGTTTGTATTAATATGCTTTGATTATGGTTATGCTTGTTGGAATGTGTTTTTATATGTTTTATGGACTTGTGGATTTTGCCACCAACCTGCCAGGGACTACAGATGACAAATAGCCTGTATGGCTAAATCTGGAACATTTACATGATGGACTTGAGTGCTCATGTTGATTAATGTGCATTGTCCCTTTTAAAATAAATAAATTCAAATTCAAACTGAGTAAATTATACCCAAGATAAATTACTTGACACAACAACATAAACTATGATTCTATTTAGAAAGGATGTTTCTTTGTAACTTATAGATTAAACACTCACAGAGCTTTAGTGCAGTTGATCACAGCTGGTATCAGTCTTCTTCTACCCTCATCTGATGTGTTGTATTTCTTGAGGTCCAGCTCATCCAGCACCTCCTCTGACATCTGAAGCATGTAGGCGATTGTTGAGCAGTGAGCAGGAGAGAGCTTCTTCTCTGAGTGTTTGTCTGATTTCACAAACTCCTGAATCTCTCTGTACAGAGTCTGATCTTTGACTTCCAGCAGACAGAGGAACAGATTTATAGATCTTTCAGCGGAGAGTCCATGTCCATCTTTGATCTCCTCTTTAATGTACTGTGTGGTTCTCCTGATGCTCTCTGAGCTGTTCTCTGTGTGTGTCAGTAGATCTTGTAAGAGTCTCTGATTGGACTCCAGTGAGACGCCCAGCAGGAACCGCAGGAACAGATCCAGGTGTCCATTCTCACTCTCAGATCTACTACTCCTTTAAGCAAATTTTGTACTGAAGCAAAATTCTTCAGTCTATCCATAGTTGTGTTCACATGGTAGTAAAATGCATAGAAAGCAGCAAGAAACTCCTGAATACTCAGATGAACAAAGCTTTAGACTTTTCCTCTGATGAATCCTCTGATGAATCAGGACCAGCGGTCAGCATAGAGGACGCACGGCAAGAGCGCGCAAGTGATTTTACTTAAGGTAAGCCTTTCTTCGATTCTCTGCTTATTTTTCATTTTTTACTTCACATAATTCTGTATTTTATTTCGACGCGTTGCTACATTAATAAACAGCCGCGTGTGAAAATTATTATTGCAGTTTGATTGCACTTAAGTACTGGCTCCTAGCTAGTTTCGATTCGGCCCATTTTCGCTTTATTGACTTAATTGCCGGACCGAGACAGCTGTCCTCACTCAAGCGGTGATAGCATTATATCTATATCTATGTAATTTCCGTATCAATTACAAAGTATTACTAATGACCTATAAAGCCCTAAATGGTTTAGCTCCTGGGTATTTAACGGAACTTCTATCGCCCTACAATCCATCGCGCTCTTTAAGATCACTAAATTCGAGGCTTCTGGTCATTCCTAGGATATCTAAGTCCACTAAAAGAGGGAGGGCATTTTCACATTTAGCTCCTAAACTCTGGAATGGCCTTCCTGATTTTGTTCGAGGCTCAGACTCGCTGTCCCAGTTTAAAACTAGATTAAAGACGCATCTCTTTAGCCAAGCATTCACATAATACTTGCCTTTTATACTACAGTTGAATAAGATTGAATGCATTAATATTATGAACAGCAGCTATGCTAATTATTTCCCATCTGCTTTTCTGTCATTATCTCGGGATGCTAGTAAAGAGACGACTCGACGCCTGTGAAGAGACGACTCGACGCCTGTGAAGAGACGACTCGACGCCTGTGACGAGATGACTCGACGCCTGTGAAGAGACGACTCAACGCCTGTGAAGAGACGACTAGACGCCGGCGATATGTTATGCCCTAAATTAATACATGATTAACTAACTGTATTTTTCTATGTACATTTCTGAAATGCACTTTCTGTAAAGCTGCTTTGAAACAATATGTGTTGTGAAAAGCGCTATACAAACAAATTTGAATTTAATTTAATTAAATTAATTTGCGCGCTGTCGCGGAAGTGTCAGCAGAAGCATTCAGCGGAAGCGTTCAGCCTCCTCGTGTGAAGACCGACTCGGGTAAAGACCAGCGACTCTAACTGCGCAACTCCACCGAGCAACGACACCAGAAAGGCACTTAAGTATCTCCCTTTTCACTTTCCCTTCCCACTTTTTATCTTATTTTTCACCTTACTCAACATGTGCTTTCAATACATTCCTGTTATCTCTCGGCAACGCCCTTTCATCACGCGCAAAATGCAGCGCAATACTGCTAATCTGCGTCCCATTCTCTCATCCTCACACACACCTCTCTCTCTTTCCGTGGGTCTATGGAATTGTCAGTCAGCAGTCAATAAAGCTGACTTTATTCCAGCCTTTGCATCTCATTCTACTCTTAGTATCCTGGGCTTGACTGAGACCTGGATTCGTCCAGAAGACTCAGCAACCCCTGCTGCTCTCTCTAGCAATTTCTCCTTCTCTCACTCCCCTCGCCAGTCTGGGAGGGGTGGGGGCACAGGGCTTCTCATTTCTAACAATTGGAAATACTCAGCGCTCTCTTCTCTATGCAACAACAACTCATTTGAATATCATGCTATTACACTTACAACTCCCAATAAGATCCATTTTGTAGTAATTTATCGCCCCCCAGGTCAGCTGGGTAACTTCGTAGTGGAGCTGGATGTGCTGCTGTCCTCTTTCCCTGAGGACGGCACCCCACTTCTAGTCTTTGGTGACTTCAACATTCTTCTCGAAAAGCCGCATGCAACAGACTTCATCTCTCTCCTAGCCTCTTTCGATCTCAAACGACTCATCACCACAGGAACTCACAAATCAGGCAACCAACTGGACCTGGTTTACACACGCAACTGCATCACAGACAACATTTTGGTGAGACCTCTCCATGTTTCAGATCATTTCCTCATTACTTTCAGTCTAAAACTCTCTACCCCTGCACCTCCAACCCCACCACCAGTCACTTTCAGGCGAAACCTGCGCTCACTTTCTCCCTCCCATCTTTCCTCTGCCGTGTCATCTTCTCTTCCCCCACCCTCACAATTCTCATCTCTGAATGTGAATACCGCAACGGATACCTTATGCTCCACTCTAACCTCTTCTCAAGACAATATCTGCCCTCTCTCCTCCAGGCCAGCACGCGCTACTCCCTCCAACCCCTGGTTATCTGAGGCTCTTCGTGAACACCGGACTGAACTCAGGGCAGCGGAGAGGAAATGGCACAAATCAAAAGACACATCTGACCTGAGTATGTATAAATCTCTCCTCTCTTCCTTTTCTGTTGATGTTCATGCTGCAAAATCTTCATACTTCCACAACAAGATCAACAGCTCCTCCAACACACGATCACTCTTCAAGACATTCAACTCTCTCCTCTGTCCACCTCCACCACCACCCACCTCCTCTTCAACTGCTGACGATTTTGTGAACTTCTTCACCAACAAAACAACAACTATCAGCAGTCAGTTCTCAGCTCCACACACACAGGAACCCAGTCTGACCCCTTCCACAGCCAATATCCCTCTGTCCTCCTTTTCTCCGCTAACTGAGGAAGAAGTATCTACACTTCTCCTCTCCAGTCATCCTACCACCTGCCCTCTAGACCCCATCCCCTCACACCTTCTACAAGCCATCTCTCCCACACTTCTACCAGCATTCACACACATCATCAACTCACCCCTCCATACTGGCACTTTCCCTACAGCATTCAAGCAGGCTCGGGTTACTCCACTGCTTAAAACAACAACACTAAACACATCATCTGTAGAGAATTACAGACCTATCTCTCTCCTACCATTCATTGCGAAAACTCTTGAAAGAGCTGTGTTCAACCAAGTAACATCCTTCTTGTCTCTAAACAACCAGCTGGATGTCAACCAATCTGGCTTCAAGAAAGGACATTCAACTGAGACTGCATTACTGTCGGTCACAGAAGCCCTACGGATCGCAAAAGCTGCTTCCAAATCTTCAGTCCTCATTCTCCTGGATCTGTCTGCTGCCTTCGACACTGTGAATCATCAGATCCTTATGTCCAGCCTCTCATCACTGGGCATCACAGGAACTTCACTCCACTGGTTCGAGTCCTATCTCACAGGTAGGTCCTTCAGGGTCGCATGGAGAGGCGAGGTATCCAGAGAACATCAACTGACCACAGGGGTTCCTCAGGACTCAGTGCTGGGACCCCTCCTTTTCTCCATCTACACCACATCACTGGGACACATCACTGGGACACACGGTTTCTCCTACCACTGCTACAGTATGCTGATGACACACAGCTCTTCCTCTCATTTCAACCAGATGATCCCACAGTAGCTGCACGGATCTCAAGCTGTCTGGCGGACATCTCGACATGGATGAAGGAATATCACCTGCAGCTCAACCTGGCAAAAACTGAGCTTCTCGTCCTCCCTGCCAATCCATCTCTACAGCACGACTTCACAATCCAACTAGATTCATCATCAATCACCCCATCAAGGTCGGTCAGAAATCTTGGAGTAACGTTTGATGACCAGCTGACCTTCACAGATCACATTTCAAAGACAGCTCGATCAAGCAGGTTTGCACTGCACAACACCAGGAAGATCAGGCCTTTCCTTACTGAGCATGCAACACAACTTCTCTTTCCTTACTGAGCATGCAACACAACAGGCCCTAGTCACTTCTAGGCTTGACTACTGCAATGCTCTTCTGGCCGGACTTCCATCATGTGCAACTAAACCTCTACAAATGATTCAGAATGCTTCAGCTCATCTTGTCTTCAACGAACCAAAGAGGGCCCACATCACTCCTCTGTTCATCTCTCTGCACTGGCTACCTCTCGCTGCTCGCATCAAGTTCAAGGCATTGACGCTTGCTTACAGATCTATCACAGGCTCAGCTTCCTCCTACTTTCACTCACTCCTACGAGTCTACATCCCTACCAGAAGCCTACGATCGGTCAAAGAGCGACGTCTAGTGGTTCCATCACAGAAAGCCACAAAATCACTTTCCAGAACATTCTCATTCACAGTTCCATGCTGGTGGAACGCTCTCCCCACCCTCATCCGAAATGCAGAATCCCTGACAACATTCAAAAGACAGCTGAAAACCCATCTCTTCCGTGAGCACTTAACCTCATAATTTTTTATTTATTTTTTAATAATAAAAAAAAACTTCTCTTTCCCTTTAAAACCTCACTTATCAGGTTTATGGTACTCTGAATAAGGCCTGAACTTCGTATTTTGAGCACTTCTTGCGTTGATTTTGCCTCTTCATGATGACTCGCTCAATTTAGTCCTAATTTGTAAGTCGCTTTGGATAAAAGTGTCTACTAAATGACTAAATGTAAATGTAAATCACAGATTCCTCCTTAAAGATCTCAGTGCAAATCCCAGGATACACTGAGTGCCGACTATGCCGCTCTTTCTCAGGTCCTCCTCATAAAACATCACATTGCCCTTCATCAGCTGTTTGAAAGCCACTTCAGTAAGTTTCACAATCACTTCTCTGTTGGAGTGCAGGAGTTTCTCTGGATCTCTCTCTTCGTACTTCTGATTCCTCATGTTGATCTGAATCAGCAGGAAGTGGATGTACATTTCAGTCAGAGTTTGAGGGATTTCTGCACTCAGATCTTCTTCCAGGAGCTTTTGAAAAAAAAATCCTGTTATGAATGGAAACAGTTGTGAGTCGTTTTATATGCTTGACAGACAGACAGACGCAAAAAAACAAACAAAAAAAACAACAACAACATGTTATATCACCCCGGCGCGCTAGGGGGCTCAATTTCACTATAACAGGATGTAGTTAACTCCGGGGCGCTAGGGGGCACAATTTCGCCCTAACAGGATGTAGTTTTAACTCCGGGACAGCAGGTGGCGCTGGAGAGCTGATTGCTTCCCGTATCAATAACATGCCTGGATGATGTGTTTAAAGGAGAACTCCGGTCAATTTTAACATTGAGCTAATTTTTTTTGTAAATTTGGAGTGCTGTCAGTATAGAGAACAACGGCAAAAATCGGTGTTGCCTACACCGTGTTATCCTCTTTTTAAAATTTGCACCCTGTTGACTTCAATGGGGCAAGTTGCTTTTAGCCTCTTAACATCCTTGATGTGTCATTACAAGTGCCCAGCCATTGTGAGTGATTCCTTCAGAGTGAACGTGGTGAATCTGACTGCAGTAGATGTGAAAGATATTAATAAAAATGAAGTTAATTCGGCCAGCGCACATACCTGTATTTTCTTCCTGTTTTCGGTCGAAGTCCACAGTAGTCAATTGTCGAGTTCACGCGTGTGATCATAGATACTAAACCTATGCGCGTGAACTCGACAATCGACTACTGTGGACTTCGACCGAAAAACAGGAAGAAAATACAGGTATGTGCGCTGGCCGAATTAACTTCATTTTTATTAATATCTTTCACATCTACTGCAGTCAGATTCACCACGTTCACTCTGAAGGAATCACTCACAATGGCTGGGCACTTGTAATGACACATCAAGGATGTTAAGAGGCTAAAAGCAGATTTAAAACGTGCCCCATTGAAGTCAACAGGGTGCAAATTTTAAAAAGTGGATAACACGGTGTAGGCAACACCGATTTTTGTCGTTGTTCTCTGTACTGACAGCACTCCAAATTTACAAAAAAAAAAAATGAGCTCAATGTTAAAATTGACCGGAGTTCTCCTTTAAGACAGTGGCTAAAACAAGCCCTTTATGTTTTCAAATAATCTGCCAATATATCAAAAACAAACCGATCTGCCTTGTGAAACAGATACACATCAAAACTAGTTTTTGATACACAATATCAAACACATTTAAGAGCAGTTAGCACGCGCTGCTAAGCTACACCCATGCATTCCTAACAGGAGCGCTGATTCATAACCAGGGGGGCTAACAGGAGCGCAGCGCTATCTTAGTAAATAGACATGGATAACGCGATGGCAAAACATCGATTTAATGTAAGCAGAATTGATCAAATATACACAGCAAACATAATTGTAGCATGACTGCTAAGCAGTCACTTCACATAATAGATATCACTTCATGGTGATACAGTATCTATTATTTAAAAATTTTACCCTATTCACCTGTAGTGTCTCGCCTTAAGCAGATCGTGGATACCGTGAATCTTAATATATTGAACTTAATCAACAAATGCCTTAGCCAGGGTATCTGTCCAACTGATTTTAAACATGCTGTTGTGTTTCATTTGTTAAAACGGCCAAACCTCCCTATGGACGACCCAAATAATTTTAGGCTGATTTCAAATCTGCCATTTTTAGCAAAGGTGCTAGAAAGAGTTGTTTTTAAGCAACTTCAAGACCACCTGTGGTCGAACTCCATAACTGAGGTGTTTCAATCTGGTTTTAAGTCAAGGCATAGCACTGAGACAGCACTGGTGAAGGTGCTTAATGATATTTTCTTGACTTTGGACAAAGGGGAAAACTCTGTATTGATGATTCTTGATCTCAGTGCTGCGTTTGATATGGTGGACCACAATATTTTGCTGGAGCGTCTGGAATCTTGGGTTAGCCTAAAGGGGAATGTCCTTAAGTGGTTTAATTCGTATCTTGCTGATAGATCTGTTTCTGTGTGTGTAAAATATTGCATGTCCCGGAGGTCCCTGTTATTGTGTGGGGTTCCCCAGGGTTCGATTTTAGCTCCTATTTTATTCTCTCTATATATGCTACCTCTTGGTTCTATTTTTCGGAAACGCAATATGTCTTTTCACTGCTACGCGGATGACGTACAGATTTATTTTTCGGTAAAACAGTCAAATAGTAATACTTTTGGTAACCTATTAGCTTGTATTCAGGAGGTGAAAGACTGGTTGGCAGCTAATTTTTTTAAACTAAATGAAGAGAAAACTGAGGTTATAGTTTTCGACCCCAATTCCCACTTAGTGTCTGAGCGACTAAAAGATACCCCCCTGGCAGTTGCAATCTCTGAAAAGGTTAAAAGCCTTGGTTTTATCTTGGACTCTGAGTTAAAAATGGATAAACAAATATATTCTGTGGTTAAATTAGCAAAAACCAAACCATTTTTATCTCCAACAGATTTTGAGAGAGCTATTTCTGCGGTCGTTTTCTCTAGAACGGATTATTGTAATTCACTGTATGCTGGGATTGATAAAAAAGCTCTGGCACGCTTGCAAAACATACAAAATGCTGCAGCCATATTGATTAAGTCAGCGAAGAGAACGGATCATGTTACACCTTTATTGAGATCCTTAAATTGGCTGCCAGTCGAGTATAGAGTGCATTACAAGATCATTGTTCTGGTTTTTAAAGCACTACATAATTTGGCACCACCATACCTTTCTGAGTTGTTGTCTGCACTGTAAAAAAAAAAAAAAAACATTCTAATTTTACAGAAAATAACTGTGATTTCTTGACGATCATTTTATTTCATTTTAAATTGTACTCAAAACACTGTAAAACTACAAATAATATCTGTAAAATAAAATTTCAGCTGTTATTTTAGGTATTGTGACATTAATGACAAATTCCAGTAATTCACATTTTTTTACAGAAAATTGATTGTATTTTTCATACAGTATTTTTCTGTTTTCTTAAATTACATAAAAATGTATGTAAAATGACAAATACAATCTGTAATTAAACAGTAACAAAACGGTCAAATAAAAACAGATAAAATGGTCAAATGACTGTCAGCTCCCCAAAAAACTGTAAAACATCCTAAATGTTTTCATCCTAAATAAACTGAAAAACACTGTTATTTTACAGGTATTTCCTGAATAATCACGATCATATACCTTCATTGTAAAACAAATCGTAAAAAAAAGGGTCAAATGACTGGCAGCTGCGGCTGCCAAACAAAAACCATAAAATTAAAGTAAAACATCCTAAATTAAATAAACCGAAAAAAACACTGTTATTTCACAGGTAGGGCTGGGCAATATATCGCATCACATTAAGCTTGTTTGAGATGAGCAAAATCTGCGCAGAACCGATCACCGGTGATCAGCGCGAGTTGCATGTCGGTTAGAAATGTGTCCGAGTGCGGTCCGCCTTGCTCTGATGTCATGCTGACGTATGTCAAAAATGTCTCGCGAGCGCAAGGCGGATGTGTCGGATTCTGCAGTCGCGCGCAGTTGCTCTCCACCGACTGCGCTGATCAAAAGCACGACGGGAAACGACTTGCTGACAACACAGCTTAATGATCATTGGTTTAAACAACCGTGATGTATTGTTCTCTTTTAAAATGTTTGATTTTAAAACTCTAATATCATGTTTTATGTGTATATGTTATTGTGAATATTCCCAAACTATCTGACAGTGCGATCTCTTTTGGTTATGCAATTTAATTTTTATAAAAAAATAAAATGAATAAAAACACATATGTCTGTATTAAAGAAAAAAATATTGATAAACATGTATTTGGAATGGAATTAAATAAGTACTTTGGGTGTCTTGTTCATTTTATTTATTTTCATATAAAAGCAACAGAACTTTATGAAGGACTAAAAATGACAGAATGAAAAATAAAAAAATAAATAAAAGTAGAAATAAATAAATAAATGCAGAAATAATAGTGAAAATAATACATTTTGGTAATATAAATGGCCATTTCTGTATTTTTACATGTATTTATTTATTTATGCATTTCTATATGCATTTATTTATGTATATATACATTTATTTATTTATTTATTTATTTCAACATTTATTTATTTCTACATTTATTTATTCCTACATTTATTTATTTCTGTAATTCCACATTTCTACATTTATTTATTTCTGTATTTCCACATTTCTACATTTATTTATTTCTGTATTTCCACATTTCTACATTTATTTTTTCCCTGCGCCTGTATGCTAATTGACCTATGGCTAAGCCACGCCCCCTCCACTCACTCGGACAAACAGTCAACATTCGGTAACAGGCGCTATGGCAGCTGTCACAGTAGGATACATTTCACAGGAGGCAATTGATGATTTTTTGGAGACAGAAAGATTATATATCATCTTGAAGTCACCAAAAGGGCCTTAACTATGCATTGGAGGGTTATATTAATAATTTTATTGTTGAGAAGGTCGATAAGCTTCAGCTCCAGACAAAGATTTACAGTTCACAGTGTAAACGTTATAGTTTGGTGCTATTTCGCTTCAAACACTTGCTTTATACGCGCGTCCTATTCGCTTTGGACGCGCGAATGGATTCAAAATGTTCAAGCGTCGAACTAGACGCGATGCGCGCGAATTTGACGCTCTATTCGCGTTTGGTGTGAATGCAGAATAATGAACAGGCTGCGATGTCAAGATTGCAATGCTGGAATGTGTGTGTGTGTGTGTGTGTGTGTGTGTGTGTGTGTGTGTGTGTGTGTGTGTGTGTGTGTGTGTCAGAGAGAGAGAGGCGCGGGCGCGATCGAACAGTGGAAACATAAAAACATACACCAGTCCATTTTGTTCATACAGGACATCATTAAAACTGCAAAGTGTTTAGCCTACTTATATTTGTGTAAAACACAACATTGTGCTTTTGTCGAACTGTAAACTCTTGTCAAACTGTAACCTACAACTGTCACCCAACCAAAATCACACACACACACATGCTGTTTAAAAGCAAAAATGACAAGAAAAAACATATAAAAACGAATGAAAACTGACTGCAATGCATTTCAATGGACGTGGAAGCAGAGAATGTCTGAGTGTATAGAGACAGAGCGCACCGCGTCATAATCTGAAGACCACGCCCACCAAGGGGGAAAACAGTGCAACCGTCTCCATTGACTTTGCATTGCGAGAGGCTGCCTCCTTATCATTTATTGCTTCTAAGAAAAGACAGAATAATGCCTAAAAGCTGCTATGTGACAAAGTGTACAGCAAACAAGCTAAGAAACCCAGAAATAAATTTTCATAAGCTGTCGACCCCAAAAAACAAGCGTTTGAGGACATAAAAGTGGATACAGGCTGGAACGAATGGGTAAATTGTGGGATCCTGAAACTCAGTATGCACTAAAAATACACTACGTGTGCAGTAAGTTAAACATTTGGTCACTGGTGAGTCAAATATCCAAATGTCAGTTTTATATACAGTATTATATTTCTGTAAGATAAACTATCCTGTGTTGCCGATTACGGTCTCCTCCTGCGGGTGTACGTTAGTTTTCAGAGTAATGAGACACGTGACGCTCTGTCTCAACTGCCTGTATCCACTTTTATGTCCTAAGCGCTCGTTTTTTGGGGTCGAGAGCTAATAAAAACTTATTTCTGTTTTTTTTAGCTTCTTTGCTGTACAACTTGTCACACAGCAGCTTTTAGGCATTATTCTGTCTTTTGTTCGAAGCAAGAAATGACAAGGAGGCAGCCTCTCACAATGCAAAGTCAATGAGGACGGTTGGTTTGTCCCCCCCCTGGTGTGGGTGTGGCCTAAATGCGCTCTGTCTCTATCTATTGGGTTAGCTATGCACACTGTGATTGGCTCATCGCGTTTGGGGGCGTGGCTTAGCCATAGTCAATTAGCATACATGCGCAGGGAAAAATAAATGTAGAAATGTGGAAATACAGAAATAAATAAATGTAAAAAGGTGGAAATACAGAAATAAATAAATGTAGAAATAAATAAATGTAGAAATAAATACATATATAAATAAATACATATATAAATATATAAATAAATATATAAATACATAAATATATAAATACATGTATAAATACATAAATGAATACATATAGAAATGCATAAATAAATAAATACATGTAAAAATACAAAAATAGCCATTTATATTACCAAAATGTATTTATTTTCACTATTATTTCTGAATTTATTTATTTATTTCTACTTTTATTTATTTATTTTTCCTTCTGTCATTTTTAGTCCTTCATAGAACTTGAATTACATCCAGTTTATTAGCAACACTGTGCACGTCCATCGTTGATCTCGCAGGTGTCAGATCCACTGTGAGAAGAGAGAACTGTCCGGCTTGCCTGCGCTTTTTTCACTCCTCCTCTCACTGCAGCCGCCTACTCTCGCATACGTTTCAGGCGAGGCAAGGCGCATCTCAAACAAGCCTATTGTTAGGCGCATCTCGTCAGTAAAGCCAGTTCCTTGATTAGTAGTAAATCGCCATCACCTGCTTTCAGATGGAGCGGCATTTACTACAAAGAGCCGTAGTTAACTGACAAGCTGAGCCATATCGCATTAATATCGCGGACGTATCGCCAGCGATAATTAATAGGCTTGTTTGAGATGAGCAAAATCTGCGCAGAATCGATCAGCGGTGATCAGCGCGAGATGCATGCCGGTTAGAAATGTGTCCGAGTGCGGTCCGCCTTGCTCTGATGTCATGCTGACGTATGTCAAAAATCTCTCGCGAGCGCAAGGCGCACGTGTCGGATTCTGCAGTCGAGCGCAGTTGCTCTTACTGCGCTGATCAAAAGCATGATGGGAAACGACTTGCTGACGACACAGCTTGATGTTCATTGGTTTAAACAACCATGATGTATTGTTCTCTTTTAAAATGTTTGATTTTAAAACTCTGATATCATGTTTTATGTGTATACGTTATGTGTGAATATTCCCAAACTAACAGTGCAATCACTATGGTTTATGCAATGTAATTTTGATTAAAAACAAAAACAAAAAAACACATGTCTGTATTAAAGAAAAAAAGACTGATAAACATGTATTTGGAATGGAATTAAATAAGTATGCTACTTTGGGTGTCTTGTTCATTATATTTATTTTCATATAAAAGCAACAGAACTTAAATTCCATCCAATTAATTAGCAACACTGGGCACGAGCGTGAATCCGGTGAACCCCGCGATATCCGTCTTTGATCTCGCAGGTGTCAGATCCACTGCGAGAAGAGAGATCTGTCTGGCTTGCCTGCGCTTTTTTCACTCCTCCCCTCACTGCAGCCGCCTACTCTCGCATACATTTCAGGCGAGGCAAGGCGCATCTCAAACAAGCCTAATGCGATATGGCTCAGCTTGTCAGTTAACTACGGCTCTAGCTTGTTTACTGAGGATGCAGGACAGACAGCTAATAAAGCATTACAGTAATCCAGTCTCGAGGTCATGAATGCATGAACTAACTTTTCTGCATCAGAAACTGATAGCATATTACGTAGCTTAGCAATGTTTCTAAGGTGGAAAAAGGCTGTTTTTGTAACATATGAAATATGATTTTCAAAAGACAGGTTGCAATCTAGTATAACACCCAGGTCTTTTACTGTAGAGGATAAAGTAACAGGACATCCTATGATGTTAAAGTTGTATTGTGAGACGTTTTGTGGGCGGTTTTTTGAACCGATAAGTAGTACCTCTGTACTAATTCCATGTTTCCTTATAATATTTCCAAGTGGCATCATATATATTGAGAATAACAGAGGGTCTAACACAGATCCCTGCGGCACTCCATAGTTTACTGAAGTTATGATCGATTTTTCTCCATTTAAACAGACAAAATGGTAGAGGTCAGATAGGTATGATTTGAACCAGCTTAATGCTTGTCCTTGAACACCAGTATAATTTTGTAGTGGATCTAAGAGTATTGTGTGATCTATAGTATCGAACGCAGCACTAAGATCAAGTAAAACTAGTATTGAGATACAGCCTTGGTCAGAAGCTAAAAGTAAATCATTTGTGATTTTAACGAGCGCAGTTTCAGTGCTATGATGCGGCCTGAATCCATTCAGAAATTATCCTAAGGAGGCAGTAGCAAAGTTCCCAAATTGAATGCATGGCCATTTAGTTTTATTTCTCCTATCATGGATGAAAAATAAATAAAGGGAATCAGGCATTAGAACAACACCTTGGTGAGTAAATAATGAATTAAATTTTTTATATTGGGTGAACTCTCTTCAATGTACTATATTTACTCTTGAGTAAATAAAAAGAATACCAAAATATAACAAAATATCAAAAATTGAATTTTTTTGGTAAGACAGTGACAGTGAAAGTTCAGGAAAGTGATTATTTGCTTATCTGTAATGTAACATTAGGTGTCACTCATTCACTGCTTCTGGAAAGCCACTTTGAATAAAAATGTCTACTAAATGCAAAAATAGAGTCTTACCTCGGGTCAGAGGTCTCTGTTCCATCAATTAAAGGCACAATATGTATTTTTTTTATTTAAAAATATAAAAAATCACTATATCTATGTTATATATTTTTTTAAAGTTGTGTATTTACATTATCCCGACAGTTCCAATTAACTTCTAAATCCAGAGAAATTAATATTTTAATTCGAAGACACGGACCGTGTCTTTATTTCCGTTTTGTCGCCGTCAATGCCGTCATATCCGTGTTGTCTCTGGTTTCCGCTCGTGCTGCCATGGCAACCAGAGCTATGAACCAGAGCCCTCTGATAGTAACCAAACTGACGCGGACAACTGTGTAGTTCGCAATGTCTATTTGCACGCTGTTGTTGTTTCGTTCAAACATTATGGACCATGGCAAGCAGACTTTGGATAAAAAAGGAGAACTAAACCGAGAATTAATATCAGTGCGGTGTTTTCGAGATGTCGAGAGCTCCCATGGACACTATATAAACGAGAGCTCCACGTCCGAGACTTCGACAACTCCTACATGTACTTTATTAAACAGGTGAGCACATTTACATAAAACTAATCAAGGTTATATAGTTCAACAATGATAAAATGTTAGAATATGATCTGTATGTTATTCTAATGTTGATCTAGCTAGCTTACTGCTAGTCTCATACAGACAAACTAACACATACATTTCAACACATTCAAATGCAGTTTAGAGTGATAGTGTAATGTTAGACCAAGTGAAACAGCGCTGCGTTACCTCTCAAGTTTAATTTGTCTAATAAACTGACCTGTGAGTAGTAATTGTCACCGGTGCAGGCCGGGGCGGACTCGGATGACCAGCCGCCCCTGACTCCAGACACCACCGTGAGGAGCCAACACCACAGGCACGCAACAGATGGACAAAAGAGGAAGCAGGTAATTTGGTTCAAAGGTAACAATCTTTATTGAATAATAATCAACTTGAAGAAAGAATGAGCAACTCTTGTCTTCTCGAGCTATTGGACCGGAGTAGCCGCTGAAACGATTTTCCACTGTCTTCGGGGCACAATGGAACGATGGTGGCTAGGAAGGCTTACTCCACGGCGTTGCTGCACGTCTGCAAGACTCAAACGATAAGTAACAAGTAATGTTTACTTCTTCAACAGCAGATTCTCTTAACAGGACGTGAGAGGGGAATTGTGACTTTAAAACTCACTTCACAGCGTTGCTGCACATCTGCAGGACTCAGGCGGTAGGTAACCGGTAAGGTTTCTTCTCTTAACAGCAGATTCTCTTAACAGGACGTGAGAGGGGAATTGTGACTTTAAAACTCACTTCACAGCGTTGCTGCACATCTGCAGGACTCAGGCGGTAGGTAACAGGTAAGGTTTCTTCTCTTAACAGCAGATTCTCTTAACAGGACGTGAGAGGGGAATTGTGACTTTAAAACTCACTTCACAGCGTTGCTGCACATCTGCAGGACTCAGACGGTAGGTAACAGGTGAGGTTTCTTCTCTCAACAGCAGTTTCTCTCGTCAGGACATAAAAAGGAAATTGTGACTTTAAAACTCACTTCACAGCATTGCTGCACATCTGCAGGACTCAGGCGGTAGGTAACAGGTAAGGTTTCTTCTCTCAGCATCAAACACTTTCATCAGACATTAGCAAGAGACTCGATAAGCAGCTTTATCAGCGATGTTATACATCTTCAGGGCTCCATCACTAAGTATAACGGCTCAGACTTTTCCACAGCCATACGGTTCTTCACGAGACTTGTAATTTCAGAGAGAGAGAGGGTTAACAGGAGCCTTCAATAAGGGATTACTTCACAACAATACTCAGTGGAAGAGAGGATAATACAAAGCATTACTTCACCAGTTCAGTTGCATCGTTCTGAATTTTGGATGAGGACAAGTAGATCATTTCACAAGAATGAAAGCAGGCGTTGGGAGACTCTTCTCAGCTTAGCACACAGCACTCGTGTCCACTACAAATCCACAGCATTGATTCAGCGTGCATCAGGTAAGGCAAACAACTGCAAATCACTCACACACAGTAGGGCTGATCAGAAAACTCGCTTCGTCCATGCATTTCAATGGGAATATTCAACTCTCCATTCTCTCCAGCGCATCTGAAACAGATGTCCTCCTCAATAGTAAGTTTCACATTCACAGTCTTTGCTTCAAGCTTTACATTTAATTCCACGATGTAATTTAATTCACTTATCTTTCTCTTTTCCTCTTCCAGCGCAGATCCAAGCAACAATTCAATCCAGTAATATTCCACAAGCAGCTCCAAACGACAGACTCAAATGGCAGTTCCTCACTTACACGAATTTCCAGGATGACAGCGTCCAATGTAAGCGTCCAAACCGGAGATCTTCTACCCCAAAACACAACGACAGAGACCCAGCCAAACAACTGATCAACGGAACACCGATTGACCTTTACCAGTTCCAACCTTCGCCTTACCAGTTCCAACCTTTTTCACCCTAACTCGACTCTGAATGGCTCTTTTATCCTCCTCTTGTGAAGCGGAAAGCCTGTACAAACACCGCTCCTCTCTCTCCCTCACACCTGTCGTGCATCAGCTGTAATTAGTTTGCGCAATATCTCCGCTACACCCGGAACCGGAGTGAGGTGTTACACCAAAATAACTCCCCTCGGGGACATAGAAAGAGAAAAGAAAGGTTCCGCTTTTCCCAGCATTTTGTCACCCGTGACATCCCCCCTTGCCAATCGGTTCTAGTCCCTGGAACCGGTCTTCTCTAATGCCATTCGCCATATCTCTCAGGCGGCTGTCCTTGGTTGTCCCGCTGGGACCGTCGGGGTGGCGTGGGTGAAGCCGCTCGGGCCTCCGCTTCGGGATTCCCTGGGACTATTGCCCACCCTACCATGGGCACATTGGGAGCAAGCGGCGCACTTTGTATTTCAGCCGCTGGCTGTGGATAGTTCGGACATGGACGGAGCAAATTTCGATGAAGCACTCGTATAGGTCCCGGTTTTCCCTCAGGCCGTACCGAATAGACTGGAGCATCAGGCCCCTGCCGGTGCTCCACCACATATGGTGTCGATTCCCAACGATCATGGAGCTTTCCTTTCCCTGGACGTCGGTTGTCCCTTACCAGCACTCGCTCTCCAGGCAGTAAAGGGGCTTCTCTGGCAGTTCGATCATACAGTCGCTTGTTCTTAGCTGCTGCAGCACTCAAATGGTCTGAAACTCGCTTGTAGGCATTTAGTAGTTGTTGATGGTGTCGATTTACCCAGTCCGTTGTGTTGTACTCTCCTTCGGTGGCCTCGGTGCCCAGAAGCAAGTCTACAGGTAGACGTAGATGACGCCCAAACATGAGGTAAGAAGGGGCATACCCGGTGATGCTGTGCACGCTATTATTATAGGCTTGTAGTAACGTAGGGAGGCTCTCGGCCCACTGACACTGCTGCTCACTCTCCAACGTTCCCAATAGCCCCAACAGGGTCTGATTGAATCTTTCACATCCCCCGTTGCCTTGGGGGTGATACGAAGTCGTGTGTGTCTTTCGACAACCATAAAGCTGGCTCAGCTCCTGTATGACTCGGGACTCAAAATTTGGACCTTGGTCCGAATGGAGGGTCTCTGGACAGCCGAACGGCTGTATTACCGTTTTCCAAAGGGCATTGGCCGTAGTCACTGCCGTCTGGTCTACCGTGGGGACGGCCCAAGCGTACTTGGTAAACAGATCCGTCATTACCAGGATGTTTTGATATCGATCTGCGGGTCTCCCTAGAGTCAGGAAATCAATCCCTATGATGTGCAGAGGTGCCTTCGGCCGAAAGGGAACCAGTGGGGCTCGAGGTTCCTTCCGGAGTTTGAACAGCGTGCACCGTGGACAACTCTGAACAAACTCTTCAACTTTCTTCTCCATCCTTGACCAGTAGAAATACCTCCTCAACAGTGACAAAGTCTTTTCTTGGCCTTGATGGCCAGCATGGGTGTGATAGGCATTCAACAGCTCTTGGACTTGGTCCTCTGGAACCACCACTTGATACCTGGTTTCCTGAGTTTTTGGATCTCGCAGTGAACGGCAAATTACCCCTCCTCTGATCCGCAGTCTCTTCCACTGTTTCAGGAGCTGTTGTACTCCCACTGTCTGAGCCTGCCTTTCCCCAGCTCGCAGCCTGAATCCTCGCCTGAGATGCGAGGCGACCTGACACAGGTCTTCGTCTCCTTGCTGTAACCTGCTCCACCGTCCGGGGTCCCATCCCCAACTGGACGGAATGTCCCCCTGGGTCCCGGGAGCTTCCACGACCGCCACCAACAATTCATCCTCTTGACCAGAGGCATCGAGGTGCGTTTGACCGTTTCTCTGAATGGCTGGGAGTCTGGACAATGCATCAGCATTCGCGTTTTCTCTGCCGGGTCGATACTTGAGCTGATAGTCATAATTAGCAAGCTGAGCCACCCACCGCTGCTCCACTGCTCCCAACTTGGCAGTCTGTAAATGAACTAGAGGATTGTTGTCCGTGATCACAGTCACCTTAGCTCCCCACAGGTAGTCTTTGAATTTCTCGGCCATGGCCCATTTCATGGCTAGCAACTCTATCTTGAAGGAACTGTAGTTTGCTGCGTTCCGCTCTGCAGGATGTAAACTTCGACTGGCATAAGCGATTACCTTCTCCACTCCTTGTTGCTCTTGGGCTAATACCGCCCCCAATCCTGCATTGCTGGCATCGGTATACAGGAGAAACGGCTGAGTGAAGTCTGCATAGGCCAGGATAGGGGCCCCCAAAAGTTCCTGCTTCAGATTTTGGAAGGCCGCTTCACATGCTGCGTCCCATTGCACTGTCGTTGAGCCTTTGCCACGGGAACGTCCAGTACCAGCAAGAAGTTGGTTCAATGGCTTAGCAAGCCCAGAGAATCCTTTAATAAATCGTCGATAATATCCTACGAAACCTAGGAAAGACCGCACTTGTCTCACTGTTCGTGGGGGCTCCCAGCCTTGGACTGCTGCAACTTTCTCTGGATCAGGGGATATACCGGCAGCGCTGACTCGATGTCCCAGGAACTGTACCTCTTTGCGAAACAACTGGCATTTTTCTGGTCTCAATTTTAGCCCATATTTCTCCATGGCCCGGAAGGCATTCTCTAAGTGATGCAGGTGAGTTTGAAAGTCAGGGGAAAAAACGATTATATCGTCCAAATAGACCAGCGTGGATTCAACTAGTTGCCCTCCCAGGCATCGCTGCATAAGTCGCTGGAAGGTCGCGGGGGCGTTGCACAACCCGAACGGCATCCGGTCCCACTCGAATAGCCCGAACGGTGTGGTGAAGGCAGTCTTCTCTCTATCGCGGTCATCCATCTGTACTTGCCAGTATCCGCTGGCCAAATCCAAGGTCGAATACCATGCTGCTTGAGTCAAACTCGTAAGTGAATCTTCGATTCGCGGCAACGGGAATGCATCTTTCTTGGTCACACTATTGAGCTTGCGGTAGTCGACACAAAATCTCCAGGCTCCCGTTTTCTTCTGTACTAGGACAATCGGGGCTGCCCATGGACTACTACTCTCTCGAACGATCCCTCCATCTAGCATCCCTTTTAACAGGGCACGGACTTCGGTGTACAGAGTGGGGGGCACCGGACGGTACCGCTCCCGACTAGGTGTTGCTTCCCCGGTGGGTATTTGATGCTTAATCACTCCTGTACAACCATAGTCTTCCTCATGGGTCGAGAACACATGTTTCCACCTCTTCAGGAGCTCCTGGAGCTGTAACACTTGTCCTTCCTCCAGGTCATCACCCTTCAAAGATTCCCCCATCAAATGGGTCGGCATTCCTCCTCTCACAGGGCCTGTACTGGCCTCCACTGGACGGACGGCAACTTCTACCACCGCAGGGCTCACCTGCCTGAAACAGACATCTTGTTGCTCTTGGACTTGGACAGGACGGACAGATGAAACTCGGACCAGCCGTTGGTGTCGACGAAGGAGTACTGGGTAGGGATGGGCATTTCGCACCTTCACTGAAACTCGCCCTCGTCGTATGACCGCTAGCCCATGGGCTACTTCGATGGGTTGACAATCTTCATGAGGCTCTACCAGGACACAGTTACCTGACTCACGGGGTCCAGCCGGCACTCGGACCCAAAGAACAGCCTCGCTCCGGGCTGGAACAGACAGAGCGTACCGGCAGGTGACTCGACCGATATCTTCCCGCTCTTGCACCTGACTTGCTGCATGAACTCTTCGGCAATCGGCCAGGATCTGGTCCCAGTCCTGCCTCACTGCTAACGGGGACGTTCGGGCCGGTCGGTCTTTAAACAGCTCTTCCCAGCAATCCAGGACAACATTCATCCCTAGCAGTGCTCGATGGAGACCCAAACAATGGTCCCGAACAATGACAACACCCTTCTGGTGGACAGGAACCCCTCGAACCAAAAAGTCTACCACGATGTACCCAGTATAAGGAATGTCCAATCCATTCGCTCCACGTAATGTGAGTCTTGAAGTTTCCGTCCTGTGAAGCCGATGGTCCGCGAATAGCTCCAGAGCCAGACTCTCTGAAAACAATGTGACCTGAGAACCTGTATCGACCAGACAATTAATCTTCATTCCATTAACTTGAACTTCTACGGTGGGACAACGCCCAACCCAGTCGTCTCTCATCACAGGAACAGAACAAGGGTCTCTTGAAGGGGTCCCGGCCACTTGACCCACAGTGACCGGTGGGACTAAAAACCCCCTTGAGAGCTTCGACGACGGTCGCACTGGCGGCTGATGTGTCCCGGATTTCCACAATTGATACAGATGGGTCGACCCTGATGATCCCACTGAAACCGGGGGCCCGTCGGACGCGGAGGGCGGCATACAGGTCTTGGCCCTTCCTCTGAATATGATCTTCCTCGCACCATCGGTCCACCTTCGACTCGACCTCGATGAAGCTCACCAAAAAGACTCCGAGACAACTCTGCCATCTGTCCCTTAACATCCTCCAGTAATTCTGTCCTCAATTTCTGCTTCCACTCACTTGACTCAACAGGCGCGGGCACTGTGGCGCTGCTGGCCGCCACACGAACCGGTGTCCGAGTCGTCTCTCCCTGATCTGACTCCAACGCCAAGGCCTCTTGTCGAAGAGCCTCAAAAGACATAGTGGGGTCTCGTCGAAGCTGGAGCCGTATGCCCTGGCGCACCGGTCCTTCACGCAGCCCCAAAACAAACTGGTCTCTCAATAAGCCCTCTCCTTCTCCCAGTCCATGATCTTGTCGACCTTTCAGCCGGCCAAACTGCTCTCGCAGTTTCAGGGAGTATGCTCGCAGAGTCTGCTGAGGCCCCTGCTGACAGTTAAAGAACTGGGCACGAAGGATGGCTACCGGGGTAGAATCTCCATATACTCCAGACAAGAAATCAAAGACATTCTTCACAGTGGCCCGCGTGGCTTCTGATGCAGCAAGAACTTCCCTTTTGGCTTCTCCTTCTAACGATCCTAGCACAAACTGTACCTTTTGCGATGCACTCAGTCCTTGTAATCCAGCCAGATATTCTGTCTGTGCTTTCCAGTCCTGAAAACTCAGCTCCGATCCTGGTCCTCCATAGCGTTGTGCCCAAGGGGCTCCCATCATAATGGGCATTACTTGCGAGCGAACTGGTGGAACCTCTTCATCCACCATCGCGTACCTGTGGCCGCTACAACTCACGGTGGCAACCCTGCCGACTTACGCCAAATTGTGTCACCGGTGCAGGCCGGGGCGGACTCGGATGACCAGCCGCCCCTGACTCCAGACACCACCGTGAGGAGCCAACACCACAGGCACGCAACAGATGGACAAAAGAGGAAGCAGGTAATTTGGTTCAAAGGTAACAATCTTTATTGAATAATAATCAACTTGAAGAAAGAATGAGCAACTCTTGTCTTCTCGAGCTATTGGACCGGAGTAGCCGCTGAAACGATTTTCCACTGTCTTCGGGGCACAATGGAACGATGGTGGCTAGGAAGGCTTACTCCACGGCGTTGCTGCACGTCTGCAAGACTCAAACGATAAGTAACAAGTAATGTTTACTTCTTCAACAGCAGATTCTCTTAACAGGACGTGAGAGGGGAATTGTGACTTTAAAACTCACTTCACAGCGTTGCTGCACATCTGCAGGACTCAGGCGGTAGGTAACCGGTAAGGTTTCTTCTCTTAACAGCAGATTCTCTTAACAGGACGTGAGAGGGGAATTGTGACTTTAAAACTCACTTCACAGCGTTGCTGCACATCTGCAGGACTCAGGCGGTAGGTAACAGGTAAGGTTTCTTCTCTTAACAGCAGATTCTCTTAACAGGACGTGAGAGGGGAATTGTGACTTTAAAACTCACTTCACAGCGTTGCTGCACATCTGCAGGACTCAGACGGTAGGTAACAGGTGAGGTTTCTTCTCTCAACAGCAGTTTCTCTCGTCAGGACATAAAAAGGAAATTGTGACTTTAAAACTCACTTCACAGCATTGCTGCACATCTGCAGGACTCAGGCGGTAGGTAACAGGTAAGGTTTCTTCTCTCAGCATCAAACACTTTCATCAGACATTAGCAAGAGACTCGATAAGCAGCTTTATCAGCGATGTTATACATCTTCAGGGCTCCATCACTAAGTATAACGGCTCAGACTTTTCCACAGCCATACGGTTCTTCACGAGACTTGTAATTTCAGAGAGAGAGAGGGTTAACAGGAGCCTTCAATAAGGGATTACTTCACAACAATACTCAGTGGAAGAGAGGATAATACAAAGCATTACTTCACCAGTTCAGTTGCATCGTTCTGAATTTTGGATGAGGACAAGTAGATCATTTCACAAGAATGAAAGCAGGCGTTGGGAGACTCTTCTCAGCTTAGCACACAGCACTCGTGTCCACTACAAATCCACAGCATTGATTCAGCGTGCATCAGGTAAGGCAAACAACTGCAAATCACTCACACACAGTAGGGCTGATCAGAAAACTCGCTTCGTCCATGCATTTCAATGGGAATATTCAACTCTCCATTCTCTCCAGCGCATCTGAAACAGATGTCCTCCTCAATAGTAAGTTTCACATTCACAGTCTTTGCTTCAAGCTTTACAATTAATTCCACGATGTAATTTAATTCACTTATCTTTCTCTTTTCCTCTTCCAGCGCAGATCCAAGCAACAATTCAATCCAGTAATATTCCACAAGCAGCTCCAAACGACAGACTCAAATGGCAGTTCCTCACTTACACGAATTTCCAGGATGACAGCGTCCAATGTAAGCGCCCAAACCGGAGATCTTCTACCCCAAAACACAACGACAGAGACCCAGCCAAACAACTGATCAACGGAACACCGATTGACCTTTACCAGTTCCAACCTTCGCCTTACCAGTTCCAACCTTTTTCACCCTAACTCGACTCTGAATGGCTCTTTTATCCTCCTCTTGTGAAGCGGAAAGCCTGTACAAACACCGCTCCTCTCTCTCCCTCACACCTGTCGTGCATCAGCTGTAATTAGTTTGCGCAATATCTCCGCTACACCCGGAACCGGAGTGAGGTGTTACACCAAAATAACTCCCCTCGGGGACATAGAAAGAGAAAAGAAAGGTTCCGCTTTTCCCAGCATTTTGTCACCCGTGACATAATTCTGCGTGTAGTTCGGTAGAATGAAATGTCCATATTCCTTTTATATCCGCGGGACTCGCATCGCGTTTGGAGCTGATAGCTGTCTCTTAGCAATCCCGAACTGCTTCATATCACAGTCATGATAAAAGCATCGATGTATTCAGTCATCCATATACATTATTAGATCGGTCGGCTTGACGTTGACGACAAAATCCATAATTCATAGCAAATGTTGCGTCATCAATCTACGCCTTTGTTTTTGTAAATAGGTTAGCGACCCCTAGTGGAGAAAAAATCCCATACTGTACGTTTAATTCAGGAGGATCATTCGTCATGGATTGATCACTCTTCATAGACACGGAGCTGGATCCAGAAGACGGAGAACTCATTTTAAAGGCACCGTCCTCCCACTTCAGATCTTTTATTTGAACCAGAGCTAAAAAAAAAAATTAAAAAAAATTAAAATAATAATAATAATACAATGATGCTGTCAAAATTATTTAATTTATAGTATTTTTTGGACACTGCAGTACATTAAACTCTTAATCTTATAAGACATAGCAATCTATTTGTCTTTCACATTATGTTAAATAATTGTAGTATAATCTTTAGCAAGATGCTGGTTTAAAAGTTCTATTTAGAGACCATATCCTCTTGAAAAAATTGCTGAAATGGTTATGTGAGGGATCAAGGTTCCTTATTCATCCCAACTTGTTTTGTGGCCTTCTTAAACAATTGCTTTTTACTTAAAGATGCTGTCTGTAAGAATGACAAAATAGGTACTGCAGTCCAAATTCAAAATATTGGAGATCGTTGTTTCCCCTTCCCCTCCTCCACAGACTCAGCGCTCACACGGTTGCCAGTTTGAGGACACGCAACAGGATGTGTTTGCAATACGCTGTGTTTCCTGCCAACTGGAATCCCGGGGTGTCGAAATACTATTGGGTGAACTGGTCTGGCAGTGGGCGAGATCACACAGACCAAAACAAAAACTGACAACACGGAACGTGTAAAATAATAAGTACCGGTAAAATAACTGGCTGTAAAAGTGTTTTTCAGAGAAACGAGTATGTGAACTTAGTATATTTCCTAAATATCTGCAAACAAATTATGATATTTTTACGCTTTATTAGAGTAAAAAAGTTACATACAGCACCTTTAAATGGAAGACATTGTGACTTTGACCTCAACTGTGTATTTCTGCTTATACAGACAATCACATGCACAAACCACAACTGCAAAGAGGAACTGACACAACAAAATGCTAAAATCACATGATTTGTAGGAACTGACACTGTCACAAAAAAAATGGACACATAAAAATGGGTATTGAAAACATAATAGAGGATTGTGCAGATATTTAATTGAAAATTGGCATGTTTTTAACATGATTTACATCTATTTTGAGTTTTTATTCATTTTCAATATTCAACAGTATGTATTCAGTTTTGTTTTATTTTATTTTTTATTTTATGTATACCCCTACTGAGGCAACATATTATAAATCCAGGTAGACTGAGACATTAAAAAACATTATTATTTTTTATTATGGCATCGTTTAAAGTACTATACAGACATTAAAGATCATGGTTCTTTATGTAACCTTATAAAGGGTTCAATTTAACACCAATAGTTCTGCTATTGTTACAAAGAACTGTAACAGTTACCATTTAGGACAATTTTTCTAAACATTAAGAAAGCTTAAGCTAAAGTTCAACTCAAAGTTTAACTTGATGTCACATGATCTAGAAATATTTGAATATAAAAAAATGATACATATATATTTTTTTCTGAATTGTTTTTTATATTATTATATATAATGATCTGAGGAAATATAAAAAGTAATTTTACTTTATTCATCCATGTTTTGGTCAGAGCTTCTTACTGTCGAAATATAATGATCCATATTTTAAATCCCATGTGAGGAAAAGCAAAAAAAAAAAAAAAACAGCTCATTTTTATATGACAACATGTTTACATGAAGAATAAGTTCTGAACTTACCACAGAATCTACAGCCATTAAAAAATTAATCCAGTGTAACAGCTTTAAAGCCTCAAAACAGAATAACTTTTCTTTTCTTTCACTTTTATTTCTAGGGGGAAATCCAATCACATATTGAAGGGTTTGGGTTTGGGTTCCCTTTCAAGGCAGTCACTTCGACATTACGTCATGTGACGTATATGTGAACTCCTCCCCTCCTCCACTTCTGCTGAAATCTTATGGGCTAACGCCAGCTGAAACAGCTGGCCAATTGACGCAATATGCAAATACTGACAAGCCCGCTGGCAGTATAAATTGCATGTGTGCGACAATTACGTCAGAATCTCTTTCTTCACGCTCAAATCGAAGTGTGCTACTCATCATATTAACTACTTCGCCATCGTTGAAGGTGGAACCAGAATATACTCACCTGTCTTCAGCATCCGATGGCGTCCACTTGTAATCTGTGTTCGGGCCCTATTGGGCCGCCCGACACCCATCTGTTCTGCGTCGCCTGCCTGGGCTTGGCCCACGCCGAGACAGCCCTAACGTATGACCTCTCGTGCACCCATTGTGCGGATATGCCAATGCGCGCCCTCAAAGAAAGAAGGGAAGTGGCTCGAGTAGCTGCAGGGATTGGGCCCACTGCCGCCAGCGAGCCGCTGGTGTGCCCTTCAACCCCCAGGGATAGGGAGCTCAACGCTGTCAGCTTCCCGGACGCGAGCTTTCGCCCCCCTCACGACGTCGCAGACTTCGTCTCCTTCGGGGCTGGTAGAGAGGATGACTCCATGTCTCTGTCGGTTACGTGCGCATGCCCCCCGTCGAGGAGACCGTCGCCACCCACCTGTGCCCGTCGACTTCTGCATTGGGTTCGGACCGCAGCCTGCCGTAAAGCAGAAAAGCGTGTTCACACCGAGTCAGACTACAACTTTTCTGGGTGTGTGTTTGAATTCGGTGACAATGCGAGCCCATCTCTCCCGAGAGCGCATAGAGACAATATCATCGTCTCTACGTTGTTTCAGTCCGGGCCGGTCCGTGTCACTGATTTAGCCCTCTCTGTCTCTCCCGCCGTTTGAGCCACTTGCCTCAATTGCGATCAAGGAGCTTTCCCTGAAGACTGCTTTGCTTCTCGCTCTCGCTTCGGCGAAACACGTTGGTGACCTACAGGCTTTCTCGATAAGCGATGACTGCATTCGTTTTGGACCAGGAGACTGTAATGTCACTCTCAGGCCGAGAGCAGGCTTCGTTCCGAAGTCTGTCAATACTCCGTTCAAAGCACAGGTTGTTTCCCTGCCCGCCTTGTCTGCTGAACCGTCAGCCTCGCATGATGCTGACGCTCAGAGTGCTGTTTGCCCAGTCAGAGCTTTGCGGGTTTATATGAATCGCTCGGCCGCCTTTCGCCAGTTGGACCAGCTGTTCGTGTGCTTTGGTGGATGTAACAAGGGACGTGGGGTCTCAAAGCAGAGGCTTGCTCAATGGATTGTGGACGCTATTGTTCTGGCTTATGTTTGCCAGGGGGAAGAATGTCCCCTTAGCATCAAGGCCATTCGACGAGAGCGGTCTCCTCTTCGTGGGCCTGGGCTAGAGGTATGTCTATACAGGACTTATGTTTTGCTGCTGGCTGGTCTTCTCGGAATACGTTCGCCAGGTTTTATAAGTTGGATGTACCCTCTGTGGCGTCGCAAGTACTTTCGGATCTCATGCTGCAGTAACACAGGGTTTGTGATGTGAATATATTAGTAATAAAATACCCCAGTGAATCAGTCTATTTCATGATGATTATAAATCCATCAACAGGTAACCATCATCACCTGATCTCATTTCACTTTAGCTTTCTTTACTGCTGCAAATGTATTTGACAAACACACTGTCACAGCGGCCAAAAAAGACAAAAGATATAATAAGAGTTAAGAGCCCAACTAATGGAAACACTAATCACTGTTATGGTGACTTCAAATGAAACACATTAGAGTTAAACCTCTGTTAATTCTCAATAAGAACTGTAGATGTGTGACAGAAATAAAGTCAGTCTGGTTAGTAATAAGTGAAGCTGGTAATCCTGTTTGTGGAGTTGTTTAATCCTCCTCTGCTGAGATCTTCACAGATTTAATGTGTCACGGTTTATAGATCCGTGTGTTCATTTTGCGTATTTGTCGGGTGTGTTTGTAGGTGTTGGGTCTTTGTATGTGGTGGCTTGTTTGTTGCCTAGTAACCAGCTGATCATTCAATCAGTCATTCAGCTGCAGCTAGTCAGCTGCCTGTATCTAGCTGGAGTGAGATATGCTTGGTATCGGTTCTTCACTCTTGTTTTGTTCTCTCACCTAGTTCCTGTATCTGAGTTCCAAGCTGAGTCACTCCTGCAATTCATCTGTGCTTCCAAGCAGCGCGGAGATCGTCCTTGAGTTTTCTTCAATCAGCTGTCCGGTCTGAGTTACCACGCTGTGTTTGATTCCTGTCTCTTCATCTCTCTCTCCTTTGAATCGCTGCTTTGAGTCCACCAGTGTATTGACTGTCCCTTCTCAGTTTCTTCCGCTGTCCTGTCTGTCAGTAAACTGCCTTCTTGCAGTAGGATCTACGACTCCCTTTCTGACAAATGTCTTCTGCAAACTCCCCTGGCCCACTAAAAGTAAATCAGTAGGCTGTGAAAAAAAAGTATCTTCCATGCAGACTCATGTTAATGTTACATTGACAGAACAACACTTTTTTATTTTTTATTTATTTATTTTTTGTTAAAAAAGCACACTTAAAACAACGTAATGTTGACCAATGTGTTGTACAGTCACACAATAAAATTACATAAATAAAATGTCCTTTCAGACAAAACAATGACTAACAACATCTGTGAAGAGCCTCTTGCCAATTAACCTAGGAAATGTAATTTCAGGTTTCATTTAAAATAACCTAAAGAGGGAGCCAGTCTAAGATGTAAAGACAGATTAGTCCGGCACTTTGGAGCTGCTACAGCAAATGCCCGATCACCACTCAATTTCAATCTAGTCCTTGGAATGAACATCTGATTTGAAGTTGATGCACTAAGGATGGTGGGGCCAAATTATGCAATGCTTTGTATACAACAATCAGTCATTTAAAATTAATTCTGAACTGCTCAGGCAACCAATGAAGTGAGGCTAAAATCTGTGTTAAGGCCCTTCCACACTGAGTCCGAAATTCGCGTCCGAAATTTTCGCACGTTCAAAAATAAATATGACCTCACGTTTTGTCAACCATGCTTGTACACTGCCTCCGAAACTTTCGTCCGTCAAAAAAAAAAATCTAATCAGGTTTGATTTTCTGCGTTTTTTGCATCCGTAGCAAGCATTTTGAATGGTGTTTTGACAATTCAGAGCCACCGAATCACGAAAGCGAAAAAACGCATGCGATAATTTCGGACTCAGTGTGTGCAAGGGCCTTTACATGCTGCTTTTTACGAGTCCCTGTTAAAAGTCTAGCAGACACATTTAGAACCTATTGAAGACAGGGGGGCAGGGTTTCATATTATTTTGAAGTTTCCCCGGGCGCCGCCATTGGCTAGCGGACCATCACCTGCTGTTAGCATCCCATTGACTCCCATTCATTTTGGCGTCACTTTGACAGTGAATAACTTTACATCTGAGGCGTTTAAAGACTCCATTTGTCCATTATTTATTTCTGAAAGAAACACGAAAATGTATAAAAGGCTCCATTACCTTGTATCTTACGTTATGGCCCCGTAGAAGCAGTTTTTGTAAAAATAGGCTAACAATTGCGTCATAACACGCGACTCTCTGTCTCACAGTAGAGAGATTACCGTATGGACAGGAGGAGAAGCTCGCGGGCAATCGGGGGGACATGGAGGCAAAATGACAAAGTAATTAAACAGAATACTTAGCAAAAGTTTCTCCTGCTCCTAGCTCATGGACACCTCCTACTCACACTCTCCGTCTCTGCAAGTTTCGCAAGGGAATGATTCAGATTTCTCTTGGCACAGCTACTAGTAGATAGATGGGTTGCTCACGTCACATCTACGTCATCAAGCTCAGTTTGAGTCTGCACAGTACGCTCGACCATCAGGAAGTTAGTGCTTCTAATTGACTTCACTTGTCTCCGTTGAATCCAATGGGGTCGCTGTGTCCAGTTTATATACTGTCTATGATTGAAGACGATTCGATAGTGCTTGGCTGGCACCCTCATACAGTGAGTTACAATAATCTAGTCATACAGAAATAAAAGCATGAATAATCCTTTCAAAACAACACTTATCAGGCTAATCCTGACAGCATACTTTATTGACTTTCAAACAATTCTTTTACAATGCAACTATAAAACTCTTTTCATTAAAGCTTACAACTGGGAAAATATGTATTTTCTGAGTGTATATTCAGAAGTTTTTTAAGCATATTTTAAAATATAAGTGATAGCAATAGGTAAGCTAAAAAAAAATGGAGGAGCATTTTTAGCATTTTTAGAAGCTGTGTGATATCATAATGCAGGATGGCTGAAACTATGTTATGAACAGCTTTTTGCACGTTGCCTGCTCAAGATTTATTGGCATTCATAAAACACCCATCAAACAAGTCTGGATCGGTCACTAGACAACGGTTTTACTTTTGCGGGATCAAACACAGATTTGACAACATCAGTGTGAGCACAGGAGTTCTCAGTATCCAGCAGGACGACCGCCATTCCTCTCGTCAGATTCAGCACAGAGTTTGTTCCCCTCTCGCACAACCACCTGGACCGCTGTTGATTCAGTATCGCTTTTTATTGTATGATTCTTCTCCTCCAAGCCTTTAATTACACCCTGAATTCATAAAGAGAACATGTTAATATAAATCACTTTTCTGACTTTCTGAATCTAATTGACAAGTGTAAGAATCCTACCTTTTCAAACTTATCTTCTATATTTGTCACATTTCGTCTGATCTGAACTCTGGGTTCGTCAACAGCTTTCTTCAGGTCATAGCCAAAGAACAGGTGGTTCAGGATCACCTGAGATGAGAGACAGGACAGGACAGGACAAACGTTTTTTTAGATAAAAGACAAATAGGTTTAAATATCACACAAACCTATTATTTATTAAAACCCATAACCTTATCCATTGGCCTATTCTGTCATTTCTGTCTGTTTATTCTTGTTTTGGTGACAGAGATCTGACACTGCTTTCATCTCGTCATGATGGTGTTCGGACTTCGGTCTAGTTTGGTTTCGGTTCTGTGTCGAGATTCAGACACTCATGCTCTGAGTGTTTGTCATCTGTTGTGAGCGCATGGTATAAGAATTTGTTCGTTCTCGTGTAAGCGTGCAGTTTCGAGTTAGCTTGGGCCTAAATGTTGTTTATATTGGGTCCTCCCTCGTTACCCTCTTTGTTTGCTGCCCCATTTAGGCTACGTTTACACGTGACCGGCTATTTTCATAAACGGACATTTCACCCTCTCCGTTTTCAAAAATAGCATCGTGCACACCTGTCAGTTTTGTGTAGATATGCTGTCAAGAGCATGCCAAACCTGTAGGTGGCCAGGGCTGGACTGGCCATCGGGCATACCGGGCACTTTCCCGGTGGGCCGACGTGCTTTTTGGGCCGATACAGCTCATACATAATTTTTTTTTTTTTTTTTTTGGCCCATAAAATGTGTACATCGGCGGCCCATTCGTTTTCTTTTGTTTTGCTTAATTGGCGGCGCTGGGTTTGTGCCGGTGCATTGGTCAAAAAAAAGTTAGCGTTAGTTTTTTTTTCTGACAGACCAGCCCATGAAACACGTAGATCAGCGGCCCATTGGTTCTTTTCTTGATTGACACTGGGCTGGCCCAATCACAACTTTAAACGAGTGAGCGAGCGTGCAGCAGTGTCAGTGTGTATCTGTCAAAATCAGCAAGATGGAGAAGAAACGCAAGGAATGTGCAGAGAAATAGCGTGAAAAAATAGAATCAGGCCCTTAAAGCAGACGCTGTAAACTGTGTCAAAATATATGTTTTCTGCCCTTCATCAGCTCCAGTGATGATGATGATGATAGTGAGGAGGATCAGGAGAGAGATGAGAAAGTGTAGAGCCTGCGGTAAGCAGAACTACTTTCAAAACACTTAAGCTATGTCCTGATCGAGTGTAGGAACCCATAACCCAGTTACAGATTATTTCCACATCTGCATAGTTGACGATTACCGCAATTCACTAGAAATTTAATAGACGCGTTTGTAAACCATGTTTTCCGCCAAAATAAAAGCTTGATGCAGTTTCCGTCAAAATAAAAGATCATGTGCTTATCTCTTTCAAGTATAGAAATTGGTACAAAACTAATTATGAAAGTTTCTTTTACTTTTTAGTGCATTTGTTTTACAAAATATGGCTATTACTGTCATGGGATTAATATTATAACTATTATTATGTAGTAGGTGTAATGTAAATAGACACTGTAACTAAAAGAGGTTTGGATTTTTCTTTGTTTAATTTGCACACTGAATATGGGTTGGAGCTTTTAATTTTGAACTCTCAAAGTGCACCAGATTGATGAATTTAACAGTAAAATGCACAAAATGTTCTTATGCCCCCAAACCCCGCTAGAAGGACCGAGGTCCACCCACCAGTTTTACCAAACATCCTGTGAGAAACACTGGTATTGCTATGCCAATGCAGCTTATAGCTTGTTTTAGGATTCATCACTGTGGAGTATAGTTCAACTGTAAATGTCAAATTTTTACTTATTTCATCTTTTAACTCTCACTCGTTCCTACTCACTCATTACATGGCATTAGTGGTTTTAAGGAATAGGAGTTATATATTTAATATATATATATATATATATATATATTTAAGGGCGTGCAAAGATGGGTGGTGTTTATGATCATATAGTGGGCCAGTCTGGGCCAAAATGCCAGGGCCGATTTTTTGTCCCAGTCGCATACTGTGACGTCAGCTGCCTAAAACTCAGTTTTTCTCACGCGCGTTTCACACATGCTCAGTTTGAGTATGCGGTGCGTTTTTTTCTACACCCATGTTAACAGGTCAGAGCTTTCACACAGCACACGAATGCGGTCCGTCGATCTGTTCCAGTTGCGGTGTGTATACAGCAGTGCAGAGATCGTTTCCACACCGAGTCTATTTCTGCTGTGCTGCAAACGCTGAATTAAAGTGACGGCGCATGGTTTGCGGGCAAAATGAACACAGATTGACATGAAAATATAATAATCTCACCATAAATGCATTTAATTAAATAAAATGTAGCAAATCTCACCATAAATTATTTAATTAAATATTACTAGTTTTCATAGTCATCTTTTTACTTTAAGACCCCGAAAGCAAGGCAAATTACAGTTCTGACGTCACATTTATACGGAAGTCACAACGGCTCATGAAAAGGCACAGCTACTTTATGCAGGCCGTGTGCATTTGTCTGTGGATCGACTGTTTTGAAACTTATATGGTAGTTTCACAGCCCCTAGACCTCTGTTATCATGAAAAAAAGCCAGGAAATTTCAGTTTTGACAATATGGGACCTTTAAATATTTGACCGCTTGCTTGAGCAACTTAATATATAAATCTACATAGAAGTAATGCATTGAATAATATGTTGTTTAAATTGTGTTTAAACGTGAATACGTCAATTAAAGCGTGTATATGTGTACAAAGAGAATCGCAATGCTGACAAAACTTTTTTTTTTAAATAAAAGTTGCTGATAACTTCTGGATTTGAAAGAAAAATAGTGAGTAAATGTGTTTGTGGTAC
Organism: Leuciscus idus; assembly: GCA_021554675.1. Classification (NCBI taxonomy): domain Eukaryota; kingdom Metazoa; phylum Chordata; class Actinopteri; order Cypriniformes; family Leuciscidae; genus Leuciscus; species Leuciscus idus. Next base: position 7,849,772 of record CM038623.1, read on the forward strand.
CGTGGGTTACGCACTGCAAACGCAGCATATGTGAAAGCACTGCACCGTATACGCACTGCACACGGAGTATGTGTGAAACGGACGTCAGTTTACATGCAAACATGCAAACAAAGTTTTCCAAAATATCCACTCTGGCCGGAGTTTTTAGAAAGAATCGGTTTCAGAGGCGAATTCTCTGTTTGCGTGCAAACGAAGGGAAATGTCTCAGTTCTTTCAAAATAACCATGTCTGTGTAAACAGGGCCTTATTCTCCTTGTGTTTGCAGTCCTGTGCCAGATCATCTTCAAAGGTTCCCGCTGGTGTGTTTCCCTGCCGTAATTCAAGTCAAGTCCTGCTACCGGTCCTGTTTTCCCCCTCTGGGTAGTTTTTTTATTTGTATTTTTTTATTAAATAAAAGCCCATATTCTGCATTATTGAGTCCTCGCCTCTTCCCTTCACCCCAACCTTGACATATTCAGAATCAACAAATGTTCAGAATAGTCATCCAGAATAATCAAATGTCAATTTTTTTATGTTGCTTGCTGTAATGTGCTGTTATGTAAAGTTGAGGAATATTTTCATTGTTCAACTCTCTTAAAGGCACACTTAATGTTTCGCCACTAGAGGTCGTTTATTCAAAACAAAGGCGTAGCTTGATGACGCTTTGATTTGGCTGAATCATGGGAGTTGTTGTCTTCACCTCTACAATCGGTGGAGAATACGATGGACTAGGGCAGAAATCATATTCATGGATGACAGGTAATGTCTTAAAGATTTATTAACGTTATGAAAGCCGTTGTTAGCAGAACGAGGCTGCTGGAGCGATTGCTAATGAGAGACGAGCGCGACACATGGCTCAGAAATCGGGAGTAACGTGGGTATGTCACTGATAGCTAGGCGACACACAGGCACGGTCCCGGTTGAAACTGCTTATTTCTCTGGATTTAAACATTCTAAGAAACAATCAACAAAATATATAACATTGTTCTAATGGTTTTTGGAAAAACAAAACAAAATATAGTGTGCCTTTTAAGTGTTTTTGTTTTGTTACCTGAGCAGTTGCAGTGGTGATATTTGTCCCACCTGAACCTCCAACCACCATTCTGACTTGTCTGCTTTGTTTGTCCAGTATTATTGTGGGACACATAGATGAAGGTGGCCATTTACCTTGTCAAAACAAATAGTAATTTACATGTGAATTTTTTATATATATATATATATATATATATATATATATATATATATATATATATATATATAACTCTTTCCCTGCCAGCATTTTTTTTTTGTTTTTTTTTTTTTTTTCAGTAAACGGCAGCATATTTGATCATTTTCACAAATCGTTACACAACTCCAGAATATTCTGATGTATGAATATCTGAACATAGCCTGGGTTTCCCCATGCTACCTTGAGCGCAGCGCGATTTTATTCACGGTGCTAGGTAGCCTGGATACCATGGACCAGATTTTCCCCTCAAAAAGGGAACCAATCACAGAACGGGGAGGGAGCAGCAAGACAATAACGACGTCTATGCGACACACCGAAGCAGTTTGTTTATATGGATCCAACATGACAGCAGACGCGAAGATGCAGCACAAATGGCAATAGTCGCTGAACGCCATCGTGTACACTAGAGTCCTGCACGGGTTCGGGTACCCGACTGGTGACCCGCAAATTTTGCTCAAACGGGTGAAAAATATCCAACTGTGTCGGATACGGGTACGGGTCGGGTCGGACACGGGGGAAACACGGGTCTAAACACGGGTTTAAAACAATCACATGCAAACGTAAAAATATATGCATATTTTTAGGAACACATCTACAAAAATATGCCTGTATTTCAAGTTGAAAAAATAATTTAAAATCCACATCAGTTTATTTGTGCCCACGCGCCACACCCTCCCAGGATCTATAACGTTACCTAGGCTACTTTCACTTTTAAAAATTCCTCATAACCGCGCGCGTGCGATCTGCTTGCAGTCGTCGAGATGGATGCAGAGGAGTTGAAGAAAAGAATAGCTAGTGGAGATTGTAAAGTTGTCGACAATACGTCATCAAAAGTCAAGTCCAGTGTGTGGGAGAAATTTGGAGTTATCTGAAGAAAATATTGTGAAAGGCTTTGCTGCATGCATTTTCGTGTTGGATAGCCGCAAATGTGGAACTTCATCCCTAAGGAAGCACGCAGATAACTGTGGTAACAAACCAAGCAGTTCTATCGAACGTTATTTTTCAAATTTAACACTGTTAAGTATGTGTGGTGTGCAGGGCGTGTTTGAACCCAAAATGGTCAGATGTAGGCTAGACGAAATTGCGTGGCATATAGTGTTGTAGCCGCGACTGTTCGATTGGTAAAATGTTATAAGGCTACTCAGTTTTGTGGTAACGTTAGCCATGTTCTTCATGTACCGGCCTTTTGACAGCTTCGGCTGAAGTTGTCCTTGTGTTAATGGTCGTGTAATAACTTCTGTATGACCTGGCAATAAACATTTTTGTAAGTGTGTCTATAATGTGATAGTCTAAACTGATTTTATTTCGGGTGCGGGTCGGGTGCAGATTTTAATTAGTGCTGCTGTCGGAAAACGGGTCGGGTGCGAGCGGGTGCGGATTTACAAATCGGACCCGTGCAGGACTCTGGTGTACACATAAATCTCTGACCCATCGTCGTCTTCTTCGTCGAATATCTGTCGGTCTACATACGTCATCTGGTATAATCCGATTGTTAAGTCTGACGTCACACGTCACGTTTAGCCTTTTCCGGGTCCTAGCGCTCCTCTCGTCCAGAAATAACAATGGTGGAACCTGTAAATTTATTTACGATCACGTCCTTCTTAGTGAGGCACCCTTGGCGGTTTAAATTCCTTTAACACCAACAGAGTGGTTAGTGAAGCTCATCACTCAGGTGGCATAATTAAGGGTAGAGTCCAGGCATCAATGAAAAAGAAGATTTACGAGGTTGAAGTGAGTTAGCTCGGGACACGGGACACAGCACTGCGGCATTGTAAAAACACTCAATAATAACCAAAACACTAGCGAAAGCGGTAGGTAGGTAGAGAGGACCTGGACTTTGGACCCGGAAAGAGTATTATCGGAGAGTGGTTACGTCACGACTTAACAACCGAATTGAAACGATTGGCTGTGAGCTACGTACAGGTGCATTTGATAGACATTTGTAGCGCCCAATAAACGGCTCTGGGCATTTGTAAACCACGCCTCAAATACGAGAAAATTAACATGTGGTTCCCAGACCACGTCTCAATGAGAAAGAGGTCTGACGTTAGCCAGGCTAATCTGAACATGCAGTATAACAAAAGAAAGAACAAAGAGTCTGTTTAAAAAAAGTAATGCATTCATGCATTCTTTTTTATCAACACTTGAATGTGAGTAAGTTTCATAAAATCAAAAAGCTGAGAAAATAGTGGTTTTGTCAAAGACTACGTCCGGATCTGATTTCAGAATGATGATCAAAACAAAGATGGAGTAGATCGAGTCCATCACCACACCTAAGGCTTCAAAGTTGTTTCCTCTTTATAGGTTGACATTTCATTCAGGAACATCAGGCATTCTGTCAACGACGGGGAAGCGTTTTATCATAAATTACAGAAAATGCCATCAATGGCAGGGAAAGAGTTAATATTATAACTCATCTAAACTCAAGCCATGCAAAAAAAAAAAATGTTTAACCTGGTTTAATTGATTTGATTTTGTCAACTCCATTTTTCACCTCAGGATCAATGAAATCCCTCATTTGGTCATTTAATATAATGCCTGTTGAGCGTGACATCACTCCAGAGCCAAACCTGTGAGAACACAAAAAAGATCCAGATAACAAGACTGAAACGAGCAGCAAAGCAACTAAGCTTCATAAATATATACACTAAACTTACATTTAAAGGGGTCCTATAATATTATTTTCAAAATATGTAAATAATTATCTGATGTCCCCAGAGTGAGTATGTGAAGTTTTGCTCAAAATACCCCACAGATATTTTTATATAGCATGTTAAAATTGACAATTTTTGAGGGTGAGCAAAAATGTGCCATTTTTGTGTGTGTCCCTTTAAATGATATTCTGCTCCCGTGAGGGCGGAGCTTCAAGAGCTCATGTGTTAGCATTACCTCACATGACATGCACTGAAGATTTCAAAAACTTTTAGCCTTTTATGTTCAAACTGGAGTCGGACAATGATGGAGGGACTTAAGAAGTGAACATGTAGAATGCAACAGGATGTTTCTGAATGGTTAATTGAATTTAGGTAGCTGATGTGGAGGTAAGTATTGTTGTAGTCCTTAAAAAGCTGATTGTTGTAGTCCTTAAGAAGAGATTTCTGTAAAAGAAAATACCTCCCTTTGCTTTAAACTTTGAGCGTCACAACTTTGCCGATGTTATGTATACTCAAACAGCAACATAGCGAAGTTAAAAAAGAGAAATCAGGATCAAGGACCCCTTTAACATCTTGTTTTTTAATATCTATTCTACATTAAAATCAAATCTGTATTTTTGAACGGAAGAGTGCAGTTTAAAAAAAAAAGTGTTGTATTTTACTCAGTTGAGTTAATCTTGTTAGCAGTGTCTAATATAAGTATGGCTTTGTCTCATTAGCTGACTTGAATGATTTTGCTGAATTTCTTGCTTGATGAAAAATAAGAACCGGAGCACTATGTGAACATAGACATAGAAGTGTAACTCACAAAACATTAAAATGTTGTTCATGCAGTAATCCCACCATGTACAGTAAAGGTGCATGAGGTATTTGTTCCCTCTGGACTATGAAGACTCTGAAAACATCAAGCATGTAGGAAATTGCACAAGAGTCACTAGCCGCGTTACTATTACCCTTCAAATTGCGCAAATTGAAATAACGAATTGAAAACACGGCCAATGGAAAGACGTAAATTTTGCAAAAACTCCCATATGTCGCTAAAAAGTTTTTCCGCTCGCATGAGGTGTTTTTCAAGCAATTCGAAAAAGGAATATTTTGCAAAACTGCAATGGAAACAGCTTTTGTGGATTTACAGGTCACCTGGCGTGGTGTGTTTGGACTGAAAACGAGACAGAGTTCTTTATTAAACTCAAAAGACAAAATAATTACGTGAATACTGGATGCTAAACCACAAAGAATACCACAATCAACACCTTGAAGCAAATATGATGGAGAAACACTCAGAAACACCTCATATGCAGACCTGCCAACCTGTACGCATTTTGCGTAGCGGATACGCATTTTGACTTCAAAGTACGCTGGTACGATTTGTCACTCTAAACTACGCAAAAACCTGGTGACGCCTCTGTGCACGCTCTGTCCTCAAATCAAGCTACAGCAAAAGAAGAAAAGTTCGACCAATCATAGCGCTGGGTTCATTCCCCAAATAGCAAGCGGGGATGATTGACAGATGCGTACGGCCTATCATTAAAAAGAGACTGAAAATCAACACCAATAAAGATTCCCGCTCGATCCCCCTTCCACTCCCGCGGCCGCCGTCTGACTGATGTCATAAGCGAGGACAGTACAGTTACGGCCCATTCACACCGGACGCCGAAGCGACGCCGAAGCGGCGCGGAACGGAGGCCGCTTCCTTTCGGCGCCCATGTTAACCTATGGTGTCGTTCACACCAGACGCGGAGCGCCGCGGCCGGCCCGCGCGTGAAGCGCCAGTTTCGGCGTCTGGTCTATTTTTTGCGCGAGCCGCGAGTGATTCGCGTCCATTCTGGCAGGAAGTCACACCAAGAAACACGAGACATCCGGTCAATTGTCAAAATATAAGCAATTTTCAAATTAAAATACCGCGAGTATTAACAAAAAGTATTGATACAAGAAGTGTACAAACTTCTTGGTTACAGAAACATGGTGTATTCATTTTATGAGGTTATTTACTTACCCATGATGTAAAAAAATAGCTCTGAATAAACAACAACTGAGCAGAAGCGCTTGTCGACCGCCGCGGAGAATACGTGTCTAGTGTGAACAGGCAGGCGCCGGACCGCGCGTGATTTTCCGTTCCGCGTCGCTTCGGCGTCCTGTGTGAACCAGGGGTTAGTCCCGGTACTTCTGACTCCTGAATGTGGAAAGATGATTGTTGAGTTAACTTAATCTTATGGATTCGATGATCACACAGATCGCATGGATTATCTTAAAATACTCCGTTAAGTTATTCATGGTCACTCAGAAAAGAGGAAGACATCAGTCATGCAAATAATAAAATGCTCAAGTAATGCTGAACTATAAATCTTGAAATCGCTATGGCTTAGTCAGTGATTATGAAAGTGCTGTGATTTGTGGATTAGCCTACTGATAAGCGCGAGTCTGGAGAAACAGGCGTTTATTTATTCATTCATTCTCAGTGTTGAGAAACGTACGTTATTGTGTGTTAATTATAACTAAAGTACCTAATTATGTTACATATTTTGTATTAAAACTAGCGCGTTAGTTACTTATGGATTAAAAAGTACCGTGCTCCGCGAGCTCTCTCACAAACACGGACGCGCGCACACACAGAGAGAGAAGATCATTGTGAAATGAAAATTGACGGGCTAAGTTTAAATTTTGTTCTTGCTTGTTTTTTTTTCTGTTAAAAATGTTTGTATTATCCATCCCTGCTTTTAAAATTTGTTAAATGACGGGCGTTTTACTGTTAACACAGCCCTCATTATATGTCGGATTCGGAACTTATACTTTATATTATTTTTAGAATAAGTGATTTGTTATGCTATTATTGGACTCCTGTCTATTCATTGTCAACTGTTTTCTATAAATATGTTTGTATTGGCTAACATTTATTCAGCTAATGCCGTGTCCTGTTTAAAATGTGCAATGTTCAAATGCAAAGACAGCACGTCACAAATAGCCCTTTTCCCTGTGGTATTTAGTATCATATTTGGATATTGGAAAATAAATTAATCTTAATTGTACACAATGTTCCTATGTTTTTATCTTTTTTTTTATCTTTTTATTACTGTGTTCTAGGGGTTTCTTAATTTTAGACTAGTTGACCAGCACACATTATATGCAATGCAATTATATAATGCATGTGTGTCATCGTCCAAACCGCCCATACAATACAGGAAAATGTAAACCTACCAACATCCGTTGCCATAATTATTGTAATGACTTTTTTGTAATGAAAATGTTTTGTTTCAGTCGCATAACATCAGTTAATGGAAACGCTGCCATTTCGCAAAAGTTTTTTATTGACATTTAGAAAACATCGCAAAAGATTTACGCAAATCTGTAATTGAAATGCGGCTAATGACTCTCTGACAGCTTTCAACATGTTATTAGAACCAGTTGGTAAAGAGTTCAGTTATTCCAGTGCTCAATAACTGAATCTGGGTGTGTTAGATCAAGACCAGGATTAACCTTGAGACCACTGATACCCTTTTCTCTTTTTTTTTTCTCTTACTCGTTATTGATGCTGCTGGTGACTGCCACTGCACTCCCATCTTCTGCGATAATAGAGAGGTGAGATGTGCCATGGTCATCAGGCACTGTATCAGTGTTCTTTGGCTCATAACCATAGCTGGTTTGTTTGATGTCATCATTAATCATACTCCGTTTTTCGTCCGCAAAGCGGTCTGAGATCATATTTTTGACCAACTGTTAAACAAAATTGACAAAATGCATAAATATAGGAACAAGGAAAAGGAAAAGCTTTGATAAAAGTTACTAAGTTACTAAGATAAGTTACTCCTGTTAGATCAGGTGTTGCAAAGATACTTAATACGATTCAGAAATACTATATTTGAGATCTGAGGTGGCTTCCCAGTCAACATGCGAGGGGTTTCCCCATGGTGCACACCACTGACTGCTCACATCACGTTCAGTTCAAATTTGTGGAGGGGAACATTATCAGTAAATAATAATATAACATAATCAGTGAAGGACAGTTTAGATGAGACAAGAAACAACAGAGCAAAGACAGTGCAACAGGATCAGCAAAGCATCCTGAGTCGGGACCCACTATATGTCAAACCGCTGCCAACAAGGCTATTGATCCAACATCTGTGGCACTTTTATATGTGTTTGGAGCTTGGTCGCATAATTGTTATTTTTGGGTGAACTATTCCCTTTTAACACATCCCTTTAGCCTCCAAATATCCCAAGGATAGGCCCAAGGAATATATAGGTAGAGTTGAACTCACCTCAGTGATGTTTTCAGTAAGTCCCAGGTTTATCTTTTGGACATCAGCGAAGCGGAACGCCTCTATCATACGATGATACATCAAAGTCTTTTTCTCTACAGTGGACACACTGCTGCTTGAGATGTTGTAACCTGCAATTAAATGCTTAATTATTTGAGCTGAACTTTAAAACGTTGAAATAATTAAAGACTCAGTTTAAACACAGACTCTGAGATATTACTAAAGCCATGCTGCACACTGTACAAGTCTTTTGGTCCTTTACAATTGTTGCTTTTAAGAAGTGTTTGATGTGATCTTAAAGTTTAAATGTCTTAAAACTCAAGCAAAGTATGATGGCATGAACTGGCTGTTTTAGAACAAACTCAAGGTAATTTGAATAGAACTATATTAATAGATGTAATAGGGTCGGGACATGTTGTGTTGGACAATCATATAGAGAATGTATACAGCTTTGAATTGAACTCTCTCACATGCACATCAACTGTTGTGCTTTATTAGGTTAATGGCACAATACATACAAATCCTCTCGTGTGACGCCCCCTATCATGTTTTGCACCCTAGCCAACTGCCTATGTCACCTATGCCATGGGCCGGTCCTGAATGAAAATGGCTCCAATAATTAAAGAGCCTTAGTATTCCCAACCTGTAATCCACACACAGACACACACAGACACACACACACACACACACACACTGACCTTTGAGTATGTTGAGTATCAGAGCGAGTATAGGTCCACCGAATGGAGCAGTAGGAGCATGAAATATGTATTTCCCCACAGTCAAGTTTAATGCATACTCATTCAGCACTGACTTATAATTCAGTAGGTCCTCACGTGTTATAATGCCTCCTGTGTTACGAGAAACAAAGATTCAGACAGATTTGCATTAAATTAAGTCATTAGATCCATTAGATACGAGTCAAATTTAAGCATGAAATAACCTGCAGCCTTGATATCATCCACTATAGTCTGAGTTAATGACCCATTATAAAAGACATCTGGTCCTTCTTCTGCGATCTTCATATACGTGAGAGCTAGTTTGGGAAATCTTATAATGTCATTTTCCTTCAAGAGGTTATTATTTGAGTCGCAAAGCACTTCACTGGAAAGAAGAAAGAAGAACAGAAGATCATGCCATAAAATGTAAAAGGTGATGCTTTAGGGACCCTTGTGTAAATATATTTTTTTCTTCTTTTTTTTTTCTAGTTTACAAAATGATATATTCTTACCACAATGCTGTATTATTCAGAATTGTGTGACTAGTCTCCTTGATGGCATCAGCCAAGGCCTTGCCAATCGGAAAACCCTCCTTTGCCAGCTTTATACTGGGCTCAAACAGCTCCTTCCATGGCAGTCTCCCGTGTCTTTTGTGTGCCATCTGATAACCACGCAGTTCTCCTGGCACAGCGATATACAACCCTGGCATGAGATTCATATAAAACAGAGGAATGGTCAAGTCATTCAATGGCCAAACGGGCAAGAAATCATCAGAGACATTACTGGTGTACATCTTGAGACAAAATAATTGCACTGACATATTTTAAAATATCTCAGTGCAAGTTACTTTCAGTTAAATTTAATCTGGGACTAACTATAGCCTTGACTGTGAAACTGGGGGTTCATGTTTTAATGTGTGGACTAATGTGCTCATACTGAATCTGTGCTGTAAAGCCATCGTGGAGGATGGATTTGGAGATATGTAGATTTATGGTGGTTTACCTGATATTGCATTATCGGGGTCACTGCCAAACATGTTCTGTGAAGCATTCATTGGAGCGATTTCTTTAGCATTAATTGTCTCCACCTTTCCTGAAGGTGAAAACATGAAACTTTGAATTTAGCACACAGGTGTGGCCCAGTGGTCAAGAGGTTGCAGTGATTCGGCCAGATAGGACACTGAAGAATTTAAGATTCTAGCTTGAGATCTGTAATAGCAAGCTTTGGTGCAGCTTTAAGAAAGCAATCATATTTCTATGAGGTACTTCATTTTTGCCCTTTCTTATTCTCTTTCATATTGCTAAACAGTTTGAAAGGGAACAAAGTATAGGGATGTGACTAGGCTAGATCTCGTACCATGAGATTTAATAAACGTTTAACAACCCAGACAGCAACATAGTGTCGGCCCAAATCCAACCCACATCTGGTACACATGGATTCCACACTGTCCAGATGTGGGCCGGATCTGGGCCAACACTATGTTCGAGCTAGAAAAACTAGACTTCTAGTCAGGCCAATCACATCGTTTATAGAGTCGGTGGGCGGGCTTAACATAATGACGGCAGAGTTGTGATGGTTCCACGTGAATTCCCTGCTACTAGAAAAAAAAAAAGAAATGGCTGCTGCTTTACCACAACACACCATACGCGGAACACTCCCCCATGGATTAATTTCCGTCACTCTGACTACGTCAACTTCTTCGTTCCTTTGTTTGGTAGTAGCGCTATCCTATTGCATGCAGAGGGAATTTGAATGACAACCGTTTATCCCGCCCCTCGGATTGAGCCCTGCCAATGGTGTGTTCCCAGACCCAACATCTTGATGTGGGTCTGGCTTTTCAGGCTAGTTGTTCATTGCAATAAAAAAAAAAAAAAGTAAAGAAAAAAACAACTAAAAAAAACAACAGTTTGCATGTTTTGATGTCCACATGTTCTTGTTCAAGAAATTATTTTTATCGTAAAGAAGTGGCCAACTATTAAGTGGACACTTGAATTAAATGTTGTTTGGCCAAAATTAAACAAGGATTTGATCTGCTGTAAAGTGCAACAACAACAATCACCAAGCAGCTGGCGCCCTCTGCAGGCATTTATTATAATACATAATGTACATGAGTTATGTTTACAGTATATTATGCATTACATTATTTGTTCAATAAAATCACATGATTACTTGCTTTTGATACTTTATTTGAAATAATTATTATTTTCTCATTTATATATATTTTAAATAGTTTTATAGGCTATTATTTAAAAAATCTGATTGTCAAAATAATTGGCCGATAACTTAATCACCAAAATAATCATTAGTCACAGCCCTGGATTAGTTAAAACATTTCAAAATTAATCAGAATCTGCATTGTTTGTCTAATAAGTAAAACATTTTTCAGTCATATTTTTATCATTGAAGATTTCTTAAAAATAGTGCAAAAATATCGTCTCGTTCTTGTGAACCCAATATCGTAACTCATCTTGTCTCGTGAGCTAAGTGTATCTTCACACCCCTAAAACAAAGTCCAACCCTAAACTCTAAAAAGAATAAATGGTGTAGAATCCCCCAACACAGCACTAAATCCTAACCACAACAATCAACCTTATATCCAGCCCCAAAATCTAATTGATTAAAATAAATGTTGTTCCAGAAATTGAAAAGATGTTGACCTAGAAACATTTTGGATGAAAACACATTCACACCTGGTCAAGGTATGGTTTGCTAACACAAAATTTCCACATTTGTGCCCAGGTAAATGAGGCAGGAATTGTTTCTCATGGCACTTGACCTCAGGCTGCTCTAGGGAAAACCACTTCTTTAATAATGCACTATAAGTTGCTTTAAGTTGATTGAAATATATCTGCTGAATGGCAAAAAGAGAAAAAAAAAAGAAAGAAAAAAAATCACTAGCTCAAGATGTGCTTTATAAAGATGAGCACTCATAGGAGGTTCTTCGTTTGTTTCTTGAACTGTTTCCATTGTGGGAGTTGTGGCAGACTGGTTTAAGTATCTCAAATCCCATGTACCTGTTGATGCATTGTATATGGTGAAAACCACTCCTCCTCCGATGCCCATGTTGTGGGGATTAACCACACTCAGACACAGCAGAACAGCAATAGCAGCATCAACTACTGAACCGTTACGCTTCAACATGTCCCTGCAAACACAAAGAGCTCTGTGTCAAGTCAAGTGACCTCCATATTATTAAATAATGCAGACTATAGGGTTGCAAAATATCCCCCAGAAACATAAATGTGTTGTAATCGTACCTCCCGATCTCAGAGCAAACCTCAGCATCCGCTGCCACTGCTGCTTTATCATAGCAATTAACAGAGCTTCTTAGACAGGCCCATACTATCACAGGGATGACGCAGGCGAGTCCGAGGGCGATGATGAAGCCCACAACGATTTGGCACGGGCTGCACGGGCACTGTCTGAAAGTACACAACCAGAGTTTGATATATTTTATATTTATTCACCACACAAACAGAATTCAAATGTTATATGGTTTCATTTGTATTTATTTTGTGGTAGAGAAGCTCTTATCTCTTACTTGTATTATCAACTGGCATACCTGACCGAATCATGTCATGTCAGTTATTCTGTCACTTAATCCTTTTCTCATGCAATATGGAAATACATTATATCTTGAACCTCTACAGGTCTGAGAACTATTAATTTTCTGTTACATTTTTTTTTTTTTACTATTTTACTTCATATGCGTGTGTATGTTAAAGAAAGAGAGACAGCGTATGTGTGAGAGTGTGTGTGTGTGAGAGAGAGTGTGTGCGTAAGGTGTTTGAGTGTGTGCATGTGTGCGTGAGAGTGTTTGTGTGTGTGTGCTTTCTTCATCACCTTTTTAACTTGCCTTCTTGACCTTTTTGACCTTCTTTATGTTCTTGACCTTCTTGACCTTTTTGACCTTTTAGACCTTCTAACTCCTCCTGATTTTCTAGATCTTCTTTACCCATTATTGAATATGCCGCTGTCCACCAGTTTAAAGAAACTATAAAAAAAAATATATATATATATATATATATATATAGTCATACTAACAATGTTTTCTACCACATGAATAATTAGTATTTAAAAATAAAAAAATCATATCTCCAACACAGAGATACAATGTTGTAACTCTGTATAAAATAAACAAATATTGTTGGCTATAACACATTATAAGCATAAATTCAAATTCATTCAACAGCAATATCTTTTGCGCATAAGACTGCCTTAAAGGGGGGGTGAAATGCTATTTCATGCATACTGAGTTGTTTACACTGTTAAAGAGTTGGATTCCCATGCTAAACATGGACAAAGTTTCAAAAATTAAATTGTACGTTTGAAGGAGTATTTCTGTGCCAAAAATTGTCCTTCCGGTTTGTCACAAGTTTCGGAAAGTTTTATTTTTAAATTTTTTTTATTAAATGCACATATACAAAACATTACTCACAGTACATATAGAATATAAATTGCTGTATACAAATAGAGGTTGAGAAAACACAATAACAAAATAAAAATACCCAGGGACATTGCAGATATTTTTATCCCCCAAAAAATATATATATATATAAAAATAAAAAATAAAAAAATTCACATTTAGAGAGGAATATATCAATCTGTCGTAATGTTGCTGATTATACATAAAAGTCTGTTATTCTTCTTGTTATTTCGTACATTTCTAAGTGACTGAAGAAGTGAATCAAACTCTAACTTAAAGCTTTTGAAGCAAGGTAGCTTTTTTTGCCATTTTTGTTTGTGACTAAAGAATTTTGCTTGTAAAATAAAAAAGTTAACCATGTATTCAAATGATTTATCCGAGTTCTCATAACCAATGATGATATCTTTGGCTGTGAGGGAATAAGGATTTTTTAATTTTCCAAAAAGAAAATTATTCAGGCCATAGAAAAACTATTTGGTTTTTCCACATTCAACGAAAAGATGCAACAATGTTTCATCCACACTCTCACAAAAGGAACACTTGGGGCTTATATCAATATATTTAGCTATACTCGTGTTGGTAGGGTAAATCTTATGAAGAATCTTGAAATGTACCTCCTTTACCTTGTTTGTGATGCAGTACTTATAAGGTAAAAGCCATGCTTCCCTCCACTGGATATCATTGAGTAGAGATGCCCAGTAGAACTTGCCCCTCGGTGAAATTCTGTGTTTAAGTTCAAATATTTGACGGATATGTTTGTTGTCACATTTTTTATCAAGTATATTAATTCCATTAAGTAAAAGTTGTGTCGGACTACTGGTTGGTAAACCATAAGAGAGATGGCATTTAAATGTTTGTGTTAGTCCTTTAGGTATAGCCTTAATCAGTAAATTGAATTCTTTGAAGGGCACTGGGAAGCAATAGCGGGACAGAAATTGGTCATAAGTCAAAATTGATAGGAAATAATATTATGAATACCTTTTTCAAACCATCTAGGGTAAAATATAGATTTCTTATTAATTGTGATCAATTCATTATTCCAAATAATCATTTTATGAGGTGAAAAATTGTGGATGAAACAGAGTTTCCAGGCAAGCAAACATTGCTGATGAAAATTAGATAATACAACAGGCAGTCTATTTGGAGCAATTTGACACTTAAGCTCAAAGGAAAGGCCTCCTAATTGGTTGAAAATGTGATTAGGAATGAAGAACCATAGGGAGTTGCACATACTAATACATCTTTTAATCCAACTAACCCTAAATGTGTTAATGGTATCAGTGAAATCCAGAAAATCTAAACCACCATTCGCCCTACATCCTGTAAGCACTTCCTTTTTGAGCTTATGAGGTTTGTTTTTCCAAATAAAGTCTAGAAATATTTTGTTGATCTGTTTTATTGTTTTATCATTAATAAATAATGAAAGTGATGGGTAAACAAAATGAGAAATTCCATCAGCTTTAGATAACAAAATTCTGCCAAACATACTGAGGTCACGTTGTAACCATGAATTCAGAATACTTTTAGTTTTAATTATTTTCTCTGTAAAATGTAATTGTTGTCTATTTTTATAATCTTTAGTAATTTGAATACCCAAATATTTAACTGTATGTTTTACTGGTATATTGTTTATGCTGGTGTCACTACACTTTTTTAAGGGTAATAATTCACATTTGGCTACATTTAATCTCAGACCCGAGGCATTAGAAAATTGCTCAATAATATTTAGGCCACGAGCTAGTTGGTTTTTATCGTGCAAAAACAAGATAGTGTCGTCTGCCAATTGTGAGATTTTAATTTCCTTGTCAAAAATTGTTAATCCTTTTAAGTCAAGATCATGTTTTATACCCAAAGCTAGTAGTTCTGTTACCAATAAAAACAGGAAGGGTGAAATAGGACATCCTTGCCTTATGCCTCGTTCGATACTAAATCGTTGAGTTGTGTTATGATTAACTATAATAGAGCTATTAATATCTTTATAGAGCATCTCGACTATATTAATAAAGGGTAGGCCAAATCCAAATAGTTTAAGAGATTGAAATAAAAATGTATGTTCGATAGTATCGAAGGCCTTATAGAAGTCCAGAAATAATATGAGGGCCTCAGATTGTACAGCATCTCCATAATCTAACAAATCAAGAACCAGTCTTATATTATTTGTTATATGTCGGTTTTTAATAAATCCTGATTGCGTTTCTGATACAATTTTGTCAAGGCCAATTTTTAACCTTCTGGCATAAACTAAAGCTAAACTTTTGTAATCAATTGTTAATAATGAAATTGGACGCCAATTGTCAATAAGTAAAGTATCTTTTCCTGGTTTAGGGATCAGCGATATCACTCCTTGTTTCATAGTAGATGTCATTTCTTTTTGTCTAATGCATTCATTAAACATACAAAATAGTGGACCCTCTAAGTATTCCCAAAAATGTGAATAAAATTCTACAGATAGCCCATCGATGCCGGGACTCTTTCCTTTCTTCATTGAATGAAGAGCATCTTTTAAGTCACTAGTACTTATTTTAGAGTCGCAGGCCTCCTTATAAAATGTATCAATGATTGGTATGTGTTCCTTTCTTTTTTCGATGTAATGGATACTTGCATTCTGATCAAATTTAGAGCTATATAATTTTTCATAAAACTTAGTAATGTGTCTGTACAGATTGTACCATTTATATTTAAAGATGAAAACGTTTTCCTTTGTCCATTTCTTTTCTCTAATGCAAAGAAATAATTTGAGTTTTTCTCTCCTACCTCTAACCATTTGGCTCTTGAACGCACAAAAGCTCCTTTAGCTAAATCTGTATAAAGTTCGTCAAGTTTTAGACTAATTTTTTTAATATCTAATTTTTCTTCCTCTGTATTATTCTCTTTGGTTAGCAAGTCAAGTTTTTGTAGGAGATCAGTCTCTGACTGATTTCTGTTAGCTTTAATCATTTTGCATCTCTTAATAGCAATATGTCTGGTTTTATACTTGAAAAATTCCCATTTTTCTTTGTACCCTTCAGTGCAGCCAGAAAATATATTCTTTATAAGTTCCTTGATTGAGTCATTAAATTCTACGTCATTTAATAAGGCGTTGTTTATTTTCCAATACCCCCTTAATGTTGGTGTATTTTGCTGGTTTCCCAGCTTGATAGATATTAATTTGTGATCCGATAACGGTGCTACTGAATGTAAAACATCTTGAACAAAATGTAAAGCAGATTGTGAAATTAAAAACATGTCTATTCTTGATTTAAGAGTTAAATTATTATTGGACCATGTAAAATCTATAGACTCTGGGTTGAAAAAACGCCAAGTATCTATTAATGACAAATCTGATCCCAAAGACAAAATTAGGTTATTCGTAATGGATCTTGGATCCAACTTAGAAGGAAATCTATCAACACAAGTGTCAATACACTCATTGAAATCACCTCCCAAAATGACATATGAATCTTTATATTTGCCATTAAGATGTTTAACATTACTAGATATTTGGCCAAAGTTTCGGAAAGTTTTTTTCGAGTATGGGTCTGTGTGACGTAAGATGGGGCGGAATTTCCTTATATGGGTCCTAAGGGCACTTCTCCGCGGGCGCGCGCGCACTCGTAGACCAGACCGAGAGAGAGAGAGAGAGCGAAAGCAGTACGTTACCTCATCAAAGCGCTCCTCTGCTCGGGTTTTGGAAGTTAATGTCACCAAAGAAGTGGGTTTTTGGTTGCCAGGGCAAGACAACCCTGCACAGATTCCCAAAGAACCCAGCGTTAAGGGACCAGGCGTTGTTTTTTCAGAGACTGTTTGTTTTTTGTGCAGGACTGTTTGTTCCCTGCATTTCGACGATGATTGTTTTATAAACAAAGCCCAGATCGACGGATTTGCAGATCGTCTAATGGATAAGGATCGAGCAGTCACAATGATAAAGGTTCGCGGTTGCTAACGGTGAGTAAAACTGCTTCAAAAATGTCTCTGTGTTGTTAGCTCGGTTAGCACTGCTTTAGCACACCGCCCACACGGCCCGCCTCCAGACGCTCGGTTTTTTTCCGGAAAGACTCGGTGCAGCCTATCATTCTTTTATAAATATAAAAAAAACTAAAGACTTTTTGGAGATATGAAGGATGCAATACTACTCTATAGGTGCTCAAGATTAACAGGAGATTGAGTGAAAATGAGCATTTCACCCCCCCCCCTTTAAGAAGTTTACTTTGAATAGTTTCATAGAAGGTCTTTGATTTCGAAGTCTGTACATATCGAAGGTGATTAAATATGACAGAAACAAACAATAGATATTTTTAATGTACTGTAAATGTGTTTAACAATATGAATAGCCTATTAAATTATAAAGCACACTGATTATCAATTAATTAAAGGTGCCCTAGAATGTGAAATTGAATTTATCTTGGCATAGTTAAATAACAAGAGTTCAGTACATGGACATGACATACAGTGAGTCTCAAACACCATTGTTTTCTCTTTCTTATTTAAATCTCGTTTTTGAAAAACACCCCTGAAAAACAGGCGAATCTCCACATAACACCGACTGTGACGCAACAGTCGGGATCATTAATATGTACGCCTCTAAAAATTTGCATATGCCAGCCCATGCTCAGTGCCAGGCGAAACTGCGCAGCCGAATCATCAGAAGTTCTGCAGGTGAAGAAACAAGCAGGAGGAGGATCATAGGGAAAATGGCAGATCTATCTATAATCGGATACCGCTACAGTTTAATTCGAAGTTGTTAGTTGCTCTGCCCATTTCACCACGGACTGTTTTTCTAACCTGGAACAATATCAAGCAGCCAGGCTTCTCTCGGCGTCTCAAACGGACGAAGGGGGCAATTTTCAACTAACGTTATATTCCCGCAAGCGGTAAGTAGTGATTTTATTAACGATAATTTACACTGTGTTATCTAGATCCAGCGCGATATTGTTTTTTCCTCGAGAGACATCGTGGCTTGCAAACGAGCGAACGAAGCATGGCAGTTGCTCAGACAGTGTTTGGATGTACAAATGAACGCAAAAATATTTGTTTAGCTCCTTCATCCGTGCCTCTGAAGAACCAGTGGGTTATGTGAATTTCTGATGTGTAATTGTTCAAGTTCAAAGACAGATAATCTTTCTCTCAAAGTCGTTCAACACTGTTTATGCATCAGTAAATCGCGTTGCAGTGATAAGATCTTCATTCACGCGATCAACAGGCTGTCATCTGCTCAATGCTCATCTGCAACCTTTTATGTGATGGGAATAGATCTAAATACTTAAACTTCTCATGATTCGTTAATCCCGATAGCTGTAATAGTAAAAACGTATAAAAGCTGTAATAGTAAAAGTTTTCCAGATAGCTCTACATGTAATGCCAGATATTTCATATGCAAGCATGTCAGCCAATCACAGCAGTGGGCAACAACACTGAAGTCTCACAGCAGACACGCCCCTTCAAACAGAGTGTTCAAATCAATAGATGAAATCAGGCTAGGAAATATGCCTTTTATTTCTAAATTATAACCAATTTTGATCTAAAAAACATACTGACATTATAAGGGCACCCCAGGAAACATTATAAAATAATAAAATAATCCATTCTACGGCACCTTTAATATATTACAGTAAAAGTTTGTTTGAACATATCTGAACATAAAAGCTGAACATATCTGCACTGTAAAATCCAGCAGTGATTGTGGTGAGCAGGACGAGACTGAGGGCCGTGGGAGAACGGCGCGAGGCCGGTGGCGTGATTACTGATGAGCGACACATGTGAGACGCACCGGCCTCGTATCTCTCACGGAGGAACGGAAGCATAAAAGGAGGAACGACGATCGTGAAGGACGAGAGAGGACAGGCCTGGACTGTTTTATTTGATGTTTTGTTTATATGTTGATCAGTGTTCCCTTTTGTTGGGCACTTGAAACTTCATTTATATAATTGTACAATTCTCTTCCTGTTGATGCAGCAATGCAACAATAACTCACAGTTATTCAAAGGAAGGGAAGTAATAAATATGATATACTATATATATACATATATGGGTCAATGACGTGACGCCTACATTTTCTGTCCGATTGCATTTTTTTTCAGGCAAAAACAGATTTAAATGCATAAAAAGATACTGTATATTTGTAGTACCTCTCCCATGTATGTACTCACTTTAACTTTTCAAAAACCTTTACTTATTTTTTTAATTTTTTTTGTTATTTAAAGTGTCAAAACATTATGTGGTGCGACCGTCCGGCCATAACTTCTGTTTTGAAAACGTCTTTGAAATTACTCTGAGTTTATTCAAATTTATTTTCTGCACTATTTGGCATGATTTCCAAAATGTTTTGTAATCCTTTAAAAAAATTCAAAGAATTTGTATTTATATTTCCATCATAATATACAAACAAACTTTGTCCGATGATGTCCATTTTATGAAATATCATGTGGAGCGACCATCAAGGAACTACTATTTTGGGACTTTTATGTTGAAAACTATTCAAACACAAGAAGTTAAATCATATACCAATTTACCAAGGACCCATGGAAGCAGCAAGCAGGTTTGTAATTCTCTCAAAAAAAAAAAACAAAAAAAAAACCTCTGTAATGGTTGGTATGTAGTTGCCACATTTGGATGTCATGTGGTATGACCTCAAAAATGTTTTAAAATTAAAGTTATTTCTACAAATATATATTTTTATTATAAATTTCATAGTGACCTTTTTTGGGAAGCTAGCTTGTTTTGTTTAGGTGGCCAATTCTGTGACTGTAAATTTTGACTGAATTTGAAAATATCATGTGGTGCGACCAAATATCATGTGGTTTTCCATGATAGATATGTCCTAGATTGGCAGTTTTATGCCTTTATATTCAATTGATAGTTTATAAAAAAAAAAAAGTACTTTACTTTAGTATCATTTGGAATAGATTTTTATGCAATTTGGGATTTTTTTAAAGATATATTTCAGACAGTTTATGTTTACTCTGTACAATATGAGAAAAATGCAACAAAAAAAAATAAAGCATGTAATTTCAGTTTAGTAATGCATTTATTAGTAGTGTATTTATTATTGCCTATTCATTTATTTAAAACTATTTTAATCTATTTTACCAGATGCCACTGCCAAGCGAAAAAATTCTGACCCTGCAGCAAGAGCAGAGTACCTTGATAGGAGGAGAGTGAAATATTATTACAGTTTAAATTATCTGTTTTCTATGTGAATATATAGTAAACTGTCATTTATTCCTGTGATCAAAGCTGAATTTTCAGCATCATTAATCCAGTCTTCAGTGTCACATGATCCTTCAGAAATCATTCTAATAGGCTTGTTCGACTTCATGCAGCTCTGCGCAGACCGATCGGCGGCTGACTTAAAACAGTGCATGCTGGTTAGAAATTTTGTCCGACTTGATACAGCGCCGACGCCACGTGACTGTGACGTATGCAATCAAAGTACCGCGAGAGCAATTCGAGAGTAGCCGGAGAACTCACGCCCGTTTCACACATACTCCGTTTGCAGTGCGTATTTTTTTCCGTACCCATGTTAACAGGATAGAGCTTTCACACTGCACACGGTTGCAGTCCGTCGATCCATTCCAGTTGCGGTGCGTATACAGCAGTGCAGGGATCGTTTCCGCACCGAGTCTATTTCTGCTGAGCTGCAAACGCTGAATTAAAGTGACAGCGCATGTTTCGTGGTCAAAATGAACACAGATTGAACTGAAAATGTAGCAATTTCACCATAAATGCGATTAATTAAATAAAATGTAGTAATCTCAACATAATTGTATTTAAATACTTTTTTTTTTTTTTTACTTTAAGACCGGGGTAAAGCAAGGAAAGCTACAATTTACCTCAACAAGGCGACAATATGAACAACACTTGTCTCATTCGTGGAGGTGGAAAAACAAGTTCTTTGTGATATGCAAGATTTATTGTATTAAAATTTAAATTAAAAAGAAAAGGCACGAGAGTCGGCTGTTTTTGTCAATTTTAAGTTTTAATTTAAAATGTTTGCGATTTAATATAGGCTAAGTACATGGTTAAATATTTGCCCACTTGCTTGAGCAACTTAATATAAGTAGAAGTAATGCATTGAATAATAGGCTGGCGTACGTTGTTTAAATTGTGTTTAAACGTGCATACGTCTGTTAAAGAGTGTATATGCGTACAAAGAGAATCGCAATGCTGAGACGTTAAGACCAGGGTAAATCAAGGGAAAATACAATTTACTTCAACAAGACAACATAATGAACAACACTCGTCTCATTCGTGGAGGTGGAAAAACAAGTTCTTTGTGACATGCAAGATTTATTGTATAAAGATTTAAATTATGCAAAAGAAAGGCAAGGTTATTGCTGTTTTTTTTAAATTTTAAGTTTTAATGTAAAATGTAGGCTATGCGAAGTACATGGTAAAATATTTTTACCACTTGCTTGAGCAACTTAATATATAATTATATAGAAGTAATACATTTAATAATACGTTGTTTACATTGTGTTTAAACGTGAATACGTCTATTAAACAGTGTGTACAAAGAGAATCGCAATGCTGACAAAAAACTTTTTTTAAATAAAAGTTGCTGATGACTTCTGGATTTGAAATACAAATAGTGAGTATGTATTTGTGGTATAGCCTACAGCAGCGGATCAGTTACGCACTGCAAACGCAGCATATGTGAAAGCACTATTGCGCGTGCTGCTCCTGCACTGCATACGCACTGCAACACGCACCGCATATGCACTGCACACGGAGTATGTGTGAAACGGGCGTCAGCCAGCGCAGCTTCTCAAGAGCGGCTGCACTGGGCTGCACGTGGACTGATGACGACACAGCTGTTCCACGATTGGCCGGATTCACCGCATGACAACGATCACGTGTGTTTCGTGTTTATTCGAACACATTTAGTTCCTCTAAAGCTCTCAAATCAGTTTATTATAACAGTAAACACTCTTTTCATGTCGTTGTCATGTTATATTGTGTCATGTTTATCAAATTAAAACTGATTAAAAAACGTAGACTCCACTTCATTGATAGTAGCTTATGTTGAACTTTATTCTTGTTCAAACAGACGCTGTATGAAGCAGTACATAAAGTATTGAATGAAAATGTCTCTGAAACATCTGTGTATTATTTGGCAAATATTGCATTTATTTCACTTCAGCTGTGGTAAAGTATGCAAACTATGGGAACCAGAAAGTGTCCGACTACACGTCTGCAGCTCCTCCCCGCCTGCACACGGCTACTCTCGCCGATCGGTTGCATCCAGCTGCAGCCGATGTCGAACACACCTAATATGTAACCCTGGACCACAAAACCACTCAATGGGTCAATGTCACATGGGTAATTTTTTGAAATTGAGATTTTTACATCATATGAAAGCCGAATAAATAAGCTTTCCATTGATGTATGATTTGTTAAGATTGAACAATATTTGGCCGATACAGCTGAAAATCTGGAATCTGAGGGTGCAAAAATCGAAACATTGAGAAAATCGCCTTTAAAGTTGTTCATTTATGTTTGCGATATTGCTGCATTCACTCACAAAAATAAATGTTTTATAAATTTACGGTAGGACATTTACAAAATATGAAACATGATCTTTATTTAATATCCTAAAGATTTTTGGAATAAAAGAAAAATCGATATTTTTGACCTGTTTTGATTTGTTGGCTATATGCCACAAATATCCTGTGCGACTTGTGACTGGTTTTGTGATCCAGGGTCACTAATGATTTGCTGCTCAAGAAACATTTCTGATTATTATCAATGTTCATATTTTTGTGGAAACTGTGATACATTTTTTATGTCAGGATTATTTGATGAATAGAAAGTTCAAAAGAACAGCATTTATTTGAAATAGAATCTTTCGTAACATTATAGCCTAAATATCTTTACTGTCACTTTTTATCAACTGAATGTGTCCTTGATTAATAAAAGTATTAATTACTTTAAAAAAAAAAACTGTTACCAAATGTTACCTGTATACAATACTTTTATGAAATAATTTATATCTATAACATTATTATTTGTTAGAAAGAAATTTTAAGTCAAGTTAAATTAAATGGTGCACTTGTGTTTGTGATGTGATTTTTATTTAAAAAGAATGTTTATAAAATGTTTATGTTCAGGAAAATTCTGTGAAATTTGTATAAAATCTGGTTTAAATCAATTTTTTTGTATAAAATGTATTGTTCATTGATCTCTTTAAATTGATTTTTAACTATATAAGGTCTTCGTGTCATTTGGAGCGACCACTTATCATGTGGTGCGACCAATTAAAGCAATCACTGTATTAAATTTAAAATAAAATATCTTATTTCTGTGGCTGAAATATGAATCACTGATACAGTATGCTTAAGTAAATGATATTTTTAAAATTTATGTGATGTTCTGTAATACCTCTATAGTACTTATATAGTATGTCCCAAAATACTATAGGATTACTAATATTTTGTCCCAAAATACTACAAGATTCCTAATGTTGTTTTTCATAAGGGATGTCTCATTCACATTAGCGTTATCAGCTGAAATGCTCATGACGAGAGCCGTGAACCTATGGAGTAGACTGCAGTCTGTGAGTTACTAGAGGACTTTAGGGATAACTGTCAGCAACTTCGTACTACTGATCACCGTTTTACAAAAGGATTAATAGTTTGGAGTGAAGCATATGTACAATTGGTAAGTGACAAGGCTTTATGGAGTTATAGTATGCAACATAAGTTGATTGAGTTATGGGCTAATGTTACCGCTACAGCTACCGCGATGTCTTACCTGGAGATTCAACCAGATAACAAAATATGTCTGGAAAGGACACCTCTGGCCATTTGGTTGGGCCATTGACCCAGTTTTTAATTAAATAAGGGCTATCATAACCTATTGCAGTTAATTTTACAATGTACCGTTGCCATGGGCGTGGTAGTAGGGGGAAAAGTGGACCTGACTACCCAGGGCCCCGTCTAGGGAGAGGGCCCTTTGAAATCCCATCAATTGTTTTTATTTAATTTTTTTACTTTTTTTGTTTTTGTTTTTTTGCCTAATTCGAATTAATTGGCCCCTCCAATTGATGTCATTATTCATTTCAAAATATATTGATAACACCAACTGAGAGAATGAACTCAGTGCCAGACACTCTGGACCCCCCCCCCCCTGCCATCTATGGTTTAGTCCGCCCATAGACGGCAGCCGGCGGCAAAAAAGTAACGCAGTGAGTCTGATCATGCTGCGCAAAAAGCCCAAATCGGGCTTTCAAAAAAAGAAAGGAGGCAGAATGAGGGGAAGCAGCTGATGACTGCTTTCTTTCCAAAAGGTGAACTGAGTTTGCTTGTTATGCACCGACCTACATCCAATTAAAGTTAAAGCAGCACTCAGTAGCTTCGGGACTTCTTCGCTGTATTCTCGCTTTTTGCTCGCAGGTTTCTCTCTAGAGCTCCCCCCACAGCTTCGGAATAGATATTTGACAACACTGTCGTAAAAACTCGTTGGTGATTCTCAGACACCAGAGGCTCTATATCAACGACATCAAAGCAGATGGGACGTTCTTTAAAACGTCTTCTTCATTCGGGTTCGGACAGCGAGAGGGAGCGCAATAATGACAGCATTTTAGCAGATTTCTTTTGGCCGTAAAGCAATTGTTTACATCGCGAGACCTGATATCACGCGAGACTTCCTGACGCAGCGGCCGGCGGCCCGCCGGCTCAAAGTTGCAAGTGCGTATTTTCCGCTCACGGGCACCAGGGGGGTGCGAAACGACCACCATTCAACCCGAAATAAGTAATATATCCATTCCAATGACTCCGAAGCTGTTCAGTTAAGGTAAAAAAAGTTACTTAGTTCACCTTTAACGTAGTCAACTCCAGACAGCTGCTGCTAATGTATGTATGCTAATGTTAAATCTTTAGCTTAGTTTTTCAACCAGGCTGCTTGTTGCTGTAAGTAAATTATGGGCCAGGCCAGCTAACGTCAGGTTGCCAACATTAACCAGTTTCAGAAACAACCAGTGGTTCTGACACACCAGCAGTAGCAGCACTGGCCAGTCCTGGCTGCTGTTCTGGAGATGAGGCTGAGACTGAGAGCAGAAATGAGGAAAGACAAGGTGAGATCATTGCTCAAAGGGCGAGCTCCCCCCTTGCTTCCTAATTGTGAGTTGTTTACCTTAAATAAGTAAGCCTTTTGATTCAATGTGTGTGCTATTGCCTAGTGATATTGGAGTGGTGGAAAGAGTGGCAGCACAGTGTAAAGTTACTAGCCCTACTATTGCTTATAATGTGTGATATATTCTCAAACTCCTTAATAAATTATCTGCCTATATTTCTGCACATGTAGATGTGCCTACCAATATCACTGTGTTCTCAAGTGCACACAGGTAATATTGCTTTGAGCAATAAAGCAAATGATCATTTTTGTTTGGTGAAAAGCCCTAGCATTGCAGCACAGTGCTGTGCTTAAAAGCAATAGTCAATGCTCAATAAATTCATGATGTTATCAAAGCCAATGAATAGGGTTGCAAAATTCTGGGAATTTTCAAAGTTGGAAAATTTCCATGGGAGTTAACAGGAATATAAGGGAATTAATGGGAATTTACAAAACTGAAAGGTTATTCCTTTAACAGGGAACTTAAATATAGTTGAGGAAAATATATTGTAGCATAATCTTGGCTAAAACAAGCAGATTTAATGCAGCACACTTAAATATCTCTGCTATTAAATCACATGCACACTGCAGGGCTACTGAGGCCACGCCCCCTTCATGCACTGTGCATTCCTCAGTCACATGCACTGATGATTTCTTCAACCCTGGAGTACTGAGGACACACTTGAGCTTGCAAACTACATAAAGTGTAATGATGAGTAATATTTTACTCAACATTCATGTTTTTGTTATTCCGTGGAAGAATTAATGGTTCAGTACAAGAGTTAAAGATTTAAAGTTCTACTCTAAAATAAATCTGATAAAAGATCATGTTGTTTACATTGTTTTACTATTTAAAAAACAAATTTTTGATATTTATGTTTGGATATGATAGTTTGTTGAAATTATCACCAAATTCCAGTTAATTTCTATTAATTTCCTTTAATTCCCATCATTTTTGTGGAAAGTTTTCAAATTTGAATATTTCCAAAATTCCCCAGCTTAACTTCCCATGGAAAGTTTCTGGAAATTTACTGGAAGTTTACCGGAAATGTTCCTACCCTTTGCAACCCTACCAATTAATAGTTATGTTATCTTTGTACTTGTTCGTAATGGTAGATTTCAAGCTCTGTTAAGCGCCCTATTGTGGGTACTTGGACACTTGGTTGACAGCCTAAAGCTTAGTCCAAACTGTCAACATAATACGCAATGCTTGATCACATGTTTAATTATTTTTAGCGCTTTATCTTGCACTGAAATGGCTCTTGGAATACAAAGTGAGCTTGCTTTAACAAGTAAGTTGGTTTTTTTGTACGTTAAGAGGCTAATACCTATTTTTTGTGCTTGTTGATGTAGATAGTTCTGCACTTGATGCAGAAGACAAGGCAGGGTGCGAGTCTGATGATGTGAGAGAAGGTGAGCTCATAGAGGCAACTTTAAGTGACAATGGCATGTGTAGGGGGCCCACTGACATTGAGAGTATACAGGGCCCAGAATTTGGTGCTACGCCCCTGACCGTTGCCGGTCGGCAGGCGTCAATGACTCGCAATACCACATTTTTGTCATTCAAATACACATTACACACGATGTTCGCAGTGTTTTCCCCCACGCCGACTCCACCCCTCGCCACGCCCCAACTATGACTAGATGCCGACTGTATGTATTAGCAACATGTTGGGTCACGCCCCCATCAACAGTGCAAGACATTAACGTTACGTGCCTGCATTCTGACAGCGCGTAATGGAGAGTAGCAGCTAGACTAGCACTGGATACCACTAACACGTGAGTAAGTTGGTGATACTTGAAAGCATAATTGAAATAAGATGATTATATTGTTATCTTCTCACTCAGTTTAATGTGTAAGAATGTGTCGACATAGAGGAAGGGTGGCAGAGTGAGTTGAGTAGGGCTGCTGCGTGCTGCTATTATTTTTGCAAACTTGTATTATCTAGCGCTAGCTTGCTAGCTAGCTTAACTCAATTCCAATGTGTCACTTAGGGCCGTTACATAGTCAACGCGAGCAACGCGAGCGACGCGCTCCCGTAGAGTCATAGCACTGTTAACGCCCGTCTATTTCGCTTCAAAAGCTCGCTTTCGCTTTGGACGCGCGAATGGATTCAAAATGTTCAAGCGTCGAACTAGACGCGAATTTGACGCTCTATTCGCGTTTGGTGTAAACGCAGCATAATAACAGGCTGCGATGTCAAGATTGCAATGCTGGAATGTGTAACCTACAACTGTCACCCAACCAAAATCACTCACACACACACACACACACACACACACACACACACACACACACACACACACTGACACACTTAGATGTATACATATAAGCTCGCATAATTTTTCCTCTTCGCCCGCCATTGTATTCAAACCTTCTTCTGTAAACATAATATACTTGAATTAATGTACAATACTTGCAATGTCGCCCCCACCGACAACGCATAATAATAAATTGAATATTGCACTTAAAATGCTATGGTTTACCTAAATAAATTATCGCCTAAATGACAAATTAGGCTGTGTCCTTCTGTCATTTGCACTACATCCCTGTCTCATGTTAAGGTCCCTAACCCCTCACATAATCATGACACATCGCATTCGCACATTATCTAAGCACCCATCCCAATAACATGGATTATCAATAAGACATTAGTCTCCATAAGGAAGTTCAATCCATTGTTTATGGCCTGACGAGCCGCGGGAAAACCGCTACTCTGAGTAACGCGGTGCGTGAGTTTTAAAATAGTAGTTTTTGACAATCAAGTGCCACCCCAAATAAAAGACTGGCCCAAGCTGGCCCCCCAGAAATAATGTCCTGGCTACGCCCCTGGTAGAGATACTTTCTTAAAGCAACAACTGCTCATGCTTTTTACAGTGCAGCTCTGACTGGAAATGAATCAACACTTTTGTGTTACTGTGCTGAGGAAACACACTAACGGCACGTGTCCGTGTACCACGGTGCAGTGGAAAATATGTCAAGGTAGCAAAAAAAAAATATATTAAAGATTATAATTCACTAAGAATGATATTTTAGCGGACATAATTTCATAAAGACACTAGTGTGTTAAAACACAGAGTGAGACAAAAATGGCTTTACAGCAAAACATTTTTCTCATTAAGATCATATCATTTAAAGGTGATTTTATCATCATAATATTTTGATCAGGGAGACAACACATTTACGCATTTATCCAAAGCGACTTGCATTTCATTTCAAGGTACACATTTACATTCTTATCAATTCTTGCTTTCCCTGGGAATCAAATCCATGACCATGGCGCTGCAAGCACCAACACTCTACTGTTTGAGCTACAGGAAAGCTTGTTGATGTAACAGCAACAGTTTCTGACAATCCAGCAGGATGAATCAGAGCCTGTGGATCCTCTGAAACAATGATCATTATAATGACCCCCCGTCATTATAAAATGAAACCTACAGGCTTCAGCCCTGACTTTTGGAACATGGGAAAAACAAAACTTTAAACGTTAAAGCACTTTTTATTTTATAATATTGTACTGTATAATTGAGACATTGGCAAAAGTACTTACAGTAATTCAGTGTGCCTAGGCATTTACTATAACCTTGTAAATATCGTTCACTGGAATGAAAGATTGGACGTTTATATTTTTGGACAGTGAGTGGAATATGCAGACGGTCCCTTTAGCAGCCTAGGCGAAGATCCCACATAGCAACATTGTGTAATCCCAGATCCGGCCCACATCTGGCACATGTGGAAAGATGATCTGGCCCACATGCAGCGTGGAAGTTATTCTATGCGATACAGCGAATATCATAAACCTAAAACTAACATTACTGCGCTTCCGGAGCGGTTGCTTTCCACTACAAATGCAAAGTCAAATGCAAATGCCTGCTCTGTTAGTTAAACAGTCGAAAGATAAGAAACTCAAAACCAAATAGCAGCTCACTTTGACTAGATGGTTACATGAAGAATAAGTTCTGAACTTACCACAAAATATGCAGCCGTTTACATAAAACAGTGTGTAAAACAAAATCCCAGTGTTAACAGATTCAATGCTTTCGAATGGCGTAGTAGTTTCTCTCTTTTACTTTCGTTTTTAACTCCAACCACACGTGAAAATCGCGCTCCCTCTAGTGGTGCAGAGCATCATCAAAATCTCAGGTAATTATCAGAGCAGTTATGCTTTAACCCACATAGAAACATTTTGATGTCCCAGATCCGGCCCACATCTGGCACACATGGAAAGATGATATTTTTCTGTTCTCTTCTTTCTTTCAGTGATTCTGCTTGTTAACAGGCTTATTAAGGTTGAGATGATTTCATATTTAATATACACAGATTTTGTGGCTCAGATAAGGTCCAGTTCTGGTTTATTTCTTTGCTCTTGGCTGACATGTGGCATTGCTATGGCCTGCTTGTGGCCCAGATCTGGCAAACAGGAGCGGCCCACCCAAGTGCCGTAATTCCATGCTGCATGTGTGCCAGATCATCTTTTCACGTGGGCCAGATCTGGGCCGAAACAATGTTGCTATCTGGGTTATCACTCAATTTGCTAATAATATACTGATCCAGCTGGTGTGGGCCGGATCTGGGACATCAAAATGTTGCTATGTGGGAAGCTGCTTTAGGTGACTGAACACTCACATATACACACACACACACACACACACACACACACACACACACACACACACACACACACACACACTATAAATGAAAATTAAACAACACAGGAACTAGACAATGGGGGAAATATGTGATTTAATAACTTGAATTATAGCTGTTTTGCTGATAAACCACAATCGTCAAACTAATCATTAAATAATTAAATTTCCAAGCATGATTTTATTTTTCAAGCTAACATTAAAAGTTTGTCTTAGTTTTTTCGCTCATGCATTATCTTTTCATACTTGATCAGCATGTGCTCTGATGTCCTCAATACCTCACACTGTACAGTCTAATCATTACATACATTTATGTACAGAGAATGCTTTTTAATATCATTTGAGCTTTCAGAAATTCATCAGTTATAATCATTCAAAATGTTTTTTTTCCCTGGGGTAAAATATGGCAAAAGACAAAAACAAAATAGTTTGATTTAACAGACCTGTTCAGTGTTTTTTTAATCAGTTTTGTGTGTGTGTGTGTGTGTGTGTGTGTGTGTGTGTATGTGTGTGTGTGTGTGTGTGACCTTGCTCCAGACGGCCTGGATAGGATGCCGCACCTATCGGGCCATTCTGTTTCAGCGGTCGCAGAATGCAAAAGAAAAATATTTGCGTATAGCAACATGAAACATTAGAGATTCAAACTATGGCACTAATCGGCCTAGTCAAAGGACAGCATTGGTCGCTGCTGAGCTTAAGCGTTATAACATCAATAAAGCTGCACTAAGTAAGACTATATATCTGAGTGAAGGATCATTAAAGGAAGAAGGTGAGGGTTATACATTTTCTGGAGAGGGTACCCTACAGGAGGACAACAACTGCAAGGTGTCAGTTTGGCGATTAAAAATAGCATTCTCCCAAACCTCACTGAGGCCCAGAGGTGTATAGTCCAGGGGTCAGAAAGTAGAAGTCCTGCCATATGTTTATTCCACCCATGAACTCAGTCAGCTGATTTCACTAATTAGTTCTCTCTCCTGTCTGAATTAGCAAATACAGGTGATTGGAACAAAAAACTTAGGGGGACTTTTACTTTCTGAACCTGGACAGCCAAAAGCAAAATAAATATACCAGAACTAGACCTTATCTGAGCCACAAGACCTTTTGTAATGTAATCTAAAGAATTTCTTACAAGTTGTTCTGATAAAAAACTTTAACAACAAAAAAGTCTTATATTATTTAGACACACAGACATCAAGAATCAGCCTGTGAATCTCAACAATGGTGACATAATAAAGAATGTTGCAGTGCATTCTGGGTACCACCAATCAAAACTCATTAATGGCTCCCATCATGCATTGCGGTGTGCATAAATTATGATCTGAATTTTCCTAATTGAATATCCTGTTTGTCACCATTGCTGAGATTCATACAGTGATTCTTGATGTCTGTGTGTGCCTAAAAGTAAGTTTATTGTTCTTTTTTTCTTTTAGAACAACTTTTTAATTGGAATATATTGACAATTCTGGATCTTATGCCGTTGAATCACAATAATCAATAATATAAATTTAAGTCAGAAATAAGGCTCTGAATGAGTTCAGTGATTCAGGTCAAATGATGATTATTACAAAAAATAACCAACACCATCAGATCACTTCTTCTCTTTGTTCATCTGGCAGTTATAACTCAATTACAGCAGCCAAACTATATCTAATGTTATTCGTTTCAAGGGTAAAGAGCCCAACTAAACATTTAGATTTTCTCCTTCAGTGATTCTGCTTGTTAACATCAAGTGTCTTCAATAATGGTCAACCGTCACTCAATTAATCACTTAATTATCTAATTAACTCTAACACTGCTTCAGTGTTACTTTTAACACCTTGCAGGTAGTTCCCATATGAACACCAAATGGTGTTAATTTAACACCAGGGATTTTACTGTGCATGGAAAACAGGCTTCCATATGGTTCCTAACACAGAGACAGAGAAGAATCTGGATAAACTACAAATCCAGCATAGACGGGTTCAGTGAATGTGATGCTGATTGTGTGTAATTGTGTGAGTGTGTTTGTGTCAGAGACGCTGTTGAAGGACAGAGTGCTGGCCGACACATCCAGATAGACCCCTACTCTATTAGAGCGGGCTGAAGGGCCAGATACATCAGTGCATTTATTATTGTGCCAAAAAGAGTAAACCTCATCACTACAGAAGAGACTCCAGGACTTGTCATTGAGTCCAAACCTACAATCACTCCCTCCTTTCCTGTTGATTCCTTTATATGCCACTGCTACATGACCCGAGCCACTCCATTCAACCTCCCAGTAACAGCGTCCAGTCAGACTCTCTCGACACAGAACCTGCTCATGGAGCTCAAATCTCTCTGGATGATCAGGATACGGCTGATGCTCTTTGGTGTGGGTCACCTTTCTGTTGTCCTCAGACAGAATGTGTTGAGTGTTTGCTGTGTTTGGATCCAGTGTGAGATCACAGGCATCTGAAGACAACAAGAGAGATCAGAACATCTATTCACAGTTGTGTGTGTGTGTGTGTGTGTGTGTGTGTGTGTGTGTGTGTGTGTGTGTGTGTGTGTGTGTGTGTGTGTGTGTGTGTGTGTCTACATGATGACTTGCATTTTCTCAGTCCTGGTGTGATCCTGAAATGTCCTCCATGATCTAAACTGAAAAGAAACAAAAAAACATACACACAAACAAATAATGTTTAATAGACTGAAAACTAATGTCCACCCTCGCCCTCACCCAACTAATCTGTAATTTATTTTTGTATTGATGATAAATGGTGCCAGCCTCCAAAAGTAACCTGTCCTGTGATTTTTTTCTCACACAACACTGTTCAGACACCAACTATATTCTTATACACTAAAGTATGTTGGTTGTTTTTACATTAGAATAATAATGTTTCATATAATCTAGATTTAGATATGGAATAAAAAGCATTAAATACAAAATGAATGTCTCATATATTGAAATAAACTTTTTATGTGGTAAAAGATTTGCTTTGTTGTGCATTAGAACCACAGCAGGCATTTAGTCATATTACAAAATAATTTATTGAGGCCAAACATATAAAATAACATTATAAACTGAAAAGCGGGCCTGTCTCCGTTTATCACGTCACTTAACCACGTGACAGCAGCAAGCAGGCTCCTGATTGGTTAATGCGGTTCCAAATTTCAGATTTTTCAACTCGGGCGTCAGACGCGAATTCGCTTCAAACGCGTGAATTCACAAAAAGCACAGAATAAAATCACTCGCTGCAGACGCTCAATTTGCTTCTTTTGCGCGAACGTTGACGCGCGTCCATCGCACCGCACTAAACGCATTTATCACGCCGCAGGACCTCCAGACGCGCATCAATGTGTCTTTACATTGAGTCAACATGGAAATCACTCGCTCCAGATGCCCAATTCGCGTTCGGTGAGAACACAACATTACACTAATCTCTCTCTCAAATACTAGTAGGATTAAAAAAAAAACGGGTTGTTTTGTTGTAATTTTTTTTTTGTCTTAAAGTTAGCTTGATATTAAATGAACAGTATCACACTTTAATATCACAGAAAATGTAATGTAATGCACAAATGCAAACCAATCTGATTTAATGTTAAGGTATTAGCAGATAATCTTATTATTATACCTAGATGTTGCACACACAGAAGCATTTTCTGGTGGCACATATGGTCTTTTATTTTTGTAACACTCTGCAAACTCAACAAACATAAGAAATTTGTTTTTGTTTCATAGTGTGTTGAAATGACTGGCAGTGCGACTTCTTTATATCAAAGTGAAACTCCCTGCGGCTCACCATCACCCTCTAGTGTCACCCACCAGTACACGCAGGTCCAAGGGATGTTAAAATATACATCAGCATACTTACATAATTATAACTAATAATCATAATGATAACAATACATACATAAGACTACTTGAATCTATATGACTACATAGACGATTACATTTATTATTATTATCAGAGAGCTACTCGCCATTAATTGGACACCTGATGTTGTCTGGAGCTGACCAATTTGGTGAAATTTGGCTCGAAATGAGTAAAAGCACAATGAAGTTGCAACTGTAAAACGCGCACTGAAGCATAACTTAATACATGGCATTGCAGAAAATGTGCGTTGGCAAATGTAGGTTGATCCAAATATTGAAAGCACGAACTTAATAATTAGATGTTCTGTCCAGGGTTGTTTCAACAAATTTCTGCAACTGAGGATGTTTGCTTTTCAGCACGGGTGTTTCCTCTTGCCTGAACATCCATCGATTCATCTTCAAGTGAGTGGCGGGGCAAACCAAAAGCTGCAGCCAAGTCCTTGATTAGCTCTCTGATGAAATGTCCAGCAAATTTTAGTTTTACAAAGTCTGAAAAACGAGAGATTCATTTTTCTTGCATTTGATTGATGGTTGTAATAAAAAAAAGCTTTCTCTCTGTTGTGTGTCAAGTACACCCTCACATCTGTCAGGACCACTATAGTTGAATATGATTGACAATTAGCATACAGTTTGGACTGGCGGTATGGTTCTGTTCTGGGCAAGAACTCCCTGCGCATCCATGCAGCCTAGCATGGATAAGAGCAGCAATAACCTTAGGGTAAACAGAACAGAACCAACATGAATGTATTGCAGCAATTTTTAATTCAAGATTTGAAAGTACACGCATAATTCGAGAATTTTTTTCTGATTCAAGAGAATCAGAATGCCAAATCCTGACTGGCTAGAGGAGAAGCTGGGGATGGAGTAGGATAATTAGCTCCTGAGAAACGCGATAGCTGCTGGTAATACTGAATGAGCATATATACTTATCTGACCGTTATCATTTTGTAGCAGTAAATGAAGAGATGTCTTATCGATCACAAGTTCAGTATGGCGTACCACAAGGCTCAGTACTCAGACCGTTGCTGTTCACTCTGTACATGCTACCCTTGGGAGATATCATTAGGAAGCATGGCATTAGTTTTCATTGTTATGCTACGCAGCTCTATATTTCTTCACACCCTGACGAAACTTACCAATTCACAAAATTAATGGAATGCATAGTTGATATAAAAAACTGGATGACTAGCAACTTCCTACTACTTAATTCTGAAAAATCTGAGATTCTAATTATTGGACAAAT
Organism: Leuciscus idus; assembly: GCA_021554675.1. Classification (NCBI taxonomy): domain Eukaryota; kingdom Metazoa; phylum Chordata; class Actinopteri; order Cypriniformes; family Leuciscidae; genus Leuciscus; species Leuciscus idus. Next base: position 7,884,837 of record CM038623.1, read on the forward strand.
AATTTCCTCACATAATAATCTAGAATACTGTCTTACACTTGATGGCTGCTCTGTCAAACCTTTGTCATTGATTAGGAACCTGGGTGTGCTCTTTGATACCAATCTTTCATTTGAAAGTCACGTGTCTAGCATCTGTAAAACCGCATTCTTTCATCTTAAAAATATATCTAAATGACGTCATATGCTCTCAATAAAAAATGCAGAACAATTAGTCCATGCGTTCATGACATCAAGGCTAGATTATTGTAATGCTATTATGGGTGGTTGCACTGCATGCTTAATAAACAAACTACAACTTGTCCAAAACGCAGCAGCTCGAGTTCTTACCAGAACCAGGAAGTATGATCACATTAGCCCGGTTCTGTCAACACTGCATTGGCTCCCTATTAAACATCATATACATTTTAAAATATTGCTGATCACTTACAAAGCACTAAATGGTTTAGCTCCGCAGTACTTGAGCGAGCTCTTAACGCATTATAGACAGAATACAAAATCGATTGCAGGTGGTAGATCCCTTTCCTATTTAGCACCAAAACTTTGGAACTAACATTGTCCGAGAAGCAGACACACTCTGTCAGTTCAAAGCTAGACTAAAAACACATGTCTTTGACCTAGCATACACATAACACATTATAGACTTTTATAATTCAATGTTAGGCTGCATAGATTAGGTCAGCCGGAACCGGGAACACTTCCCATAAGTCCCGATGTACTTGTGACATCATAAGAAGAATGGCGTCTGCGCTAATATTAGTCTCTCTGTTAATCCGAGGTTTACCGCAGTCCGTCGGATCCAGGCCGTATCCAGATGACATGATAACAACGCAGTCCTGAAGTGTCAACAAGAAATGTGATGTGTACAAGAAAAGCTTGATATGTTTTCCTCTCCTTATCTCTCAAGACTGGAAATCTCTCTTCTTCACCAATGTCATCAAGAAAGTGAACTATCTCAAGGAGTACAGCCAGAAAACAATTTAAGACTTTCCTCTGACTTAGCCACTGTGCAAAGGTCTCCAATGGCACCTTCCAATTCATCCAACTACACAAAAAAATGGTGATGCATTAGAGGGTATACTCAAATGAAGTTGACTACCTTGACCACAGTGTCCATAACCTTCATGAGGTATCCATCAGATAACTTACTGCATAGAGCCAGCTGGTGCACAATACTGTGAAATACCAACAAGTAAGAGGAGTTTTTTTGCATTTCAGCAACAAGACCCTTGTGTTTCCCGTCATTGAGGGGACACCATCAGCAGTGATATAATAGTCTGCAATGTTTGGCAAGGAGCCACACAATTTTTAACGTTCCAAATGTTCCACAGCCTGGGACACTTTTTAGCTAGCTCGCATTGATTTCAGTTACTTTACTACAGAGCAAACAGAAAGGCTGCCCTTCCTGCTCATTGACAGCAAATTGATTCTTCCTTTCTTCCAGTACTCCCCTACCTTCACTGCTGATGCTTCAACTCTACTTGTTTGCATGTGTCCCTTCATTGGTATGTTCCTCATTTTATTTTTCTAATAATAACAATTTTTAATTTTTCTCTAATAACAAATTTGTCCATTTTGATCACTAAATTTACAAAAATAATGCCTACTGATACACAGCAAAAACTCCAGTGTTAAATTAACTCTCCTGGGAGTTTATCTGACTAAATATGAGTGTTGAATGAACACTGAAGCAGTGTTAAAATTAATGAGCTAATTGAGTGATTAATTGACTGATGATTGACCATTATTGAAGAAACCTGATGTTAACAAGCGGAATCACTGAAGGAGAAAAGCAAAAAATTCAAGTCACCATTATGGTGGTCAGTATTTGCTTTAGTTGGGCTCTTGACCCTTAAACTATTAACATTAGATTTTGTTTGGCTGCTGTAATTGAGTTATAACTGCCAGATGAACAAAGAGACAAGGTGATCTGGTGGTGTTGGTTATGTTTTGACATAATCATTATTTGACCTGAATTCATTCAGAGCCTTATTTCTGACTTAGATTTATATTGCTGATTACAGCATTACTGTGATTCTACAGCATAAGATCCAGAATTTTCAATATAATCCAAAGGAGTTCTTAAAAGTTTTTCTATATATAACAAATAACAAAAAACTTTAAAAACAAATCTCAAGGCACACAGTGTATGAATCTCAACAATGGCAACAAACAGGATATTCAATTAGGAAAAGGAAATTACTAAGGCAATTTAGATAACTTATTCATACCACAATGCATGATGGGAGCCATTAATGAGTTTTTATTTGTGGCAACACACCCAGAATGCACTGCAACATGCTTTATTATTGTCACCATTGTTGAGATTCACAGGCTGATTCTTAATGTCTGTGTGTCTAAATAATATAAGGTTTTGGCTTTTTTTGTTAAAGTTTTCTATCAGAACAACTCACAAGAAATCCTTTAATTTGCATAGAAAATGTTGATAATCTCATGCTTTATAAACACAGTGCTGCTATAATCAGTTAAGTAAATCTAACTCAGATATTACGCTCTAAATGAGTTCTTTCATTCAGGCCAAATAATGGTTATGTCAAAACATGCCAACACCACCTGATAATCTTTTCTCTATGATCATCTGGCATCATAACTCAGTTACAACAGTCAATATATAAGACAGTTATTTGATTTTACACTAGATTGTTAATAATTTTAAGCTCAGTTGATTGAAAAAAAAATAACAAGCTGTGCACCATGCTTACCAGCCATGACATTGTTTACGATACAGTACAACTTATTGTACCTTATCACTTAAATAAACTGTGTGTGTCTGTGGTACAGTACATATATACATTATATATATATATATAAGTTATAAATGTAAGGGGCATATTTTTGTTTTTTTTTTGGCTCCAGGATTTTCTGTCTATTCTGCATTTCTTTTTTGTCTACCCCTGCCTGGCTTAGTCTCTCTGATCTGACCTGCCAGGGATCCTGAGGTTCTCTTCTCCTGACCTGGATCTTTTGGCCTGGCTTGTTCTTTTTTCTTGCCCTTGCCTGCCCTGACACCAATACCAGCCTGCCCGTTCTATTTTTTTTTTTTTTTTTTTTCTGCATGAATTACTTCCTGCTACTCAGCATCTTATTTTTCCTGGCAAAATTCATTTATTTTTGTTCTGACCCTCTTGGGCCGGATTTTGCTGAGTTTTGCCTGTTGCGCATAAACTTTTTATTTTTTACCTGCAATTTGGTTAATTCTTCAGGTTGAGAACCACTTATCTAAAGCATATACAGTACTGTAAACTAGTGAAGTGTTAGATCAGTAATTGAGACTAAAGATAAATCCTTTAAATCCTTTTTTATTCTGGTCTTATGTAGTTTAAACAGTGCCTAAGTCTTTTGTACTGTCCACAGACACACACAGTTTATTTAAGTGATAAGGTACAATAAGTTGTACTGTATTGTAAACAATGTCATGGCTGGTAAGCATGGTGCACAGCTTGTTATTTATTTTTTTTTTTTAATCAACTGAGCTTAAAATTATTAACAATCTAGTGTAAAATCAAATAACTGTCTTACTGCCCCACTTACTTCAGTGTCTCCAGTGAGCAGTTTGGATCTTTCAGTTTGTCATTGAGTAGCTTGACTCCTAAATCTCCTGGGTGATTGTAGCTCATATCCAGCTCTCTCAGGTGTGTGGGGTTTGAACTCAGAGCTGAAGACACATAACCACAGCCTTCCTCAGTCACCATACAGCCTGACAACCTACATACACACACAGTCAGATTATCTACAGACACACATCAACAGACTGATCATCTAAATATACACATCAACAGACAGATCACCTACAGAAACACATTAACAGACTGATCACCTACAGGATCACATTAACAGACTGATCATTTACAGACACACATCAACAGATTGATCATCTACAGACACACATCAACAGCAGATCACCAACAGACTGACATCAACAGACAAAAGAGGAAATCTCCAGGATATAACTTCAAATAAAAAAAGACTTAGATCACACAGTAAGTCTCCCAGTAATACCTCAGTATCTTCAGCTGAGAGGTTGGACACTTCAGTCCATCAGAGAGCAGCTTCACTCCTGAATTCTGCAAGTCATTGTTACTCAGATCCAGCTCTCTCAGGACACAGTTTGAGGATTGTAGAGCCAGTAACACGGTTTCACAATGCTGAGTGAGATAACAGCCAACAAGCCTGCGAGACATAATTAATTACTTGAAATGTTTTTACCACATTGTCTCACCAAAGCACTGAACTAAAACATTAAAACAGTATACTCATTTTGATATGGTAACTAGATATCAATGTGCCTCAACTCACAGAGCTTTTGTGCAGTTGATCACAGCTGGTATCAGTCTTCTTCTGCCCTCATCAGATGTGTTGTATTTCTTGAGGTCCAGCTCGTCCAGCACCTCCTCTGACATCTGAAGCATGTAGGCGATTGTTGAGCAGTGAGCAGGAGAGAGTTTCTTCTCTGAGTGTTTGTCTGATTTCACAAACTCCTGAATCTCTCTGGACAGAGTCTGATCTTTGACTTCCAGCAGACAGAGGAACAGAATGATGGATCTTTCAGTGGAGAGTCCATGTCCATCTTGGATCTTCTCTTTAATGTACTGTGTGGTTCTCCTGATGCTCTCTGAGTTGTTCTCTGTGTGTGTCAGTAGATCCTGTAAGAGTCTCTGATTGGACTCCAGTGAGATGCCCAGCAGGAACCGCAGGAACAGATCCAGGTGTCCATTCTCATTCTCAAGGGTTTTGTCTATAGCTCTTTTCTGTAAATTATGCAGTGAATCTAAACACACTTCTGTATTACTGCTTACGTGGTAGTAATAAACATAGAAAGCAGCGAGAAACTCCTGGACGCTCAGATGAATGAAGCTGTAGACTTTCCTCTGATGAATCACTGATTCCTCCTTAAAGATCTCAGTGCAAATCCCAGAATACACTGAGGCGTCAGTGACATCTATGCCGCTCTCTCTCAGGTCCTCCTCATAGAACATTACATTGCCCTTCATCAGCTGTTTGAAAGCCACTTCAGCAAGTTTCACAATCACTTCTCTGATGGACTGCAGGAGTTTCTCTGGATCTTTCTCTTTATACTTCTGATTCCTCATGTTGATCTGAATAAGCAGGAAGTGTATGTACATTTCAGTCAGAGTTTGAGGGATTTCTGCACTTAGATCTTCTTTAAGAAGCTTTTGAAGCACAGTGGATGAGATCCAGCAGAAGACGGGTATGTGGCACATGATGTGGAGACTTCTTGCTCTTCTGATGTGCGAGATGATTCTGCTGGCTTGATGCTCATCACTGATTCTCTTCCTGAAATATTCCTCCTTCTGAGGCTCATTGAATCCCTGAATCTCTGTCACACGGTTGATGTATTTGGAGGGGATATGATTGGCTGCTGCTGGTCTGGAGGTGATCCAGATGAGAGCAGAGGGAAGCAGATCTCCTTTAATGAGGGTTGACATCAACACACCCACTGATGAAGTCTCAGTCACATCAGAAACGTTCTGAGCGTCTGAAAACATCAGTGTGAATCTGCTCTCATCCAGACCATCAAAGATGAACACAACGTTACACTCATATATCTTTGAGTCCAGATCTTGAAGTTCAGGATGAAAGTCCTGCAGAAGTCTGTGAAGACTGTACTGATGATCTCGGATCAAGTTCAGCTCTCGAAATGGAAGCACAAACATGAAATCTACATCCTGATTGGCTTTCCCCTCAGCCCAGTCCAGAATGAACTTCTGCACAGAGACGGTTTTTCCGATTCCAGCGATGCCTTTAGTAAGAACAGACTTGATTTTGTCTTTATCCTCACATCCTGGATTAGGCAAGGGTTTAAAGATGTCATTGCAGTAGATTGGAGTGTCTTGTGAGTGTTGTGTTCTGGGCGTTTTCTCCATTTGTAAAACCTCATGTTCTTCATTCACTCCTTCTCTCTCTCCCTCTATGATGTAGAGCTGTGTGTAGATACTGTTTATCAGGGTTTGATCCTCTTGGAGTTTATGTCCCTCAAATAATCTCTCATACTTGTTCTTCATGCTGGTTTTGTGCTGGTCTTTGACTCTCTGTAGGTCTCCAGTCTCCAATGTGTGTGTCTGCAGGATAGCTTCAAATTTGTCCCGCCTGATGTGGGTCCGATAGTGGGATGTAGAGAACGACACAGATCTGATCAGCTCATGTTTCTCTTCCATGCTGAGATAAAAAAAAAAAAAAAAAGAAGCAAAATTACAATGACTGGTGGAGAGTGTAACGATCACCAGCTGGAGTGCCTCTGAGAGTCACCAGAGGGCACTCCACACCAGACTGATCACATCACAAACTCAACTTCCCATCATGCCGCTTACCTGGGACTGATTGCACATACACCTGCAGCTCATCCACACTCATCTCATACACCTGCAGCTCATTCACATACACCCATATAAACCTCTGTCACTCTTCAGTTCACTGCGAAGTATTGCATTGCCACGGCCTGTAATCACTGAGCGTTTTCCCCTATTCTACTGATCTGTTTATTGACCTTGGATTGTTATCTCGTTTCTGCCTGTTTGCTGCCTGTCTCGACTTGGATTGCTCTTGGATGATTGTCTCTTGCTGCCTGCCCTGAACTTCTGCCTGTGACCTGACTACTCTCTGTGTTTGTTCTCTGATCACCCTGTTTTGCTGTTGCCTGACCCTTGCCTGTTTTGACGTTCCTTGATTAAAAGCTGCAAATGGATCCTACTGAATCTTACAATTCATAACAGAGAGCCTCAGAAATATTTCAGTTATCAGATATGATTTTGGTGTACCACTTTGAGCTGCACCCCTGTACAGGGCATGATCTGTTTTTGGAGTATACTACAGTAAATTAGCAACTAAAAATACTAACGAAAGGTCAGAAGTCTCTGTTCCTTCACTGAATTTAAAGGGTGGCTCCATGGATCTGTTACTCTTCACAGACACACCACTGGGTTCTGGAAACTCTGATTTCCATTTCTTGATTATACTGGAAAAAAAGACAAGCAAAACTGCATTTTAGAGTATTAGCTATACTGTGCATGCACATTAAATTTACATTTATTCATTTTTGACACTTATCCAAAGCCATTTACAAATTAAAAAATTATCCTAAGGAGGCAGTAGCAAAGAACCCAAATTGAATGCATGGATGGACATTTAGTTTTATTTCTCCTATCATGGATGGAAAAGAAAGAAAGGGAATCAGGCATTAGAACAACACCTTGGTGAGTAAATAATGAACTGAATTTTTATGTTGGGTGAACTCTCTTCAATGTACTATGTTTTCTCTTGAGTAAAGAAAAATAATACCAAAATATCAAAAATAACTTCTTGAAAATTAGGTGTCACTCATTCACTGACAGCAGGCTTCTGGAAAGTCACCTTGAATAAAAAATGTGTGCTAAATGCAAAAATAGAGTCTTACCTCAGGTCAGAGGACAGTGTTCCATCAATTAATTCAGGAGGATCATTCGTCATGGATTGATCACTCTTCATAGACACGGAGCTGGATCCAGAAGATGGAGAACTCATTTTTAAAGGCACCGTCCTCCCACTTCCTTTTCTCAAAAGGTAGAGTGATTGATTTCAGATATTTTATTGGAACCAGAGCTAAAAAAAAATAAATAAAATAATAATAATACAATGCTGTACAGAAGTTAAAATTCTTTAATTTATAGTATTTTTGGACATTGCAGTACAGATACATTAAACTCTTAATCTTATAAGATATTGCAATCTATTTGCCTTACACATAATGTAAAATAATTGTAGTATAATCTTTAGCAAGATGCTGGTTTAAAAGTTCTATTTAGAGACCATATACTCTTGAAAAACTTGCTGAAATGGTTATGTGAGGGATCAGGGTTCCTTATTCATCCCAACTTGTTTTGTGGCCTTCATAAACAATTGCTTTTACTTAAAGATGCTGTCTGTAAGAATGACAAACTAGGTACTGCAGTCCAAATTCAAAATATTAGAGATTGTTGTTTCCCCCGCCCTCTCCTCCGCAGACTCAGCGCTCACGCGGTTGCCAGTTTGAGGACACGCAAAAGGATGTGTTTGCAATACGCTGTGTTTCCGCCAACTGGAAAAAAATACTATTAATTACTATACTACTATAAATACTATACTAATACTATGGTGTCGAAATACTATTGGGTGAACTGGCAGTGGGCGAGATCACACAGACCAAAAAAAAAAACTGACAACACGGAACGTGTAAAAAAATAAGTAAAATAACTGGCTGTAAAAGTGTTTTTCAGAGAAACGAGTATGTGAACTTAGTATATTTCCTAAATATCTGCAAACATATTATGGTATTTGTATGCTTTATTAGAGTAAAAAAGTTACATACAGCACATTTAAATGGAAGACATTGTGACTTTGACCTCAACTGTGTATTTCTGCTTATACAGACAATCACATGCACAAACCGCAAATCACAACTGCAAAGAGGAACTGAAACAACAAAATGCTCAAAGCACATGATTTGTAGAGAGGAACTGACACTATCACACAAAAAAATTGACACATAAAAATGGATATTAAAAACATAATAGAGGATTGTGCAGATATTTAATTGAAAATTGGTAATAATTGGAATAATTGATTTACATCTATTTTGGGTTTTTATTCATTTTCAATATTCAACAGTATGTATTCAGTTTATTTTTATTTTTATGTAAACCCCTACTGAGGCTACATATTATACATCCAGGTAGACTGAGACATTAAAAAAAACATTTTTTTATTTTTATTATGGCCTCGTTATTTTATTATGTTTAAAGTACTACACAGACATGAAAAATCATGGTTCTTTATGTAACCTTATAAAGGGTTCTATTTAACACCAATAGTTCTGCTATTGTTACAAAGAACAAAGAATAGGTACCATTTAAGACTATTTTTCTAAACATTAAGAAAGCTTAAGCTAAAGTTCAACTCAAAGTTTGATGTCACATTATCTATAAATATTTGAATATAAAAAATTATACATATTTTTTTTCATAATTGTTTTTTATATTATTATATATAACGATCTGAGGAAATATCAAAATTAATTTTACTTTAGTCATCCATGTTTTTGCCTTTGGTCAGATCTTTTCACTGTCGAAATATAATGATCCATATTTAAAAAACCCATGTGAAGAAAAGCAAAAAAATCAAACAGCAGCTCATTTATATGACAACATGTTTACATGAAGAATAAGTTCTGAACTTACCACCAAATCTACAGCCGTTTAAAAATCCAGTGTAACAGGTTTAAAGCTTCAAAACAGAATCACTTATTTTTGTTCTTCTTTCACTTTTGTTTCTAGGGGGAAATCCAAACACAGATTGATACTGTGTGAAGGGGAAGCAACATGAACGGTTGTTCCAGATAAAGAGAGAGATGTTGTTCATCTGTCCCTTCATCAAGTGTTTTAATTATAACAGCATATAAACAGCTAAATTATAAGGCACAATTGCTCTGAGCCTAGTGCGCATGTGTAAATGTCAAAGCATTCTGGGGCGGCAGGTAGAAAAGGCTCTAGATACAGGACCTGAATGAAATTTACAGGGAAGATGATGCAGTGCTGAGATCCAAAGTGACCGACACTAGAAAGCAAGACATATTAATCCATGTTAATATAAACTTATGTTTTATTCTTAGACACACACAAATGTGACTCACTGTAGGTGACGACCATCAACATCCTCTTCCACACTGTGAATTTCTTATTGGTCACATGATCAGGAAAATTAATTAGAGACCCAAACAGCTTCTCTGACTTCTGTTTACACTGTCAAATTCTACAACATTCAAATCGGAACTGAAATAATACAAGATACAAAGTTAAATTAATAAAACATTATGAACAAGGTTCTTGCATGTTCAAAATTTACAACCACAAAATCAGGCTGTCATTAAAAGGTTGTTATGGTTTTCTTGCTATGTGGTTGTTAGGGTAAGGGGTGGTTGCAATGACATGGCTAGGTGGCTGCTTTGTCATTACTAAGGCATTCTGAGTGGTTGTTTTGGCTGTTACTAGGAAGTCGCTAAAGTGTTCTGACTGAAAGACGCATTTGACTTTATTCTCCTTTAAATCACTAGATGGCAAACAAGCCATCAGCTCAGCACTTTTCTTATTTCATTTTCTTCTTAATTCATCATTTCTGGATGATGCAAGTGCACGTGGCTGAACCTTGACGCGATCACAACGCAAAGTTAATTCTGCAATAATTTGATCTAGCTATATACAGGGATGCTAATTTAACAGTTAACCATTCATTTGCTGCTTAAAAAAATACACTACAAATGTTTTTGTAAGTCATGTATAAGTGGCATTTTGTTGCATTATATATTTATTGCATAATACCGGTAAATAAAGCAAAATTTAATATTCTATTATATTCTAAAGGCTAATTTAGTTCACTTCTCTCCACAATAAAATCTTTAAATTTAATGAAATGGCATTCAGAATAGAACAACAATGAAAAAAATATTAGTAACTATAAACAAGCCAAAACCGAAATCATTTAAAGCGAAACTGAAACCGACGTTGGGCTCACGTAGCATTACTCTCTGATTCGAATTCAAATGTTTCCAAATTCTCAGTGTATTTGAATGCTGAACTATTATTTATTATAGGCTTTGTACTTCACTTGCATTCAAAAATCAATAGAACAAATCATTTTTTTAACTCCCCAAAGTGGGAACGGTGCTTATGCTGAATTGCACAAATTGTACTACTGACTATTTGAACTGTGCAGTGTAATTTTTATATATTAGATTGACTATTTTATTTTGATATTGAACAGGCTGTGATGTCAAGTTTGCAATGCTGTAATATGTTGTGTGTGCATTAAGCGTCGGCACAATCGAACAGAGAATACAAAAACATGCTCAAAATGTAATTTTGGTCATAAAGATAAGAGTAGAACATCATTCGAAACTAAAAAACTGTGTTCACTTTTACTTGTGTACACTCACAATAAAAGAGATCATAGTGCTTTTAAAAAAATACAGAAAACAAACAGGATGTGCTTTCTGTTGTCTCGGTTTCCTTTCCATCAACTTGTTTGTGGAGCTCTGCGACTCACAAAAACTCAACAGCACACTGTCACAGTTTTTTCTTTCGCTTTGTTAATAGGTTACTTATCTTTTTTTAAATGCATAATTTAAGTCAAATATTGTAACAATGCGGTTGAAACATAGGAGGAAGCAGGATCCACATGCAGCACACTTTATTAAATTAACTCAAAACTTGAAAAAAAAAAAAATTAGACTCAGATTAGGGAACAGGACTCATGAACAGACCAACCAACATACAACATCAAGAACTCAACAAAGGCTGAACTAGACACAGGGTTTAAATACACAGGCAAACAATCTGAACAAGATAACAAGGGGGTGTGGTTAATCAGAGACACCTGGGGAGACTAATAGACATTAATCATACTGCTAAACATGGGACCAGACAGGGGAACACAGACTGCAATTATAACAAATATATTTAGCATATTTTTATTTATTTTATATAGTGAAGACAGGAACTGATCAAATACAAACAGAAAGTCCAAACATAAACTGAAATGTGACATCTTAAATGTGACAGACAATGATTTTATGAAAAAAAGTTTTTGTTATTTTTATTTTTAACGTAACTCCATTTATCTTAAATCATCCTGGCAACCCATTTTTTAAGTCTTAAAAACCTGTGCTTTAGTGTATACTGTTACATATGCACCGGAATGCATATATAAAGAATGTAATACAATATATAAGGAATGTTACATATGATAAGAATGTAAATGTGTACTTGAAAATGCAATGTAAGTCGCTTTGGATAAAAGCATCTGCCAAATGCAGAAATGTAAATGTAAATGTATATGCACCGGTGGAAAACATTAAACACACACACCAAATTTAGCTCATCCCATTACTGTTTGTATAATGTGTTTTGTGAAGTCAGAGTGTGTCTGTGCAACCACAAAATATTTTCTCAAACGTCTTTTTATTAAAACATATAATTTAACATACAATTCACATGTACATTCTGAGATTTTTTCCATAACTAATTAAATAAAATAAAAAGTAAAATAAGAATAAATACAGTAAACTTAAAATGATACAACATTAAAACAAGGCAAAGCGAAACAGGATAAGCAACAACAATACAAAAACAATGAGAAAATAAAATAAAATAAAATAAATAAAACACCCCGCCTGATCACGATCCCCACACTATCTCAACCCCTTATCTGCCCGTCTAACCCCTTCCCATGTATCACCACCCCATCCACCCTTCCTCGTAGAGACCATCACTCTAAACCGTTACAATTGTCATATATCATGTGTTAGGATGTGGACTGTTGTATTGGATTTGTAGTTTTTAGGTATGATATGAGGGGTTTCCATGTTTTATTGAATAAGTTGAGCCTGTCTCTCAGTGTATACCTTATCCTTTCTAAATGAAGTGTCTTAGTTAAATCCTCTAACCACATCTTAGAGGTAGGTACAGTTGTGCTCTTCCATAAAATGAGGATTAATCTCTTTGCTATTATGAAACAATAAGATAGAAAACGCTGCTGCGCCACACTGAAATTCCCAAAGGTCTCCGATATTCCAAGAATGAAGAAGAGGGGCTCAGGTTTGATTGAAGTATTTATGACCTCAGACATGATGTTGCATATATCAATCCAGAACAATTGAACCCCTGGGCATAGAGCAAAACTATGGAGAAGTGTTGCTACGGAAGAGTGGCACTTATCACACATAGGTGACACCTCTGGGTATATGTTATGTAGTTTCTCCTTGGAGTAGTGAAGTCTATGTATAATTTTAAATTGAACAAGACAATGTCTTGCGTTATCTGAACAGTTATGTACATTTTCAAGACTTTCTTTCCATAACTCATCTGGAATAGATTCACCAAGTTCCTCTTCCCACTTACGTTTGTAATGTTCAGTCGATGGGGAGCTTATTAATAAGAGATTGTTGTAGACGCGGGATATCAATTTACTTTCATTAGGAGACAATTTCAGACAGTCATCTATTTTAGATTGTGGTTCAGTCTCGAATTCTCTCAAGTATTTCCGAACATAGTCCCTAACTTGTAGGTAACGAAAGAAGTTATTATTCCCCAACTCATACTTCCTCTGTTGTTGTGTGAATGAAGCAAAGACGCCTCCCACGTATAAGTCACCAATACATTGGACACCCCTCTCACTCCATGTAGAAAAGGCTCCATCCAGGCTAGAGGGGGCAAATGTGGGATTTCTAGTGATGGGTAACAGAAGAGAGATTGGTTTAAGATTAAAGGTGGTCTTGATTTGTTTCCAGGTACAGATCATGCTATGTATGATGGGATTGTTATTATAAAGGGACTTTTTAACCGTGACCGGAGCTAGCAGGACCGCGGCCATAGAATACGGGTGGCAGTCTTCCCGGTCCAGCATTAGCCAATCTGACATAGGTATTGAAGTGTCCAACCAAAAGGTAAACATCTTAAATCGCTGAGGCCCAGTAATATAGCAAAAAGTCTGGGAGTGCCAATCCTCCGTTTGACTTTGGCCTACAGAGATGTTTTTTACCTATTCTGTGAACTTTGTGTCCCCGCAGAAAAGGGACTATTAAAGAATCTAGGTGCTTAAAAAAAGATTTTTTTAGAAACATTGGGATGTTTTGAAATAGGTATAGCAATTGCGGGAGGAAAATCATCTTTATAGCATTAATTCTCCCAATTAATTAAATTGGGAGTGTATCCCAGAATGATATTCTAGTCTGTAATCGCTCTATTAGAGGGGGGAAGTTTGCCTGGAATAGAGATGAGTATTGCTTTGTCACTTCTATCCCCAAATAGGTAAATTTCTCTGGAGAGACTGTAAATGGAAAGTGATCTAGGTGTGCTAAGTCACTCATATGGACGGGCATTAAAACGCTTTTAGTCCAATTGATCCGATAACCCGAAAAGGTCCCGAACAGGTTGATTTTGTCGAAAAGGTTTGGGATGGTAATTTGAGGCCGCGTTATATATAAAAGGATGTCATCTGCGTATAATGATATTTTATTATTTGTGTCTTTGGTGGGGTATCCATAGATCTGGGGTTCCATTCTGATACATTGGGCTAAAGGTTCAATAGCCAATGCAAAAATTAAAGGGGATAGTGGACACCCCTGCCTTGTCCCTCTATGTAATCTAAACGAGGAGGATATTGTCCGGTTTGTTAGGATTTGAGCCGTGGGATTTTTGTAAATGAGTTTAATTAGTGACAGGAACTTTTTTCCGAAATTGATCCATTAAGAACTTCAAATAAATAACACCACTCAATCTGATCAAAAGCCTTCTCGGCGTCAAGTGCAAGTATGACAAGATCAGTAGGTGGACCTCTCTTTGTGTATATAATATTGAAAAGACGTCTAAGATTGAAAGAAGCACTCCTATTTGGTATGAAACCCGTCTGGTCCATATGAACTAGCTTCCCCAATAAAGGATTCAGCCTATTAGCCAGTATCTTGGCAAATAATTTCCCATCGACATTAAGCAGGGAAATAGGACGATAAGCGCCTACTTCTTGTGAGTCCTTCCCTTTTTTGTGAATTAGTGTGATCACAGCTTCATGCTTCAAGCTTCACTATGCTGTGATATTTAGCATTCATTGTGGACGGAATGAGCCTGGCGTCCACCAGGAAGTAGTCTATCCTACTGTAAGAGTTGTGTACAGGTGAATAAAATGAGTAGTCTCTACCTGTAGGGTTCATCGCTCTCCATATATCCAGTACATTCGTGTTACTAATGAAGGTATTTAAAAATTCACTAGAGGCATTTCTTGGGAGTCTCTTCGTGGAGGATCTATCAAGGTATGTGTCGAGGACGGTATTAAAGTCGCCCCCTATTATCAAGTGCGTTTGTGAGATGTCTGGTATCAGTGAAAAAACCTTCTGAAAGAATATGGGGTTATCTATGTTGGGAGCATATATATTTACTAGAGTGAGGGAGATGTTGTGGATTTCACCAATCACTATAATATAGCGGCCCTCTTTGTCAGTGATTGTTTTTTTTCTGTAAAAAGGGCACACCTTTTCTCAATAGGATGGCCGCACCTCTTGCTTTGGATGAAAAGTTTGAGTGGTAAACTTCCCCTATCCAATTTGCTTTTAATCTGCCGTGCGAGCCACTCTTCAAGTGAGTTTCCTGTAGGAACATAATGTCTGAGGTCAGTGATTTTAGGTGGGACAGAACTTTACCCCTCTTGACTGGGTTATTTACTCCACGTACATTCCAACTGGAAAATGTGAGACCCTTCATCTCTCTACTGCGATTGTTTAGACTATCATACATCAGGAATCAATGAACAGTACAGTATCCGTAGCAGTACAATTGTCAATGTGTAGGATTTGAGTGAATGATCTTCCTATCCCTCCCCTCCCCTCTACCCCAGTCCACCCCACGATCGTTATCAAGGTCAACCCAGTCCCCATAGTAACAAATGAAAACAAAACTACTCTAGCCAATTCGAAGTGAATGTGGCGCGAGCCTTCTTAAGGAAGTAAGTACAAATAAACCAGTAACTTAGGTTACTTCCCCACACCTTCCGCCTGATGCTAACTCCTATCTGTGATCCCATAGCTTGGTAACTTACATAAAAATTTTAGGTAGTTTAGTGAAGAAAAGAAAATATAATTAGTTAGAGTGCCATAGTAATATAGTATCCATGGGTATACACACACACACACACACACACACACACACACACACACACACACACAGAACTACGCATACACACACACACGCGCATACACCTACACAAATATAAACATCTACGTATACCCATATACCCAATATTTATAGCTAAGAAGGAAATCTTATCAGATTTTCCCCAGAGAGGGGATTCTGTTTAGCACAAAAAAAAAAGAAAAAAAAAAAGGGAGAAATAGTTTAAATATGTATGACCAAAAACGTAACTGAGTTGTAACTCAATAACAATAATACATTGGATATCTTTCAATAACTGTGAGCCATTTCCACCTTTTAAAGAACTAGCTGAACAATTGTCAGGGCTCTAGATAAGATATCAGAGAGTGAAAAAAATAAAAATAAAATAGTAATAATAAAAAAATAATAATATGTATGACCAAAAACTTAAAGGGATAGTTCACCCAAAAATGAAAATTCTATCATTGTTTACTCACCCTCAAGTTGTTCCAAACCTGTATGAGTTTCTTTGTTCTGCTGAACACAAAGGAAGATATTTGGAAGAATGTTTGTAACCAAACAGATCTCGGTCCCCATTGACTACCATAGTATATTTTTTTCCTACTATGGAAGTCAATGGGGACCGAGATCTGTTGATTACAAACGCTCTTCCAAATATCTTCCTTTGTGTTCAGCAGAACAAAGAAACTCATACAGGTTTGGAACAACTTGAGGGTGAGTAAACAATGATAGAATTTTCATTTTTGGGTGAACTATCCCTTTAACTTAGTTGTGACTCAATAACAGTACCACATTGGATATCTTTCAACAACTGTGAGCCATTTCTACACTTTAAAGAACTAGCTGAACAATTGTCAGGGCTCTAGATAAGATATCAGAAAAAGAGAAAGAAAAAAAAAAGTAACTTTTACAGTGCAAACCTCGATCTGTATTAAGCGGGACACAACATTTTCTTTCTACACAAAGACAACAATTATTCTTTTCTGAGAATGGCGGTTTTCCTGTCAAATGGTGAGGCACCAGTTGTGTATGTGTATGAGTGTGTAACTCACGTGGATAGGTGACAGCTAGAGTTGTGCTAGCGTTAGCCATAAAAGCTAACTAGCAAACAGTAAAATAACCACCTCTCTGAATATCTTGGTTCTCCGCATCAACAGTGATTGCATCAGTTTAAGTGTTCTTCTGTCTCACTTCAGTCGAGCCCGGTGTCGAGAGGCGTTCGGCATATTCATCCGCTTTTTTGGCATCTATGAACGAGATCTGTGTGCCGTTGTGGGTTATCAGGAGTCTGGCAGGATAGAGGAGGCCGTACCTGACCCCGGGTCTGCCCCGTAGCAGCTCCCTGGTGCGGTTGAATAGTGCCCTCTTTTTAGCCACGGTGGGCGGGTAGTCTGGAAAAATTTGGATCCTTTTACCACCGTGGTAGAGCTGTTTCGCCGCTGCAGCCTTGCGTAGGATGTCCTCAAGCGTATGGAAGTAATGTAGCCTCAGTACAAAGGGTCTAGGTGGCTCATGAGGTTCGGGCCGTCTTCGGAGGGTCCGGTGCGCTCTATCAATGAGAGGTTTCTCATCCAGGGATAGTACCTCTTGCAGCAATCCGGCGATAAAGTCTCTCGGCCTGGGTCCTTCGGTCCCCTCGTGGATTCCGATGACCCGGATGTTGTGTCTCCTCGATCGCCCTTCTAGGTCTTCGCATTTCTCAGTTAGTTTTTCTACTTCAGAGTTCAGGCGGGTGACTTGACGTTGAAGTGTAGTGACATCGTCCGACTGGTGTGAGGCGGACTTCTCTATCTCTCCGATAGTGTTAGCATGCGAGGTCGCAGTTTTCTCCAGGGTAGTAATGGAAGTCTGCAGTTCTTCTTTAGTTGTAGCCAATTCGCCTCTCAGCACAGTGTACACAGTCTGTATACGGACATCAATAGTGGCGCATATGTCGTCTTTAATCTGGGTAATTTCATTACGCAGCGCAGCAATGGCGGCCAGTACAGCCCGGTTTGGTGGGTCCACCTCCTCACTCGGGTAGTCGGGCTCCACCACTTCAGTTGAGTCCGAGGGTTGATCAAGGCCTGATTCTTGTTGGTCGATCTTTTTGGATTTTCCCTTTTTGGACATCGTTCTCTCTTTTTAGGTTTAGTTTCTCATTTGTTTGTGTCTTCTTATGTCACTTCAGAGCACTTTTAGACGGATATACAGGTGTTTAGTGTATTAATAAAAGAAAAGTTACCAGAGCTGTGTAAAACACATCTCACTCCTCCATTACTCAGCAGCGCCCCCCAACCACAAAATATTTTGACAAATTCAAAACACAGCACAGGAAAAAATAAATATACACAAATAGATATAAAATGTAACATGTCAAGGTAGCAACAACTCAAAACCAAAAATATGAATTGCTCAGAATTGTAGTTAACTATCATAATTTTTCAAAAACAATGTAGTTAAACAGAGTTAGCCAAACATTATAACAAAACACTCTAGAATGCATAAGTTTAGTGCTGCAAGACATTGTCAGTAGTTATTATAATAGAGATTAAGAGGTGATTTTATCATCATAACATATTGAACAGAGAGAAAATACATTGACCAAACAGTAACAGTTCGTGACAATCCAGCAGTCTGAAACTGAACCTGTGGATCCTCTGAAACAGTGATGACATATACTGTAGCTTTTATAAGAACACACCAAATGAAGAACCAGAGTGTTTCTACAGACCATCATCTTTGACCCAATGAAGTCTCTACAGATTCACACACAATAACAGACAAAACCCTATAGGTGTGACCTGCAGTCAGACCCTTCAAAACCTTCAGAGAATGGCTGACAAAAATATGGGACGGCAAACGAAGTCAAAGGTTATGAAATGTTCATTAAACACTTAAATAATAAATACAATATAAAACAGCTTGACTACCTCATATGAATTAACATGGTCTCTCCTGTCTATTGGAAAGTTTAAGAAGCATTAATCTGTGAGATACGAACTGCTCATTATGAATACTGTGTGCATCTTCATATAGTCTGAAGGATCAGTAACTCATTCATATAAGTGAAATTACAGATAATTTAACCAATTATATCTATGGCAAGCTGAATAAGTCTTAATGTAATGCATGTAAAGCTATGGCATTAAATATGCATAGGTGTATGTTTGTTTGAGAACTCACATTTCCGCAGTCCTGGTGTAATCCTGAAATTTCCTCCATGTTCCAAACTGAACAGAGACAAAAACATATAAAAAAAATAATAATAATAACTGATAACTAATTTCCAATTAAATATTTAACTGTTGTGTAAAATAGATACAGCATCACAATGGTTTAAGGAAAGATGATTAAATACTGCATTTGAACCTGATAGACCACAACAAAGTGGTAAGAGTAATGTGCAAATTGTGATTTAAACATTTAACCCTTTGATCATTAGGCTCAGGTTTAAATTTCCGTAGTCTGCCTTTCAATGTAAAATTTGTCAATATATTTAATGTCTTGATTTGAGCAATGTTGATATATGCTATCTTTTTCTTAAGTGATTTTTATGGATTCTGCTACATTTTGTCAGAAAAGGCAAGGTTAAAAAATTCATGATACACAAGTGTAACGATCACAAGCTGGAGTGCCCATGAGAGCCGCCAGAGGGCACTCCACATCAGACTATCTTGTTCACTCACACTACATTTCCCATAATGCACTGCCCGGACTCATCACTGATTGTATTCACCTGTATCTCATTCACCTGTATCTCATCACCTTGTTAGTTTCAGCCTATTTATTCCTTGTTCATTCATTCAATCATTGTGAAGTTTTGTATGTTGTTGCACTGCACTTCTGAGCATTTTCCCTGGTTTTATGTCTCTTGGTTTTTGGATTTCTTGCCTGTTCCCTGGATTACTCTCTCGCCTCTGACCCCTGCCTGTTTTGTTTTGTTTGTTTGTTTGTTTGTTTGGACTGTCTACTTGTGTTTTGACCCTTTGCCTGTTTATTGGATTTCGTCTTTGGATTACCCCTTAATAAAGCTGCATTTGGATCCTCAACCTTCGTGTCTCGGAGCAGTTCGTGACAGAAAACTTCGCCTAAACCAAGATCCAGCAGCGACGACCAACCATGAATCCAGGAGCACAGATTATGCGTCTCCGTCAGGGAGACCGGCCCATAGAGGAATACGTCATGGACTTTTTGGAGCTGGCTCGCTTGACCGGTATGGATGAACAATGCCTTATGATCTTTTTTCGGGGAGGACTATCTGAACCGCTAAGTTCATTCATGCCCTTGCATGATCCTCATGGGACTTTAGAGCACTATATGGACCTGGCCCTTTTGTTGAGCGGCTCATCGTTTACTGTGGGGGTGGTAGAGAAGGAGCTCCGTGAACCAGCAGTATCCCCTCAGCCTGATCTTCACGTCATGCCTGCCCAGCCTGAGAATCTTCACGTCACGCCAACCATAAAGCCTGCCACCGGATCGGTCTATGGGCGTCCAGGACTTATTTCCAAATTGACAGATCCACCGCTGATATCAGCACGTACTGCTAAGAGGGCCGCCCGAACAGAGTCTCGTTCCGCCGAGACCACCGTCCCAGGGTCTCGTCTTGCCGCGACCACCGTTCCAGGGCCATATCCTAAGATGGCCACCGTTCCTGAATCTCTTCACGTCAGTCCTGCCGAGCCAGAGCCAGAGCCAGAGCTTCACGTCAGTCCTGCCGAGCCAGAGCCAGAGCTTCACGTCAGTCCTGCCGATCCAGAGACTGTTCACGTCACTTCTGCCGATCCAGAGACTGTTCACGTCACTTCTGCCGATCCAGAGACTGTTCACGTCACTTCTGCCGATCCAGAGACTGTTCACGTCACTTCTGCCGATCCAGAGACTGTTCACGTCACTTCTGCCGATCCAGAGACTGTTCACGTCACTTCTGCCGATCCAGAGACTGTTCACGTCACTTCTGCCGATCCAGAGACTGTTCACGTCACTTCTGCCAAGCCAGTGTCTCCGTACAAGATGGCCGCCGCCGAGCCTGTGTCTCCGTACAAGATGGCCGCCGCCGAGCCTGTGTCTTCGGACAAGATGGCCGACTCCACGCCTGTGTCTTCGGACAAGATGGCCGACTCCACGCCTGTGTCTTCGGACAAGATGGCCGACTCCACGCCTGTGTCTTCGGACAAGATGGCCGACTCCACGCCTGTGTCTTCGGACAAGATGGCCACCGCATCCTCTGAGCCGGTGTCTGTTCCTGAGCCTGAGCCGGTGTCTGTCCCTGTTCCTGAGCCGTTGTCTGTTCCTGAGCCGGTGTCTGTTCCTGTGCCATGGCCGCCTGAAGGGTCGTCTCCTCCCTGGCCGCCTGAAAGGTCATCTCCTCCCTGGCTTCCTGAACCATCTGCTCCGCCCTGGCCGCCTGAAGGTTCGTCTCCTCCCTGGCCTCCTGAAGGGTCGTCTCCTCCCTGGCCTCCTGAAGGGTCGTCTCCTCCCTGGCCTCCTGAAGGGTCGTCTCCTCCCTGGCCTCCTGAAGGGTCGTCTCCTCCCTGGCCTCCTGAAGGGTCGTCTCCTCCCTGGCCTCCTGAGGGTCGTCTCCTCCCTGGCCGCCTGAAGGGTCGTCTCCTCCCTGGCCGCCTGAAGGGTCGTCTCCTCCCTGGTCGCCTGCACAGCCTGCTCCGCCCTGGTCGCCTGCACAGCCTGATCCGCCCTGGTCGCCTGCACAGCCTGATCCGCCCTGGTCGCCTGCACAGCCTGATCTGCCCTGGCCTCCCATCTTGCCGCAGTCTCCAGGTCCTCTTCCACTTCACGGGCCTGGCCCTCCATCCCGCCCCCGGGTCCTCCTCTGCTCCACCACCCTCCTGAACTGTTTTTCTGAGCGTCTGGAATCCGCTCCTTAAAGGGGGGGCTATGTAACGATCACAAGCTGGAGTGCCCATGAGAGCTGCCAGAGGGCACTCCACATCAGACTATCTTGTTCACTCACACTACATTTCCCATAATGCACTGCCCGGACTCATCACTGATTGTATTCACCTGTATCTCATTCACCTGTATCTCATCACCTTGTTAGTTTCAGCCTATTTATTCCTTGTTCATTCATTCAATCATTGCGAAGTTTTGTATGTTGTTGCACTGCACTTCTGAGCATTTTCCCTGGTTTTATGTCTCTTGGTTTTTGGATTTCTTGCCTGTTCCCTGGATTACTCTCTCGCCTCTGACCCCTGCCTGTTTTGTTTTGTTTGTTTGTTTGTTTGTTTGGACTGTCTACTTGTGTTTTGACCCTTTGCCTGTTTATTGGATTTCGTCTTTGGATTACCCCTTAATAAAGCTGCATTTGGATCCTCAACCTTCGTGTCTCGGAGCAGTTCGTGACACACAAGAACATAAAAACAATTTCTTAACAAAAGATTAGATGACCCCATCACACACTGCCCTACATACTTGAGTATCTGCAGTTTATAGTTTGGATCCTTTAGTTTGTGGTTGAGCAGTTGGACTCCTGTTTCTCCTGGGTGATTGTAGCTCAGATCCAGCTCTCTCAGGTGTGAGGGGTTTGAACTCAGAGCTGAAGACACAAAACCACAGCCTTCCTCTGTCACCATACAGCCTGACAACCTACAGAGAAAGAAGTGTGTGTGTGTGTTTATTTTTTTTCACTGGTCACTGTCCATTAATATTATAAAGAAAATAGCAGCTTGAACATTTTGCAGTTTTTATCTTTGTTTTTCACAGAAGCAAGAAAGTCATACATGTTAGAAAAAACATGAATTAATAATTAATTTGTTACATTTATAAAGCACTTTTCTGGGTCTTCAAAGCGCTTTACATGGAAGAAGGAATCTCCTCAACCACCACCAATGTGCCACCACACACCAGCTTATTGGAGAGGAGACAGTGATAAAGCCAATCAGCCAATCAGATGATTAGGAGGCCATGATGGACAGGGGCCAATGGGCAAATTTGACCAGGATGCTGGGGTTACACCCCTCTCATCCAGGTAGACCAGGCTAACCAGGCTCGGCCCTGCTTAGCTTCTGTGGGCAACCAGTCTTGGGCTACAGGGTGATCAAAGTGAAGGTGATGTTGTATTCCTCATTTGCAAATCACTTAATATAAAAGTAAATGAGTAAATGTAAACTTCACCCATTTATTACCAAACTGTGCAGTAAAGTCACTCCAAGGCTCTCTTTACACCTGGCCTTAGAGTGTGTTTTCTGTGTTCAGATCTTGACCACATTAAAAGCCAGGCATAAATTGACACATTGTGATCACATCCCTTAAAGTATATTTGCTGTACTTTCAGGGTGGCTATGGATGTTTTCTGGTCAAATTTAATGAAGTCAAATTTATTTGTGCTTTTCACTATACACATTTCAGAGCAGTTTTACCAAAAGCCACACTGTTGTGTCAATAAAGCATTATTGCTTTAAAATATATTAAAGTTACCATATAAAAACCATATACGTTTTATGGTTGGGCGATATAATGATATAAAATGATGATACAAGTCTGAGTGTTAAGAGAAACATTGATCTGTATTTTCTATTAAGAGATTTAAATATAGATCAGTTTTGATTTATTAAGATATTTAAATACTGGTCATTTCTGTCAGGAAAAATTTCTCAAAAACTAATATTATATTTTCATCAATACTTTGAGAATCACTTACTCATACTTTAAACAAAAAGCATCACAGGTTAAAAGTCTGATAGGTGTGTATAAGTTTTGTTGAAAAGTTTCAGGGTAAAAGTGTTTTAAGCCTAATTCTATTGAAGCATTAAAATAAATGCCAACAGTGGCCTTGAAGTGAGATGCACCAATCAGAGTACCTACAGTGCTTACAGAAAGCATTTTAAATCTAAAAGCTGAATCAAAACACAGTTTACAGTACATTGCCTATTTTTCTTGCTTTCATACTGGTGCTACTGATTTAAGTTATACATATGTTCACTTAAAAATAAAAAAATTGCATGTTTTACCAACATAATAACTTATGAATGTATTTTATCATTACTTAACTCTTTATATCATGTCAGACTTTGGTTGGTTTGGATTAGATTACTCATGGCCTGTGGGCTGTATTTTTTAACAACCCCAATTTATGCATCACCATTATGGAAGTGTTCAACAAAGGATTACAGTGCACTTTTTGTGTTTGGAAATATTTCTGCAAAAATGTAGGTGTTAAAGCAACACTAAGGAACTTTTCCTCTTCGGTCGCCCTACAGGTTGGAAGCGGAATTGTCCATTACCGCTGTCGTAAATAATTTTGCCTACCGCAGCCTACTGTCGCACGCACGCTCGCTGTTTATCTAGCACCGGCTTTGGAATGAACGATGTCCACAGTCAAGGTAGAGTATGTTGCATGATTTCATGAAAGTATGATGTATTGCAACATTAGAAACGAAGAAAAACTAAATAATCACTATTGTAACGCTTGACGTAAAGCAAGTCAAATTTGTAGTTTTCTTATGTCTCATTCGAACTACAGAAACGTGACCCGGTTTGGCAAACTTGCATAGTGCGGTTATAGCAGATATAAGGCTGCAAAGTGAATCCAGAAGTGCCTTTCACCCTGTTACGACTTGATGAACCACTGATACGATTTTGGAAACATTATTTTAAGATAAAAAATGTTCCTTAGTGTTGCTTTAACAGCAGCCAACTATGAGGTAGAGCAGTTAACATCCAAGCTGATCATGAGGAACTTAAAGTAAACTGCTATATATTGTGGTTATAGTGATTTTAAATCCTGCTCCTAGAAAGCTGCCATCCTGCAGAGTTCAGCCCAACCACAAATCAATCACACCTGAACCAGCTAATCAAGGATGGCAGGCAGGTATATCGAAGCAGGGTTGGAACTGAAGCTGGCAGGAAGGTCCATCTCCAAGAGCAGATTTGGCTCTCCATGCTTTAAAAGGAAATGGAAAGTAGACTAAGCATCTGTTTTAGACTTCAACAGATATTAGACATGTAGAGCTTTATTACTAAACACCTCCATCAGGAATTAATCAGAGATTAGTAGGGCTGTGTACCAAGTACGATACTTTTAAGGTACCGACTGAATTGCTTTGATTCTATTGAATATCGAAAAATGACTTGTTGTTCGGTACCAGATTTTGATACCTAAGGGGTTAACTCGTCAATGTCAGTGAGCCAATAAGCACTAAAAACTAGTTTACGCGGTTATGCCCAGAGACGTGGCTCACGTGAAGTGTGTAAGCGTCCCAACCCCCTAATATGAGGCGCCGTCTAGGGCTTAAATCAAACTTCCTTCACGCACACATATATGAAACACTTGCACACATATACTAAGTAGTCACACATACATGTACACTGCTGGATGCTTGCACAAAGACACACCTAAAGTCGCTCATGCAAATACAAGCAAACTCTACACACAAGAGACGCGCGGAACTCTCCGCGCACATACTCATATGAGACGCGCGCGCGCGCACACAATCTCTCCACGCACATATGAGACGCGAGCACACATACACACAAACTCACGCACATACTCAATGAGACGCGAGCACACACACACACAAACTCTCCGCGCACACAGTCATATGAGACGCGAGCGCGCACACACACACACAAAATACCCTAAATATGTGGAAAAGTAGATCAAAAGTGTGGCTACATTTCTCCAGGTTTGATGCCAACAGCGTGCGATGCAGTTTTTGCGGTAAAATAATTGCTGCAAAGACCGGTACCATGACAAATATGATGAAGCACTTGACAGTGCATGGAGTAAACAAAAGAGCAGAAAGTTGCTCCATTTTTTACTGGTAAATGAAGAGATACCTTGTTGATCACTCTGACAGTGTTTATATTGCAATAATGACCTACTGAATGTACACTGCCGTTCAAAAACGTGTTGGTTAGTCAGAATTTTTTTTCAGCAAGGATGCATTAAAGTGATCAAAAGTGACCTTAAAAAGTGTAATGTTACAAAATACTTCTGTTTCAAATAAATGCTGTTCTTTTGAATTTTTTATCCATCAAAGAATCATGAAAAAATGTATCATAGTTTCCAAAATATTAAGCAGCAAACTGTTTTCATATTTCTGAAGGATCATGTGACACTGAAGTTATGATTTTGAAAATTCAGCTTTGACATCACAGAAATAAATTACATTTTGAAATATATTCAAATAAAATAATAGATTTTAAATTGTAATACTATTTCACAATAGTACAAGTTTTACTGTATTTTTGGTCAAACAAATTCAGCTTTGGTGAGCATGAGCTCTTTATAAAAAACATTTTGTTCCTTTGTGCTTTTTTTTTGTTCCTTTGTGCACTGGCTAAGGAGCATGAGTCAAACTGAAAAAATAAAACCAAAGTTTTTCTGAGCTAATGTGTTATGTAATCTTGTTAAAATGGATTTCATAAAATATGTATCGAAAAAAGTATTTTTCAGGAACCGGTATCGAAATCAAAGTATCGGTATCGGTATCGAAATTATTTTAACAATACCCACACCTAGAGATTAGACATGGAAAAATATTACTACAACAAACCTTAATATCTCCAGCTGACAGTTTGGGCTCTTCAGTCCATCGGAGAGCAGCTTCAATCCCGAATCCTGCAGATCATTGTTGCTCAGATCCAGCTCTCTCAGGACACTGTTTGAGGATTGCAGAGCTAATGCCAGACTCTCACAGCACTGCTCTGAGAGATTACAGCCAGCAAGACTATGGGACAAAATATGTATTAAAAGAAGGTAACTTCACTTCAGAAAAATGTGTTAATTGTAAATGTACAGAAATTAAACACTCACAGAGCTTTAGTGCAGTTGATCACAGCTGGTATCAGTCTTCTTCTACCCTCATCTGATGTGTTGTATTTCTTGAGGTCTAGCTCATCCAGCATCTCCTCTGACATCTGAAGCATGTAGGCGATTGTTGAGCACTGAGCAGGAGAGAGCTTATTCTCTGAGTGTTTGTCTGATTTCACAAACTCCTGAATCTCTCTGGACAGAGTCTGATCTTTGACTTCCAGCAGACAGAGGAACAGATTGATGGATCTTTCAGTGGAGAGTCCATGTCCATTTTTGATCTTCTCTTTAATGTACTGTGTGGTTCTCCTGGTGCTCTCTGAGCTGTTCTCTGTGTGTGTCAGTAGATCTTGTAAGAGTCTCTGATTGGACTCCAGTGAGACGCCAAGCAAGAACCGCAGACACAGATCCAGGTGTCCATTCTCATTCTCAAGGGTTTTGTCTATAGCTCTTTTCTGTAAATGATGCAGTGAATCTAAACACACTTCTGTATTACTGCTTACGTTGTAGTAATAAACATAGAAAGCAGCGAGAAACTCCTGGACGCTCAGATGAATGAAACTGTAGACTTTCCTCTGATGAATCACTGATTCCTCCTTAAAGATCTCAGTGCAAATCCCATAATGCACTGAGGCGTCAGTGACCTCATAGAACATCACATTGCCCTTCATCAGCTGTTTGAAAGCCACTTCAGCAAGTTTCACAATCACTTCTCTGTTGGACTGCAGGAGTTTCTCTGGATCTTTCTCTTCATACTTCTGATTCCTCATGTTGAGCTGAATCAGCAGGAAGTGGATGTACATTTCAGTCACAGTTTGAGGGATTTCTGCACTCAGATCTTCTTTCAGGAGCTTCTGAAGCACAGTGGACGAGATCCAGCAGAAGACGGGTATGTGGCACATGATGTGGAGGCTTCTTGCTCTTCTGATGTGTGAGACGATTCTGCTGGCTTAATGCTCATCACTGATTTGTTTCCTGAAATATTCCTCCTTCTGAGGCTCATTGAATCCCTGAATCTCAGTCAGACGGTTGATGTATTTGGAGGGGATCTGATTGGCTGCTGCTGGTCTGGAGGTGATCCAGATGAGAGCCGAGGGAAGAAGCTCTCCTTTAATGATTTTTAACATCAATACACCCACTGATGAAGTCTCAGTCTCATCAGAAACTTTCTGAGCGTCTGAAAACATCAATGTGATTCTGCTTTCATCCAGACCATCAAAGATGAAAACAACTTTACACTCCTCATAAATCTTTGAGTCCAGATCTTGAAGTTCAGGATGAAAGTCCAGCAGAAGTTTGTGAAGACTGTACTGATGACCTCCTGTCAAGTTCAACTCTCTAAATGGAAGCACAAACATGAAATCTACATCCTGATTGGCTTTTCCCTCGGCCCAGTCCAGAATGAACTTCTGCACAGAGACGGTTTTCCCGATTCCAGCGATGCCTTTAGTAAGAACAGTCTTGATTTGTTCTTTCTCCTCACATCCTGGTTCAGGTGAGGCTTTAAAGATGTCATTGCAGAAGATTGGAGTGTCTTGTGAGTGTTGTGTTCTGGCTGTTTCTGAACATCTGTAAAACCTCATGTTCTTCATTCACTCCTTCTCTCTCTCCCTCTATGATGTAGAGCTGTGTGTAGATCCTGTTGAGGAGGGTTTCATTCTCTTGGAGTTTGTTTCCTTCAAATAATCTCTCATACTTGTTCTTCATGCTGGTTTTGTGCTGGTCATTGACTCTTTGCAGGTTTTCAGTCCCCAATGTGTGTGTCTGCAGGACTGCTTCAGTTTTGTTCTGCCTATGGTGAATCTGATAGTAGGATGTAGAGGATGGCACAGATCAGCTCATGTCTCTTCCTCTTCCTGAAATAAAGTTAAAAAAGAGCAGCAAAAAAACTAAAAAACAATGACAGATTACAATGGCAGCTTTTATCACTTGACATTAACATGCATCCTGTATCCGGATGTTGTCCACGTGTACAATGAAAAGACAAGTTTAAACACGTTTGTGATGGGAATGTTAGAGTGTACTCACATTAGGCAATTTGAACCGTGCCAGAGCACATTTGACCCCAAGTATGGATCATATGAATAGTGTAATCACTCCGTATAGTGCCCGGGCCTGCTTGAAGAGGCGGGCTTGGGCATGGATCAATTAGACTGAGGCCGTTTCATCTGATACCTTTTTGTTTTGAGTCTGTTTTGCCTGATGCTTAATTGTACGAGACCTGACACCTGACTTTGTTTTTCCTGAGACCTAAAGCATGATAACTTTTCGTCATATGACTGAGGTCTGAGGATGTCCTAAAATGTACACCGTAGCTCAGGTTTGATACAAAGCAACCATGCCTAGTGTGAGTACGCCCTTATTTGACGTGTGTGTCTTGATCCAAAGGTAGTTGTGGACGCATTATGATCGGATCTCAGTGTAATGTAAATGCAAGTGTAAACACAGCTGATGTCTGTTGGAGACCTTCAGAAATATATCAGTTACCAGAATGCATATCTTGTATACTTTAGAGTACGTAGTGTTTTTTCACAGAGATTCAGTTCATATCTGAGTTGCACTGCCGTAAATTAATAAGTAAATGTTTGTACTAACGGAGGGTCAGAGGTCACTGGTCCATCACTGAGTCCAATGGGTTGCCTCATGGATGTGTTACTCTTGAGAGACACACCGCTGGGTTCTGGAGACTCTGATCTCAGTCTCTTCCTCCTGCTGATGCTGACAAATGACAAACAAAACAGCGTTTCACAGCACTAGG
The DNA here is from genome assembly GCA_021554675.1 of Leuciscus idus. Taxonomy (NCBI): domain Eukaryota; kingdom Metazoa; phylum Chordata; class Actinopteri; order Cypriniformes; family Leuciscidae; genus Leuciscus; species Leuciscus idus. Next base: position 7,914,049 of record CM038623.1, read on the forward strand.
AATACTGTATAACTTGAATGAACCTTAGATTTACATTTGATAATTTCTGACACTTTTATCCAAAGAGAGGAATACAACAAAGTGATTCATCATGAAGGCCCGATACCTCCAGCAGAAATGGATGGATACACTGAATTTCAGAGCTGGCGCAAACATATTCCCATCACTATGCTTTCTTAACTGCCCTTTTTATCACAACTGTAATTTTTGTTGTGTATTTGTTGTGTTACTGAGAGCATAACATGCATCACATATGTAAATACTCATCTAAACACCAAAACAGTCAACCTTTGCTCACCTATTCAAAATTTTAAATCCTGAGCAGAGAATGGAAAAATAACTCTTTTTTTTTTTTTTTTTAAGTATATTTGGGCTTTAATGAGGCAGTAACATGAGAAATGGAAATGTTGTAATACAAAGTTTCAAAATTGTTATAGAAAAGAGTATGGAAATAGAAAAGAGATGAAAGTAAGAAAGTGTAAGAATAATATATAATAATATATATATACTGTATATATAAAAATGAGACAAAATCTGCTAAGGGGTAATAATAGGACAACATATTCGAAACCACTTCTTTTCTGCTAAAAAAAGAAAGAAAGAACTTGATTTTCAAGTTAATGAATTTGCGACAGCTGAGTAACATAACTTATTTAAGATGTGAGATAAGATGTTTGAATAAAAGCGTCTGCTAAATGTTTAAATGGCTAGTTTCTTACCTGGGGTCAGAGGTCACTGCATCCCTAAATTTACTCTTCACAGACACACAGCTTGATCCAGGAGATGGGGAACTCATTTTAGAGGCAGTGTCCTCATCTTCTCTCTTGACATGGAGACTCATTTTAGAGAACCTGTTCTCCCATTCTCACTTCCCAAAAGTGTTGAGAGATTGATGTCAGACCTTTCATGTGGAGATACATAGAGTACAAAGGTTTTCTGTAAAACAATGACACTGTAGTAAGTAGTCTTACTCTTAATCTAAATGGCATTGCAATCTAATTACATTCCCCATGATATAATAAAGTAAAAAATGCAGTTAATTGAAATATAACATTAAAAAACAGACTGTTTAAAGGTTCCATTTAAAATACTGACCCCAAACTTTTGAACGGTAGAATATAGTAGAGCTCGCGGATAATGAATAATATCCACTTTAATAACCACTTATATATACACACACATTTGCTTTTACTTACAGAAGACACTGTGACACTCAATTGTGTAATTCTGCAAGACACAATCACATGACAAAACCACATCATCTGCAAAGAGGAACTGACACTCAGCAACACCAACATACACGGCGAAGAAGGCCTTCATTACAATATTTTACATATTCTCTGTGTGTTTTTTGTATTTATTTATTTACAATATTGATTTATCAATAATGTATTCAGCTTGTATAACCTTAATAGAGGCTATTAGGTATTGCAAAACGAGGTATAGAGGGATTAAAAACATGAATACAATTAAACTTAATTAAACTAAACCTGTTTAAAATTCAAATTCAAATTTAAAGAAAGCTAACATTTATTGTGCCATTAAGTTATATTATAGAAATTTAATGTAAGCTTCTTTATGAAAAGGGTTGAGCTCTTGTTATAAGCCAAATAATCCTAATCTGGTACAGTACTCCTTTTCTTAGCAGTACATTTAACTCAGGTACAGTCACATATCAATTTCTTATTGTCTATTTCGCTTTTAATGTTTTTCCCACAACAGTGTGTGAATACAGGAACTTGAAGTATATGCACGGTTTGAAACACGTGTGGTAGGCTAATACATGTATGTTGGTTTAAAACAAGTTTTAGTAGCTACTAGTAGTGTCTAGGATGCAGTAGAAGTACAGTAGCCTATTCAGCACTGACTTTGTACTGTGCCAAGTTTACCACAACAGAAGCAGTTTTTTCTTGTTAAATCGCGTCATGATGACATTTATGACACACATTGTGCATCTCATTTTCTGGCGTTTTTACAATAGAGGCAACAGTTTTGGGTTTTTTGTGTGTGTGTGTGTGTGTTTTTTTTTTGAGGTCACATGATCTAAAAAATATTCGTAGATAGACTGCATCTTCCAGTCTATAATTGCAATAAGGTTATATCAAAGATCTAAATAAAAACTTGAGTAAAGTAATTATTGACTTTATATCGTTTCTGCCATTTTGGTCAACTCTGTAGAAATTATTTGAAATTCCATGTAAAGAAAAGCAAAAAACTCAAACAGCAGCTATTTTTAATGACAACATATTTACACGAGGGAGAAAAAATGCACTGAACTTACCACAGAATGAGCGCTCGTAAAATACTCAAAAAAATGGACGGTTTAGAGCCTCGGAATGACGTCGCTAACTTTCCTGCTTTCACTTTCTTTTCTAGGGTGAATTCCCACAGGGATTGCGCCCTTGAAAGACACAGAGGGCGCACAAGAAGGGTCTAAGAAAAAAAAAAGACATGGTTTTTCATCGCTCTCAGGTCAGGTGTGATCCAAACGGCCACTTCAGATTGGAACTTCAGCTACAGTAGTCACTCGTTGCATGAAGCTAGTTAAACAAACTCTGAGATTCAGAGAAGGTTTAAAGTTGCTAAAATCAGACAAATCCAACATGGTTTCGATCAAGTTCAGCGGGCTCGGTAAACGTTCTCTGTCAACTCATGTTTTATTATCCAGAGTTTGTGATTAACTCGAGTGTGTGCGTCTGAAAATGTGTCACGTGCAGCGAACAGCCAATCACACGGAACATGGAGAGCGGAGAACTTGGGAGAACTTCTCAAATAACGATAAAAAATATCCTGAATTTAAACACTTCTGCTGCAGGGTTTGAGATGGCAGCTGAAAGAAAATATCTGACTATATCAATGCATGTGAATCAACTGCATTTAAATTATATTAATATAATTAATATTAATATTATTAATTAATATTATGTGCATTCTACATAATTATAAATATAATAAATAATAAACATGGTGGGTGTAATGCATTAATAAGGAATTAATTACTGTAATTTAATTACCTTTCCCTTGAAAAAGTAAAGTAAGGCATATTACACTTATTAATTTTTTTTTTTTTAAATATTACAGTTACTTCTGATGTAGTTGCATTAATACTGTATAGACTGTTGAACAATTATATATAAAACAATAGTGGATATAACGTATGTAGCTAATGTATGTGTTTAATGTAACCTTCTCCCTTTAAATTATTTGGTAGTTCAAGAATAATTGATGCAATTTTATATTTTTTAAAGAATTGTATAGACACTCTCTGATGACTCTGACTCTCTATCCATTAGGCCATGACTGCTAAACTTTATAGATGTAACGTGACAGACAGTGAATGTGATTAACCCATGTGCAAACTGCAAAGAAAACCAGTAACCCAGTGTTACATTGTGCAACTGTTACTTTAGAAACATTTTCACCTGTTACTTTCACTGCTGCAACCTAATGAAGACAGTCATATTCATCAATAATTGGAATTTATTTTCACTGGAAAAATAAAAGCTATAATTGATCATTTGTTTTCACTCAAATAAAACATGTTAGCGCAAGAAAGTAAATTGTTTAGGTTACCTGACCAAATGTTTAGGTAGCTACAAAACAAAATCAAATATAATTTTCTCCAATATAAAAAAAAAAAAAAAAAAAAAAAAAAATTATATATATATATATATATATATATATATATATATATTAATAATTGTGTTAAACAGAGTGAGCCAAGATTATTTTACAACAAAACACAGAATACATAATTTCCATGTGGCAGAAGATAATCTTATTTAAGTTATGCTAATAGCGATAATTTTAGCTATAGCAATAAGTGGTGATTTTTATTTTTTTTTTTTTTGTCCAAAAAAGGAAAACAATTTCTGAACTAACAGTTTGTGACAATCCAGCAGGATGAAACTGAGTTACCCTCTTTTGATTAAATATTTGCATTTAATAAATAAAATATAAAACATCTCAATTACTGTTATGGCTGCTCCTATAGCTGCCGACGGCTTGGTTAAACTACGCACTCTTTACGCACATCAACAGTCTTGTAGTCCATTTCTTCTTTTCTGTTTCTTTATTTATCAAATGCAAACATTAAACATACTCGAGACGGTAAAACATCCAACTTGGTGTGTGGTAAAAACTGTATGCGTTCCCCCACCAAGCCCAACTAACTCTACTGTACGTGTAAAACACTGGTTTAAAAACACTCTGTGCACATACTGCCCCCACCTGGTGACAGCCCGAAATACATATACATTAATACTGGCTCCAACACACCGGCCCCATAATTGTTGGTGTAACTACAATTATTTCTTAAATTATCAAAGGAGCCAAAAAAGGTGTATGTGTATTTGTTGTTGATGAAGATCAGTCCTTTATATCTTCAACCAGCAAACAGATCTTAGAAACCGGTCTATCCAGTAGTCCTGTTTTTGTCTTCAACTGTACGGAGCGAACAAATCCCTTTTTGTCAGGATATGTCTGGATGATTTTGCCTAATGACCATGAGCCACGTGGAGCTGTTGGATCCATGATGACTACTATATCACCGACAACAAAGTTTCTACGTGGTTTCATCCACTTTTGGCGTTCCTGAAGCAATGGAAGATACTCCCTTATCCACCTTTTCCAGAAAAGATCAGACAGATATTGGACTTGCCGCCATCTACGCCTGATATACGAGTCACTTTCTTGAAAAAGTCCTGGTGGAAGAAGTGGTTTTGATCTTAATTGTAGGACATGGTTGGGCGTGAGAGCTTCCAAATCGTTTGGATCGTCTGAAAGCTTTGTGATTGGTCGGTCATTAAGGATGACTTCAGCTTCACAAAGAATAGTGTGAAAGCTCTCATCATCCAAGCATTGTTGACGAAGAGTGGAGTACAAAACTTTCTTTACAAGGCGAATGAGCCTTTCCCACACACCTCCATGATGGGATCCTGCAGGAGGATTAAAGGTCCATTTTATGCCTTCTGATAGAAAGGTACGCTGAATTTCATCATGGTCCAACGTTTTCAAAGCTTCCCTAAGCTCCCTCTCTGCTCCAATAAAATTCGTTCCATTATCGGATCTTAAATGCACTACTTGCCCACGACGACACATGAAACGACGAATGCAATTTATACAGGAATTTGTATCCAGAGAGTAGGCTACTTCAAGATGTACTGCTCGACTAGTCATACAGGTAAACAGAACTCCATACCTTTTCACAACACTGCGACCTCTTTTCACATCAATAGGTCCAAAGTAGTCTACACCAGTATTAGTAAAAGGAGGAAAATCTGGTACAATCCTTTCCTTTGGTAGGTCAGACATTTTTTGTTCTCCAAATTTGCCTTGAAAACGTCGACATACAACACACTCAGAGATTACTTTTCTACAGGCAGAGTTTGCTTTAATAATCCAGTACCTTTTCCGCAATGTTGACAGCATGTGGTTTCTCCCTGCATGACCTAGTTGTTTATGAGCGTGCTGCATGATAAGTTTAGATATATGATGTTCCTTTGGCAGGATAACCGGACATTTAATCTCCTCAGGCATTGCTGATCTACTAAGTCTTCCACCCACTCTAAGTAAACCATCAATCAATACTGGATCAAGCTTGTAGATGTTACTACTCCTTTTAACTCCAGATGTTCCACCTTGCAGAGAAGAAATTTCCTGTTTGAATGAACCACGTTGAGAAAATCCAATAATTGCTGATTCTGCTTGAGAAAGATCATTTGGTGTAAGAACTTGACAACGGAATCCAGTTCGGAACCTTTTCATTTCCTCTTTAACTCTGTCCTGTTCTAATATAATATTACTCGTTCCAGAAGTAACAGAGGACTGAATATGTTTCCTGTGTTGCTTGAGCCTCCAGAGCACATCCTTGAACCTTAGAATCCATGCTACTGCAATTTTCAATTTTTTCCAATCAGAAAAATAGTTCAGAAGTTGATTAGTAGCTGTGTCGACACATTTGGAAATGGTAGCAATTACTACTGTGTCCTTTTTAACCTCCGGATCATCCTTTAAGACCTGGTCACAATAGGATTGTGGCCATTCTTCTAAGGCTTCCAACAGGAAATCTGGACCCTGTATCCATCTGTTGGCTTTCAAGAAGTTTTCAACGGACATGCCTCTAGAGGCATCATCAGCAGGATTCAATTTTGTTCCAACATGTCTCCATTGCACAACGTCTGTTGCGTCCCTGATGACTGCCACTCTGTTTGCCACAAATGTATGGAATCTCTTTGCATCATTGGCAATGTACTTCAAGACAGTTTGACTGTCTGTCCAAAACATTGATTTGTCCAAATCCATTTGAAGTTCCTTCTTGAGCATTTTGTCAACTCGAACAGCTAAAACAGCAGCTGCAAGTTCAAGTCTGGGTATCGTTATCTGTTTTAAAGGAGTGACTCTGGATTTTCCAAGCATAAAGGAAAGTCGTACCTTTTTGTTTCCATCTTCCAGACGCAAGTAAGAGACGGTTCCATAACCACACTCACTTGCATCTGAAAAGTGATGCAATTGAGCCATCCTGATCTTTCCAAAATCCTTTGGCATAATGCATCGGTCTACTTTCACCATAACTACCTTTTTGAGATCTTGCAGCCACTCTGACCACTGACATGCCAAAATCTGTGGCATTTCATCATCCCATCCGATGTTTCTTTTACATAGTTCCTGTAATAGTAACTTAGAAGGCAGTATTAATGGTGAAAGAAATCCCAAAGGATCGTAAATAGAACTGACAACAGACAAAATGCCTCGTCTTGTGTATGGTCTTTCACTTACGGCAATCTTGAACATGAATGCATCAGATTCCACACACCAGTGTAACCCAAGCGCTCTTTCCACAGGTAAGTTGTCTTTATCCAGGTTGAGATCTTTTGTTGATTTTGACAGGTGTTTTTCTGGAATACTTGCTAGTACCTTACGACTATTACTCATCCATTTGGATAACTGGAATCCTCCTTTAGAACAAACTGCAGTTAAATCTTTAACCATGTGAAGTGCCTCCTCTTCAGTGTGAACAGATGTTAAACAGTCATCTACATAGAAGTTATGCAAGATGGTATTCAAGACTCTGTTTGGAAAGCAATCTTTGTAATCCTCCGCAAGTTTTCTCAAAGCATAATTGCTACAGCTTGGTGATGAAATTGCCCCAAACAAATGGACTTTCATTCTATATTCGTTAAAGCTTTGCATAATGTCGCCATTTGGCCACCACAGAAAACGAAGAAAATCCACATTCTTCTGTGACACCTTTACTTGATGGTACATAGCCTCAATGTCCGCCATCAAAGTCACATGATCTTGCCTGAACCTGGTCAAAACCCCCAACAATGTGTTGGTGAGATTTGGGCCTTGCAGTAATTGTGAATTCAAGGACATTCCTTTAAAGACTGCACTACAGTCAAACACAACTCTAATCTTCCTTTTTTTAGGATGGTATACCCCGTGATGTGGGATATACCACACCTTTCCATCATCCCGCTGTAACTGATCTTGTGGTACTGCTTCAGCATACCCCTTGTCGATAACATCAGTGACGAAGGCTGAGTATTGTTCTTGAAACTCCTGGTTCTTAGTGAACTTTCTTTTCAAGGTCATTAAACGCTGTTCCACAAGGCATCTATTATTAGGCATGATAATATCATGTTTCCTAAATGGCATGTCAATACAGTAATGACCATTTTCAGTGGTAATTGACTGATCCATTATCTCCATAAAGCGTTGATCCTCTCTGGACGGTTTGAAGTCATCTTCTAAAAAATTCTCATTGAAATCATGATTGTACTGTGCCACCAGTAATTCTTCTATCTTGGCAACAGAGATCCTATTAGCAGTGACTGATTGAAAGCCAGTCTTCCTTCCATCATCTGCTTCTTTTACAAGACCGTTTATGACCCACCCCAATAGGGTCTTAACGGCATAGGGTCCTTGACCTTCACTATTGATGATCTCCCATGGTTCCAAGAGTTTTGGAGCATTTGTACCGATTAACAATTCAACTTCAGCATCCAGTTTGGGAATATTGACAACATCCAAATATTTCCATTTGCTTAGATCCCTTTGATCAACTACATTGCTTTTGTTTACAGGTATTGTCTTCTGAGTAAAGACTTCTGGCAAATCCAAGAATTTATCCTCAGACATTCCTGATATCTCTAATCCAGTGAGCACAGATGTATTTACCACATTTTCGTGTCCCATTGTTCGCAGCAATATGCACTTCTTTGTCCCATTCATCTTCAGCTTCCGCATAAGCCCTTCAGTACAAAAAGTGGCTGTACTCCCTGGATCCAAGAAGGCATATGTTGTTACTGTAAAGTCTCCAAGCCTAGACTTCACCTTAACTGGCACAATAGACAATGAACAGTCTTGTTCTCCGGCCCCAGTATGAGCACAGGTCTGCAGAGTAACAAGAGCATTACTCACTGGCTTTTCTTCAAAGGTTTTACTCTTAGCTGAGATATGCAGTATAGTAGGATGCTTCTGACCACACACACAACAAGTCTGTCGACTTGTGCAATCTTTACTAAGGTGTCCAGTTTTCAAACAAGCAAAGCAAAAACCATGATTCTTCAAAAACTCAATCTTTTGACTGTGAGTCATCTTCTGAATCAAAGGGCATTTTTCCAAAACATGGTTTTCTTTGCATGCATAGCAGCAAGATGAAGAGCTATGCTGTGATGAATGGACTTTAGGCTGAAACCCTTCAACAGTGTTTACCATAGCCACTGTAGCTGAACGCTGCCCTTTACCACTGTAAGGAGGAGCAGATTTGATTTTATGTGATATAGGTGGTTGTATATCTTTAATATCTCCAAAGAGAGGATCTGTGAGAACCTTAACCTGATGTTCAATGAAGTCCACCATATCTGTAATCTTAATCCTACAACCATTGCGTTCTTGTAACTCACAGGCTATGGCTCTCCATTTTTCCCTGAGTCGGTAAGGCAGTTTCAACATGATGTTCTTAAGATTCGACGAAACATTAATCTCATCCATATACTGCAAGTTTATCATCACATTGCAATACCCTCTTAGAAACAAAGCATACGCTTGCAAACCATTGATGTCATCAGGTTTTATTACAGGCCAATTCAAAGCCTTTTCCATATAGGCTGCTGTAATTTTCAACTCATGGCCAAAGTGCTCCTTTAACAAATCCTTGGCCTTTTTGAATCCTTGTTCAGCTGGCATATGCTGACAGCTTCTCACCAGTTCTTTCGGTTGTCCTCTAGTGTACTGTTCTAGATAATACATGCAATCCTTTGAATTTGTGGTCTTTCTTTCAATTCCATGCTCAAAAGTTTGAATAAAAGCAGTAAACTGTAATGGATCTCCATCGAAGATTGGAATAACTCGAGGAGGTAAAGAAGCCATGTCCCCCCGATGAGCAAGCTGGGCTGTTATATTTGCCTGTTGCTGCATGATGTTGTACAAGACATTTTGTCCAGTATCAATTTGCGGAGAAGATTGTGAAGAATGAACTTGTGATTGACATTGAGAAACTGGATTATTTTGAACAGCAGCTGCCACATTCTGCATACCTGAAGTTTGTTGTGTGGTTGAACAGTGCATTGGAATTTGAGTAGAATTCTCAGGCAACTGTAGTTGTACATTCAGTGAATGTGATTTTTTACATTTTGAATCATCAGAAAGTGCCCTTCTACTACTTCCATCATGCATGGTTGTTAAAACTGACAACTTTGCATCGTTGGCTGCTATTTTTGCATTCATCATAAGTTGTTCCTTTTGTTTTTTGAGTCTTTCACTTTGTATGCGAAGTCTCTCTTCTTCTTCCTCCAAAACATGTCTCCTCTCCATAGCAGCAGCATGTTGTAATAATGCAGCCTTTTCTGCCATGGCCTTTATCCGTGCAGAAGATGTTGAACTTGAAGTAGTAGTTGAACCTTTTGATGCTTGGCTATGATGAGATCGTTTTGTGGACACATTTGAAATGCTGTCATCAGGTCCTATTTCACTGCTTGTTATAGATGAAGCATCGCAAGTTTTATTCACATTCAACGATTTTCCAGTATCAGCCAACCATTCTCTGACATCTTTATAAAATTCCTGGTTTTCAGTCATTTTAGCACAGAACCATTTGTTTTGTTTGTCAGACTCATCCTGAGGTATCGGCATTTCAACGATTGAATTATGCAGTTCTTCAGCCTCTTTGCAATACTTGTCAAACTTATTAATTTGCCTTTCAACATCGGTTACAGTTTGACATGTGATTTTGAGAGAAAACAGATCGTTCACCTTTTGTTTGATCTTGTTTACTTGATTTAACTTATGTTTTCTAGTCCTTTGCAAATTTTCAAATAACAGAGTAACCCCCTTAGCGGTCATTTTTCTCACTCTTTTTTGCGACTCATTTTCATCAACAGTACAATCATCTTTTGCAACCTTTTTCCGAACAACATCTCCAACATCAACACCAGCAGCCATCTCAAAGTCTGATTTCTCCTTTCCATCCATGAACAAAAACACAACCAGCACGTAATATCAGCACGGCATGTCTCTGATTAATTCGAACTTCAAATTCCATTAGATGAAGCCTTTTAAACAAAGTAAACAGCACCCACCGGCCTTCCTTGGTTTCCGTCCTATGTCCGCGTTGCAAACTTACAGCGAGCAGGATTCCTTTAATCCTCATTCACCGTCCTTTGTTTGGAGTTAAAACAGGAAACCAGTCCAAATAGCGCTCCACGTATAATCCATTCAACGCCTCGGCGCGATCCAACGGGAACAAGTTTTTACTAATGTTATGGCTGCTCCTATAGCTGCCGACGGCTTGGTTAAACTACGCACTCTTTACGCACATCAACAGTCTTGTAGTCCATTTCTTCTTTTCTGTTTCTTTATTTATCAAATGCAAACATTAAACATACTCGAGACAGTAAAACATCCAACTTGGTGTGTGGTAAAAACTGTATGCGTTCCCCCACCAAGCCCAACTAACTCTACGTGTAAAACACTGGTTTAAAAACACTCTGTGCACATACTGCCCCCACCTGGTGACAGCCCGAAATACATATACATTAATACTGGCTCCAACAATTACCTCAAAGGGATTAACATAATCTCTCCTGTCTAGCATAGAGTGTAAGAAGCATTATTCTGTGAGTTCATCATTACTGTGTGTGCTTCACTAAATATTCTGAAAGCTTCAGTAATTTATTCATCTTAGTGTAAACAGTGGATCACAACACCAAGCGTGACTGATGTTGCTGGAGTTCACAAAACCAGTTAGATGAAACCACAACTTCTGCGTTGTGTAGATATTGAGTAACATTGGACACTCAAACACAGGCTTTCGTTCATCTGGATCTTTATTTTCACTTCTGATAAACACACATGAATTGCTCTTAAATGTCCTGTCTCTCCCACGCAATCATGGTGCAAAAGAGTCCAAAAAGGCAAAAAACAAATGAAGCGAAAGCGAAATGATTGCTTTACACAAGAAAATTGTATAAAACATAAAACATACTTGATATAAACACACAAACAAGCATCCTCTATGGGTGAAACTCCCTGACATGTTCTGTCTCGGGTAAATGTACTATCTTATCACCATTCGATAAATAATAATAAAAAAATATAAAAAAATAATACAAAAAATAATAACACACTTAATTGAAATAACATTATTAACATGGTTTAAGATGGATATAAAAGGCTTGAGAGCTCAAATGAACTCTACCTCTCCCATGCATGTATGGTACAAAAGGGAAGAATAAGGGCAAGCTCTGAAAATAAGACATCATGACTCAATTAAAGGGAAAACCCTCACAAATAGACAGCTATACCAGGCAGATATGAACAATTTTGTGTTCGTCCTACTTAATATATTTAACAGTATAATTTTTATATCGGTAACATAAGCAATATGACACAAAGCCTGAATGATCCATCTCTTATTTGCACTTGTGGAAGTTACCTTGTTGTGGTAATTGTGACTTTATGTCTTACAATGTGACTTTAAATCTCGGCATTGCAACTATTTATCATAACTGTAACTGTATATCTCACACTGCAAATTTATATTACAATATTACTTGTTTGCAAAGCAACCTCATACATTGTAACTATAGCTCACAATTGCAGCTCTATTTCTTACAATTGTGACAATTTATTGATTTCACAATTGTGAGACAATTGCATGAAATCGTAATTACTTGTTCGTTTTTTTGCTCTGAGCTGGAAATGTGTCTCTGTGGTTTCTCGCAGGAGGTTGTTAAATCTGACACAGAGACACTGAAGATTTGGGATAAACCCCAAATCCAGCATAGAGGGGTTCAGTGAATGTGGTGTTGAATGTGTATATGTGTGTGAGTGTGTGTGTGTCAGAGACGCTGTAGAAGGACAGAGTGCCAGCAGACCAGTCCAGATAGACACCTACTCTATTAGAGCGGGCTGAAGGGCCAGATACTTCAGTGCTTTTATTATTGAACCAGACTGTGTAATTCATATCAGAACAGTATATACTCCAGGACTTATCATTCAGTCCAAACCAACAGTCAGTCCCACTTTTCCTGCTGATTCCTTTATATGCCACTGCTACATGACCCGAGCCACTCCATTTAACCTCCCAGTAACAGCGTCCAGTCAGACTCTCTCGACACAGAACATGCTCCTGGAGCTCAAATCTCTCTGGATGATCAGGATACGGCTGCTGCTCTTTCACACATGTTGCCTTTCTGTTGTTCTCAGACAGAATGAGTTGAGTGTGTGCTGTGTTTATATCCAGTGTGAGATCACAGGCATCTGAACAGAACAAGAGAGATCAGCACATCTTTGACATTGTTACATATGCACAGGTGTGTGTGTGTGTGTGTGTGTGTGTGTGTGTGTGTGTGTGTGTGTGTGTGTGTTTTTGTATGTGTGTGTGTACTCGGTAAACCCTACATTATGAGGACCAAATGTCTCCACAGTGTAGTTAATAACTGTAATTTTTGACATTTTTTGGTCCCCATGAGGAAAACAGCTTGTAGGGCACAGCTGATTGGTCCCTGCTGTATCAGTAGCCAATGAGCTCGCTGCTCAACCTTCAAATACTTGGTTAGCATTTGCTGTAGCTTTCAGAAACCCTCCACCTTCCCCAGCTCCACCTGTGTAGATCTGCTATGGTTTATTTCATGTATGCTGTATTGTACAGCACCAGCTTGTCTACTTGCTCACATCAGTGTGTTGTGTGTGTATTGGCAATAGCAAGTCTCTGTACATGCTTTACAGCAGAAGCAGTGTAGCAGATCTATTCCTCTAAGGCCAAACATATTAACATTGTCATATCCATTACCATACCAAACACTCTGTCATGACAGAAATACAGTTGTCACAGTATGAACATCACTACACCTATGTCATTTCCTCATAATGATTGGAATACCGGTGTCAAAAAAACATTGAAATAAACTTAATGAATTTATAGCAGTGGCTGTTTAAATTAATAATTGAGCAGAGAAATCTAGACATGTATCTTACTCTTACTTAACACTGGTATTAAAATGGCCAGTCTAAAACACTAGGTCATTTGCACTGGAATTTTCACAATTTTACGTCTGTGAAACAAATTCACTAACAACCCTATTAAAACTATTCCTGTTCAAATAGAGCTATTGACTGAGCGATTATTGGGATTTAAGAATCGATAACGGTTCTTAAAAATGACAATCGATTTAAATCGAGGAATTTATATTTTTTACCCAGCCCTACCAGTGTGTGTGTGTGTGTGTGTGTGTGTGTGTAGGACCTACATTTTGCCAGTCCTGGTGTGATTCTGAAAGATCCACCATGGTCCAAACTATACAGAGACAAAAACATACACAAAACAAACAAACAAACAAACAAACAAAAATTACATAATATGTGGGAAGATTCATAAAACTGCAAATAAAATTGTAGTTTTGTGGCTTTTAACGTGAGTTTACATTTGAGTTTATTTATATAATTTACTCTCCCATATGTCATTCAAAACCCATCAGACCCATCAGATTATTTCAACACACACATTTAGATATTGTTAATTAAACCTGAGAGATTGCTGTCCCTAAAAGTAATACAAATGAATCATGCGGTTTAATCCAAATTGTCACATCCTCCAGCTGGAGTGCATGTGAGCTCTTTCAGAGGACACTCGTTTTGTCTCTGTGTCACTATTAAGGACTACATTCCCCACGATCCTTTGCCTGGACTCATTATGTCTTCATTCAGTACACTTGTGTATTGTTACCTTGTTTGCACTGGCTTATGGTGCCTTCCTGTGCATTCTTTGTGTAGTTATGCTAGAATGTTGCCACTGTGTAGTGATGGGAAACAGAAGCTTTCTGAAGCATTTGAGGCTTTGATCAAATTGTGCCGAAAAAGGTTCATTACTTGAAGTTTTTAACACAATGCCCATTAGTGACATCTGGTGGTCAGACTTGTCTTCTCCAACATATCTAACTTATCATCACAGAGCAGAAAAAGCATGTGACCAAACAAAGCTTCGGAAGTCCGTGACATACAAGTGTGGGATCAATACAGTTCTATCTAATCTCATAGAAATTAATGAGACCACAACTCCTGTCATGTGTAGCCTGGTCAATGGATTCACATATTGATCAATAATATAAAATATACAAGTAGGCTATGTGATCATAATTATATTAATTGAAAAAATATTTTGGGTGTTCTGCTTTAAAAAAAAAATTTAATTTAAATAAATTTTTACAAATTTTTTAACTGCTTTATATAAATTATGTTATTGGGAAGTGCAGGGTTAAATCGTTTAAATAACGCCTCCTCCATAATCATTTCACTTTTTATGCATCAGATGAGGTTGCGATTCTCGCGAAGCTCCATTTTTTTCAAAACAGCTGTTCCGACCTTTCGACACTGCATGACGTTCGAAGCTTCAAACGTCATCAATCACGTGGTATTGTCATTTCGATACAAGCATCGGTACAGTGTGTGATACAATAGTGCTTTGAAAACTGTGTCGGAGCGCCGGAGCCCCGGTATCAACCGTCCCATCACTACCACTGTGTGTCTGAGCGCCTGTATTCTTGTCCCGGATCCTGTGTTCTTGTCGTCTGCCTGGTTGTTTGTATTACCCTGTCTGGATAATCTTGATCTCAGTATGTTTGTACCCTTGCTTGCTTTTGACAACTCTTTGGACTACCTTCAATTAAGACTGCATTTGGATCTTCAGCCAAGTCTCAGGACGATTTTTAACACGGTACAAACTACTTCTAAAGGCAAGCTCAAACTACAGGACGGTAAAACTACCTGAATTGCTGTGGTGCTCTCAATACAGAACAAAGTTCCTTGCCATCTGTCTTCTTGTCATAGCAGTGCTCATACACAACACAGCTGAGGTGCATAAACCTCAAGTCCTTTGGTCAAGCTCTTGTTGGCCAGCAGCCAGAGGTTTGGTCGTATACCTTTTGTCTTTGACAAAATCTTTCTGCAACAGCAAATCCAAATCATTTGGATCCATCACATTTTTGCTCACCCGCAGAAAGTGGCAATTTTAACATGCTATAAAAATGATCTGTAAGGCATTTTGAGCTAAAACTTCATATACACTCCGGAGACATCAGGCTTATTTTACATATCTTAAAAATTAGTATAATAGGTCCCCTTTAAGCTGTACTGGGTTTAAGAGCTACAGTAATTTTAGCATTAAATGCTATGTGAATTCCTTCTAGACAAAAAATATATTAGTCCTAATATTAGGAGCCCCTATGTCCCTAATTTTTAAGAGTTGCTTAGTAGCAACAATTAGCCTTAAGATTTTTTTTTGTGAATACAGCCCCTGATTTTGCATCTGTGTCATGTGAACCACTGCAGGACACACCAGTGTGCTCCAGACCAAAGACAGGATAGCACAGAGTAAATCATATGTCCAGGTCAGCACAGACAACAAAACATTGCAATCAAACATGGCAAAAAAGACCACAACAAAAGTTTTAAATAAGTACTGCAAATTGTTACAGCAAGGTGTTACCCTTTAACACTAGGCTCTCTCGAATCCTAGTAGGAATTTAAAAATATATGGGTTGTAATAATTAGTTTTTTCTTAAAGCTAATTTAGTATTAAAGTAACAGTTCTCTATGCTTACACCCTCAAAATTTGATATAAAAACTGTTCACAGTTTTCTCTTATGTGAGATTTGTGGATTCTGCTGTATTACATCAAATAAAGCCAGTTAAAAATGATGACCATAAAAATATTATTTCTTAACAAAAGATCACTCTTATGTGACCCCTAATTACATTTAGTCACACATATGAGTCGTAACGTCTAAACATACTTGAGAAACTGCAGAGAGCAGTTTGGATCCTTCAGTTTGTCATTGAGCAGATTGACTCCTGATTGTCCTGGGTGATTGTAGCTCAGATCAAGCTCTCTCAGGTGTGAGGGGTTTGAACTCAGAGCTAAAGACACATAACCACAGCCTTCCTCTGTCACCATACAGCCAGACAACCTACAGACACACACACAGTCATATCATTAACAAACACACATCAACATTATGACCGGCTGACTGTAGATTATCCCTTATATGCTCTAACACACCTCAGTATCTCCAGCTGACAGTTTGAACTCTTTAGTCCATCAGCGAGCAGCTTCACTCCTGAATCCTGCAGGTCATTGTTACTCAGATCCAGCTCTCTGAGGGCAGAGTTTGAGGATTGTAGAGCTGATGATATAATTTCCAAGGAGTGACCAGTGGGATTACAACAGGCAAGACTGAAAAAGATTCAAACAAATTCAAACAAAATGAAATTCTTAACCTAATTTTTCAACTGCATTTCCATTATATCATTATTTATTTGTAAAAGACATTCAAATGAAATGATTAAGACACAATTTAAGACATTAGGACAACATTAAATACGCACAGAGCTTTTTTGCAGTTGATCACAGCTGGTATCAGTCTTCTTCTACCCTCATCAGAAGTGTTGTATTTCTTGAGGTCCAGCTCATCCAGCACCTCTAACATCTGAAGCATGTAGGCGATTGTTGAGCAGTGAGCAGGAGAGAGTTTCTTCTCTGAGTGTTTGTCTGATTTCACAAACTCCTGAATCTCTCTGGACAGAGTCTGATCTTTGACTTCCAGCAGACAGAGGAACAGATTGACGGATCTTTCAGCAGAGAGTCCATGTCCAACTTTGATCTTCTCTTTAATGTACTGTGTGGTTCTCCTGATGCTCTCTGAGCTGTTCTCTGTGTGTGTCAGTAGATCCTGTAAGAGTCTCTGATTGGACTCCAGTGAGATGCCCAGCAGGAACCGCAGGAACAGATCCAACTGTCCATTCTCACTCTCAAGGGCTTTATCTACAGCTCTTTTCTGTAAATTATGCAGTGAATCTAAACACACTTCTGTATTACTGCTTACATGGTAGTAATACACATAGAAAGCAGCGAGAAACTCCTGAACGCTCAGATGAATGAAGCTGTAGATTTTCCTCTGATGAATCACAGATTCCTCCTTAAAGATTTCAGTGCAAATCCCAGAATACACTGAGGCGTCAGTGACGTCTATGCCGCTCTCTCTCAGGTCCTCCTCATAGAACATCACATTGCCCTTCATCAGCTGATGGAAAGCCACTTCAGCAAGTTTCACAATCATTTCTCTGTTGGACTGCAGGAGTTTCTCTGGATCTCTCTCTTCATACTTCTGATTTCTCATGTTGATCTGAATCAGCAGGAAGTGGATGTACATTTCAGTCAGAGTTTGAGGGATTTCTTCACTCAGATCTTTTTTCAGCAGTTTTTGAAGCACAGTGGACGAGATCCAGCAGAATATGGGTATGTGGCACATGATGTGGAGGCTTCTTGCTCTTCTGATGTGTGAGATGATTCTGCTGGCTTGATGCTCGTCACTGATTCTCTTCCTGAAGTATTCCTCCTTCTGAGGCTCATTGAACCCCTGAATCTCAGTCAGACGGTTTATGTATTTGGAGGGGATCTGATTGGCTGCTGCTGGTCTGGAGGTGATCCAGATGAGAGCAGAGGGAAGCAGCTCTCCTTTAATGAGGTTTGACATCAACACACCCACTGATGAAGTCTCAGTCACATCAAAAACTTTCTGAGTGTCTGAAAACATCAGTGTGATTCTGCTTTCATCTAGACCATCAAAGATGAACACAACTTTACACTCCTCATAAATCTTTGAGTCCAGATCTTTAAGTTCAGGATGAAAGTCCAGCAGAAGTCTGTGAAGACTGTACTGATCATCTCGGATCAAGTTTAGCTCTCGAAATGGAAGCACAAACATGAAATCTACATGCTGACTGGCTTTTCCCTCGACCCAGTCCAGAATGAACTTCTGCACAGACACGGTTTTTCCGATTCCAGCGATGCCTTTAGTAAGAACAGTCTTGATTTGGTCTTTCTCCTCACGTCCTGGTTTAGGTGAGGCTTTAAAGATGTCATTGCAGAAGATTGGAGTGTCTTGTGAGTGTTGTGTTCTGGCTGTTTTCTCCATCTGTAAAACCTCATGTTCTTCATTCACTCCTTCACTCTCTCCCTTTATGATGTAGAGCTGTGTGTAGATCCTGTTCAGGAGCGTTTCGTTCTCTTGGAGTTTGTTTCCCTCAAATAATCTCTCATACTTGTTCTTCATGCTGGTTTTGTGCTGGTCTTTGACTCTCTGCAGGTCTCCAGTCTCCAGTGCGTGTGTCTGCAGGACTGCTATAGTTTTGTCCTGCCTGATGTGAGTGTGATAGTAGGATATATTGGTTATTAGAAATAAGTTTTACACCCCTCATCAAGTAGCTCCCCTGTACAGTGTATATGTTACATATTTTGGAGTACATTTAGTGCTCTTTCATTTAGTTCATTAAATCATTATTAATCTGATATGCAGTACAGTAAATTAGCGAGTAAATGTTTATACTAACAGAGAATCAGAACACACTGGTTCATGACTCAATCTAGGGGTTTGCTTCATGGATCTGCTACTCTTCACAGACACACCACTGGGTTCTGGAGACTCAGAACTCTGACTCTTCTTCCTGCTGATTCTGACAAAAGACAAACAAAACAGCATTTTAGACAATATTTAAATGGGTTAGTGCAAAAAATAAATATTCTGTCATTCCAAAAATGTATAACTTTCATTTATCTTTAAAACACAAATCAATATATTTTTAATAAAACTGAGAAATTCCATTCAAAGTCCATAACCATCAATTTTTTTAAAGATCCAATAAGGGTCTCACTAAATGCTAAATTAAATTTGTTCATCATATAAAGTGATTGTATCTCTTCACAAAACTTGGATTAAATCACTCGATTCATATGGATTTGTTTTATGGTGCCATTATGACCATTTTTGATCTTCAATATTTTGTTGGCATGAACTTTCAGCAGAAGGGACAGAAATCTCCCAGGTTTCATTAAAAGTAAGCTGGGTGATAAAATGAAAACAAAATTATTGCAATATAATTTTCCTTGATAAAACGATATCAAGAGTTTGCTAAATGTTAATGTTTGATAATGTTTGTGCGCTAAAAGCGTAACGAAACTCATTTGATCAACGTACGACATGGACCATTTATCCGCTCTGCTCAAAGTCCAAATGGCAGCGCAGCGTCCCAAGCATGTGCCCTTAAAATAGCATCTGAATAACATGCGCAACGCGCCACTGACTTTAGACTAGGTTTTTCCTGGTCAGTTTCGGAATTGTTTTCTAAACCTGCAAAATAGCATCAAGGAACGTTTGAGCCGGAACATGCCTCCTCTTTACGCTGAACCGCCCCCGGGAGCGCAAGTGTATTTCCTAGTTTACCGACGTGCGTCTGTGGAAGTAAAAGTCCGCTGTGCGCGGGTGCAAAATAGGAATGATACATGCGTCGGTGTACAAAGTCAATTGCGCTGGGTGCAAGATAGGGCCCTAAATGTATTTAGGCTACTATTTTTCATATAAAATACCATAGAAACCATATAATTACATTCTACCATGGTAATGAGGTGTTGCATGCGTGGTTTTAACTGTGTTAACTAAATATATGATATTATGGATGACCAATGGTTAATTTTAATAAAACTCAAATAGTCAGAATATTTATATTTTTACCATATAAAAATGAGGTTGTAACAATTTTTACAGATGTGTCTGTTTTTGTTAATGAACATTGTTACGTGCTCAGAGGATATAGTGTTCTGTTGTTGTTGTTTTAAGGTCGTCAATCATCATTGCGACATTTACACCTGAATGGGCGTCCCTACTATAAATGTCTGACGCAGACCAGAAGTGCGAGAGAGAGAGAGAGAGAGAGAGAGAGAGAGAGAAGGAGGGAGCTGATTCTTTTGCTTTGTCACGCTGGGTTGTTGGTGTGTCTCGTATTTGTTTTGTTTTATTCTTGGTTTACCCTCTTCAAATTTCTAGTTAACAGTTTGTTTTCTCCTGGTGGTTTGTTGTTTTTGTATTAAGTTGAAACTTTGAGTCTTTATGTTTTGTTTTTTTCATATTGTCTTACAGTTGACCAGGGAGTAGTGACCAGGGAAGTATGTCACGTGACTTCCATTTCGTAACATCTAGGGAAGCGCGTTGTTAAGACACTAGGTAAGGTAAATGACTTAATTTTATTTTTGGGTGGAACTGTACATTTTAAGCCCATTTACAATGACTATAATGATAACTACATTAGCAGCATCTCCATCAAAAGACTATAATGTTTTGTTTATTTCCAACGCTTGCTAAAGTTTCGTCATCTACTGCTTTAGATGCACAAGCTCTTTAAAACCAATGGATTTTGATTGGCAAAAAGGACTGTGGCAGTAATACAAGGACTAACAACCATAAAAAATATAGATTATAAATAAGTTTGGCACCCCTCTTAAAGTTGCTCCCCTGTGCAATGCATATGTTAGGCCTACATATTTTGGAGTACATTTAGTGCTATTTCATATTACTATTAATTCATATTACATATTAATATTTTCATATTACATTTGGCCTATTATATAATTATTAATCTGAGATGCAGTAGAGTAAATTAGCAAGTAAATGTTTATACTAACAGAGTATCAGAAGACACTGGTTCATTACTCAATGTTGGGGGTTGCTCCATGGATATGCTACTCTTCACAGACACACCACTGGGTTCTGGAGACTCTGGTCTCTGTCTCTTCCTCCTGCTGATGCAGAAAAAACAAACAGAATTTTAGACAATAATTAAACGGGTTAGTTCAAAAATATATATTCTGTCGTTCTAAACATGTAGGAATTTCATTCATCTTTGAAACACAAGTTAAGATATTTGTAATGAAATCTGAAAGTTTGCTGTCCTTTTGCTGAGAGTCCATGCAACCAAAATTGTAAAGATCCGTTAAGGGTCTTCCTAAAGGCTAAATTAAATATTTTCATCAATATTTTCGTTTTACAATACATTTATGAGCCATTTGGATCTTCAAATTTTTGATGCCGTGGAGTTTCAGCAGAAGGGCACAAGTCTCTCAGGTTTCATAAAAAATTATCTCAATTTGTTATTCGAATATGAACAAAAGTCTTACAGGTTTGGAGCAGCCTGAAGGGAGAGAAAAATGACCATTTTCATTTTTGGGTAAAGTATAAATTTAAGGCTATTTAAAGGTGCTCTAAGTCATCGGTTCCCAACAGGGGGGTCGCGGCCCACAAGGGGGCCTCAGCGAGCTCTGTGGGGGGTTGCGTCATATTTTGAAAAGTTTTGAGCAATTTGTATTAAATAAAAGTCCTTAACTTTTTTCTGTTCAAAATGTATATAATGAGCGAGTTCATCATGAATCCATTTTCCAAACCGTGTTTTTGTCTTATCCTGACTCACTATGGTACACCTATATTAAGTGATTACATTGGGACTATTTTACCCTGGTTCGGATCGCTGCCGCTGCGGAGTAGCCCAGTACCTGCGTGACTCGTCATAGATGTACACAGAGAGAGAAGTAGTTCCGGCTACAATGTTCTTCCGAAAGACGCATTATTCTGTTAATAAACGCATGTTTGTTATCGCTCGCTATAGCGCCAAAAGCCTAAAAAATAAAGCCTCACATTGATAAAGCCTCACAAATAACATGCAAGTATTGAGGCCCCAGACAGAAGTCATTTAGTAATAGCCTATATTCATTCTTTTTTTTACCTACACACAAGTGTGAATACTGATATTTTTGTTATTGCATTTAAAATAGGGCAAATTTATAGGCTACTCCTAGGCTTACATTTTTAAATTACAAAGGGCCTACTAATGTTTTTGTTATTGTATTTTCAATATTATAGGCTATTATTTGTGCATAAACATATCTGTTTATAGTTAACATACCGTTTGTTTGAAAACAACATATTATGTCATCCTTGCTGCAAGCTTACAAGAGCGAAAATATCATTAAATGTGAAGGGGGGCCCTAAAATATTTTCTTGGAAAAAAGGGGGTCTCAGACAAAAAAAGGTTGGGAACCACTGCTCTAAGTAATGTTGGGTGACGTCACTTCTTGTTGACGTTTAAAGTATTGTCAAACAAAATGGAGGCTAGCTAGACCCTCCCTCCTCCTCATCCGAGCACTAACCCCCCAAACCACACCCCACATTTTTCTTGTCGGTTATTGTTTGTTATGTTTCGTGGTGCGGGTGAGCCCAGTTTGTTTTTCTTGTTGTTTGTGGAGCCTGGGCTGTCTACAGAGATCGCGTTTTTTGATGGTGTGTTCAGGGGACAGGCAGCTAGCGGATAGTGAGGAGATGTTTGCTGTATGTGACAAAAAAAAATTGGCCTAAAAAACGCATGACATCGCTTAGAGCACCTTTAACAAGAAGAACAATTACAGGGTTTTTCCTGCATAGAGAATTATGAGGCGGCCGCCCCCGTCAAATTTCGGGCCGCCTCCGTCTGTCGACAAAAACTCAAGACGGAATCACATGATTAGATCCCTCTTTTCCACCGACACGATTCCGCAGCGGGTTCACGGCCGGGTTCCATTCCATTCTCAAACTGTTCTGCGCATTTCGACTGCATCAGAATAAGCACGAGCCCGGCCCTGGCCCGAGACGCTCAAGCACAAGTCCGACAGCTCATCAGAATTATCAGCCCGAGTCCGACTCGAGTCCGTTTTTTTTATTATTATTATTACACAGCGGCAGCCTGCCCTATTTGCAGCCATTAAAATAGGTCAGTTTTGTTAGTTATGTTTCTTTTCATTTCTTTATCATGTTAATTTAGACAAATGTTTTGGAGCATTTTTTTTTTAAATGACGACCAAGCAGCCGAACCGACAGCGAGTATAGCCTACAACATGTTTGATCAATTTAGCCTCTCAAATCAACGCTAATAGGCTACTTTACTTGGCTACAATCCATAGATAGGCTATAAAACACTTCAAGCATATCACACAGACAGTTAATTTAACAAATGATTATTTATTAAACCACAGTGAGTAAAACAACTTTTTTTGAAATACTGAGGCAGGCTCAGGCTGCTCGAACCAGCGCTCGCAAACGAAAGGAGCAATAGCCTATCTAAACCAATTAAATTAAATAAACTTGCAGGTTATCTTACCTCAAAAATGCACGACAGAACATGGCCATTCTTTTTTCCAGTAGTTTCCAACAGTTAAACGAAAATAAAAGTCCAATCAAACGAAAAGCATCCATAGTTTCCAACAGTTAAACGAAAATAAAGTCCAATGAAACGAAAAGTTAGAGCAGTCTTTTACAGAGCATCGTGGAGAAAAAGAATAGCATCCACAGTGTAGCCTAAGGTTTTAACCCAGACCTCCTCTCTTCTATCACTCTTCCCACTGCGGTTTAAGTTGGCCATCTGCGATTTTTTTCTCTTAATATTCTCCATTATTTGCACATGAGGTGAATCGTGGGTCGCGCTGATGGGAAACCCTCTGTGTGTGTGCGTGCGTGCGTATGTGTGTGTGTGTGTGTGCGTGCGTGCATGAGACTGTCATGTCAGTCATATGTCACTGTGTAATTATAAGATTATGAAAGTTATGAGGTTATGAAATGTCTTTCTGGTTGTGAAAATGTGTAAATGAAAGCAAATGATTGTTATTCAACCACAATGTTGTTAATATGGCCCCCTATGAACTGTAAATAAAATCAAATTATCTGATTATTAAAATACCTAAAAATAAATAAATACATGCTTGTAAAAAGTTTTTTTTTTTTTCACCTTCTAGTGGTCATTATACATAAAAAGATGCACCAGATTAATGCATTTATCTTTAAAATGTACAAAATTTTCTTACGGGGGAGCATGCCCCCGGACCCCCCTAGAGGTACCGAGCTATCGGATTTTGCCACCTCCGCCTCATTTTCAGCCAGGAAAAACCCTGAATTATGATAACAACATTATCATACTGTAAATGTTTGTTTATTCATCATCTGCCACTTTAAATGCACAAGCGGCAGTCAATGATTTTATTGTTGATCATCTTTCTGAAAGTTATTTCAATAAAAAAAAAAAAAAAAATCTTGCTATATTTGTGGTGTGGACTTCACTATTCTCATCAAATTCGAACAATTATTTATCATTAGTTATTATTAAAATGCAGGCTTCAGGAATGCACTATCAGTCAATGTGGATTAAAAACATCTGACATGTGCAAAAAAGGCTAATGTGTTACCTGAGGTCAGAGGTCACAGTTGCATCACTGGAAGCAGAGGGACGATTCTTCGTGGGTTGATTGTCGCTTGATCCAGCAGGTGAAGAACTCATTTTAGAGGCAGTGTTCCCCTACTCACATTACTGTGTTGAGAGACTGATTTCAAGACCTTACAGTACTGTACAGTTTTGTAGTTCAATGATCCAGTTCAATGATAAAAAATGCTTTAACCCCCTGTAGACTGGAGTACAGATACATTAAAATATACCCTTAATCCACTGTAACTGCATGACCTACACATATAAGCTGTGTCTGAAATCGCTCCCTATCCACTATATAGTGCACTATTTAGGGTGTCGGCCATTTTGTAGTGGTGTCCGAATTCTGAGTGAACGACATCATTCCCTACATTCGTTCACTACTTTTACCCACAATCCTCTCTGAATTCGAGTGTACATCCGATGTACACTTGCTGAGACACTATTTCCCACAATCCAACACGATAAGGCGATAAAGCGAGAATGAAAAATAAATATGACGGACGGCAACAATGTCACCATGGCAACGGCGCACGCAAGATAGAAAACAATCATTTGAAGGACACTTAATCATTTGACGGACTGGAAACCCCGCGAAAGTAATGAAAGTAATGTTTAAATAACGGAGGTTTTTTTTGACAGTTTTATGTATTTATTTATTTATTTATTTAAATATATACCGTTATATCTATATTTGAATAAACAAATGTGTTGTGCAGTGTTTTGTTCTCTTTTATTTTCACATATAAATGTAAAAAGTAAATAAATATGACAAGCAAGTCTCTCTCTTTTTTTTTTTTTTTATCAAATAACGCAATAAACGTGAAAAATACATATACAATTGTTACATACAATTCATACAGCCAAAAAAGGAAATATCAAAGATGGGTAAGTAATGTTTATGATGAAATTGTCCGAGCTCTCTGGCGCATGATAATTATGTCAGCGTCCGAATTCGCTCACTCATTTTCGTTCACTCTTTGCTGATGTAGTGCACTCAACTGCCATTCACTATGTAGGGATTAGTGATTGAGTGAACGAGTGAGCGGTTTCAGACACAGCTAAAGACTACTATTGTTCAATTGGTGTATTACACCTTAAGTCCAGAGTAATACAAATAGTAGAATAAATGCAGAAATTAAATACAATACAGCATAAGTGCACTGAAAAAAAAGACTGCAATTAATAAAACTGTCTAAATAACTGATATTTTTCAAAGTAAACTGAACTGCAGTTACAAGAAGCTTTGCAATGCTTCTGATCAGGGTTTGTTTGATGGTTGGTTTGGTTTCATTTTCAATCTTGTGACGTCTCTAATATTTTTCAGTTAATTTTTCAGTTCAAACATCAATTTCATAACATTTGCTGATGTTCAGTTATTTTCGTTTTATTCGGGTACATTCATGTAGCCTCAGATTTAATTCTGAATAAAATGTACAACAGTTTTAATATAGCAGTTTCAGCACTATTATAGAAACTTGTATGCTGCAGGCTATACGTTTAGTATACATCAGTGTTTTGTTGGCTACTGTATCGATGTATTTTAGTCATTACAACGATGAATCAACTAACAGAATCAACGATCGTCAATACTGTTCACAAATGTTGTTGCTAATTACTGTACGTACATTAATGCCACATTCGTTATGCTAAGTCTCAATAAATAGCCTAGATTCATCGTCGATGTCTGCGCCATTTTGTTCAGAGCTGTTTGTTTAAACCGTCGAAAGATAAGAAACTCAAAACCAAATAGCAGCTCACTTTGACTAGATGGTTACATGAAGAATAAGTTCTGAACTTACCACAAAATATGCAGCCGTTTACATAAAACGGTGTTTAAAACAAAACTCCGGTGTTAACAGATTCAAAAGCTTCCGAATGGCGTAGTAGTTTCTCTCTTTCACTTTCGTTTTTAACTCCAAACACATCGCGCTCCCTCTAGTGGCGCAGAGCATCATCTTCATCATCATCTTCTTCTTCTTCTTCTTCTTCTTCTTCTTCTTCTTCTTCTTCTTCTTCTTCTTCTTCTTTCTGGAGTTTATTTGGCGGTTGGCACAAAATGAAATGGTGCATTACCGCCACCAACTGGTATGGAGTGTGGATCTGAATGACTACTAATTTTATTCCAAACAAAATAAAACAATACCGAATCAACAAAACAAAATCAACAAAACAAAACACAATCAACAAAAAAAATTAAAAAATAAATAAATAAATAAAATAAATTAAGACTCAAATCCTCTCAATTATATAGATTATTCTAAGATAATGAAAACGATTCCATAGCACTTATCTCTTGGAATTGTTCTAAGAATTTCTATTAAATCAAAATGTATTCTTTTCATTCTAAGGTTTTGGATCATTTCCCACCTTTTCCCCTCATTTTTCTTGTAGTGTACCATGACATGTTCTATCAGAGCATCATCAAATTCTCAGGTTCTTCTTCTTCTTATTATTGTTTTAATGGCGATTAACTCCTTAGGAGCATTTATTCTCACTACTGTCTGTGTAATACTATAACACCATATTCCTGTGTTACTACTGTCCCATCTAATTTGCCACTTATTCATTAAATTTTTATATAAAAAAAATCAATTTAGCTTATTTTTTCCCCATAGGTAGGCTACTTTAAAATGGAAGACATTGTGACTTTGACCTCAACTGTGTATTTCTGCTTATACAGACAATCACATGCACAAACCACATCTGCAAAGAGGAACTGACACGACAAAATGCCAAAATCACATGATTTGTAGAGGAACTGATACTGTCACACAAAAATGGACACATAAAAATGGGTATTGAAAACATAATAGAGGATTGCGCAGATATTTAATTGAAAATTGGCATGTTTTTAACATGATTTACATCTATTTTGGGTTTTTATTCATTTTCAATATCCAACAGTATGTATTCATAAAAAAAAAAAAAAAAAATTATGTAAACCCCTACTGAGGCTACATATTATAAATCCAGGTAGACTGAGACATTAAAAAAAACATATTAATTATTTTATTATGGCATTGTTTAAAGTACTACACAGACATTACAAATCATGGTTCTTTACGTAACCTTATAAAGGGTTCCATTTAACACCAATAGTTCTGCTATTGTTAAAAAATAACTGTAATCTGTACCATTTAGAACTTTTCTAAACATTAAGAAAGCTTAAGCTAAAGTTCAACTCAAAGTTTAACTTGATGTCATGATCTATAAATATTTGAATATAAAAAATTATACATATTTTTTTTATTGTTTTTTATATTATTATATATAATGATCTGAGGAAATATCAAAAGTAATTTTACTTTAGTCATCCATGTTTTTGCCTTTGGTCAGAGCTTTTCCCTGTCGAAATATAATGATCCATATTTGAAATCCCATGTGAAGAAAAGCAAAAAATCAAACAGCAGCTCATTTATATGACAACATGTTTACATGAAGAATAAGTTCTGAACTTACCACAGAATCTACAGCCGTTTAAAAATCCAGTGTAACAGGTTTAAAGCCTTAAAACAGAATAACTTTTCTTTTCTTTCACTTTTCTTTCTAGGGGGAAATCCAATCACAGATTGATACTGTGGCTGCGTTCGAAACCGCATACTTCCCTACTATTTAGTATGGGAAAAAGAGTAGGCGAGCGAAAAAGTATGTACGAATCCAAAAGAGTAGGCGAGAATTACCTGGGTGACGTATTAATTATCGCGAGATTCGGACTTAAGTGCGTTCGATATGCCTACTTTCCTACTATATAGTAGGCGAAAACAGTACGTGAAGGAAGCAGTACGTTCGAAACATCAGTATTCATAAAAGAGTAGGCGAGAAGTTCCCGGATGGCTTACTGCTTCCGGCCAGATTTTTGAGTGCTGATCCGTGGATACTCTTCTATCCCAGGAGGCCACGCGAGAGGATACGTCATTATCAAACATAGCAGAGATCAGCGACGCGGGTGCTTTCAAATGTGAGTAAACACGGTTCCTTGCGTTAAAATTGCATGTGTTGAGCTACTGTAGAGTAAACTGTTGAATTGTTGAAGGTGTAAAGACGTTACACAGTATAGTATAGTTGTGATTTTGCTGTAAAAACACGTTTTATTATGTATAACGTTAGCTAACAGGGGAGCTCCAGTAAGGACACGTAAGTTACGTCTCTAAAGTGGATTTACATAAACCATATATATCTTAAAGACGCTTATTTAAAATGTCTATTTACATCTGACAGGAAAATCTTCAGTAAGTATTGCAGAAGAGCACATCACAACATGAAATAGACATCTGAGTGATGAATGTGTGCTAGAACAAATCTATATAGTAACTAAACATAAGTTATCTATTTTATTTGTCCATTACTGTTGATAAATTGAGGAACATTTATGTTGGATAAAAAGTTAAAACAACCTCAACATGTAAATGTAGTGTTGCTCATAAATCACAGAGGTAACGTGAATCTTGTCTGGATGTTACAGGGTCGGATGAACAGATGTGTGTTTATCCAGTGGAGAGTGGCTCATGAAGCTGAATGCTGCCATCAAAGGCTTTGAGTGAGTATATTACAGAAATAAATAACAACAACTATTTAAATATTAAGTTGTAGTTTATTTTAATTATTGTAATTTCAAACAGAGCTATTACAGCACTTTTCTGATTCTTGATTTCTGTGCATTTGCTGCACAGCTTTTGTGGTGGAGCAGGACCTGTAAGGGAAGATGATGGCGGCATTTGTGAAAAAAAACACACGTTTTTGTCTTCTAAATAATACTGAAATCAAATGACATTGTGCGGTTAAAATGACTGTTTTTTGTGTTATGTTTGTGCATTTTTGTAGGATCTGAAATGTCAGCAGGCTGGTGTGAGCACTGAGGATGAGGAGCCCAGAGCTGAATCCTGGAGATGGTGCCATGGATGAGTCCCTCCATCACTCCACCTGCCCTTATGAGACCCTCCATCACTCCACCTGTCCTTACGAGACCCTCCATCACTCCACCTGCCCTTATTGCCTCAGATTGTGAAGCAAAACACAGCACGCAACAACCTCAGGCACGAAGGCACGGCTCACCTCTGGCGGTCAGCTGATTCATCAGAATAAAGCCTCAGAATGGGCACCGCTGTGTTGAGATGGCAGAAGGATGTGGGGTTCAGTGCCTGTAGCCTACATACATGATTGTAGTTTGAATAAAGCTTTGTTTCATGTGTTGACTTGTATATGCATTTGTTTATTGTGTGATGGTGACTTTGATTAATTCTTTTACTAATTTATTAATATTTCTCATTGTTGTCAGTAAATAAAATATAAATATTTAATTAATGCTTTATTTATTGTTTGAATGAAAATGTAGATATGTTCACTATACACATCTAGAGTGTATTCATGCATAGCTATGTCGTATGACATACATTACATTTTGTTTGTTTTATTGAATATATAGTTAAGTATAATATAATTAAGTATTGGTCAGCATTTATCGTTGTTATTATTGTATGTTTTGGGGTGAGATAGCAATGCAATTCATTCTGGGGTAATATAAATTTTTAACATTAATGATACTTACATTTTTCGAATATAAAATCAACAGTTTTCTCCAAAGGCGAATCTTCGCACAGCTGCCCTCCTTTGTGCAGACATTACAAACGCTGAAGAAAACCGTTCTAGGTAGGGCTGTTGAGTTACTGATGTTATGAGGTATATATATATATATATAGCCTATATATATATATATATATATATATATATATATATATATATATATATATATATATATATCAATAATGGGTTTGCATACATAATATGAGATTGTATACACAGGAAAAAAGAGCCTACAAGGTTGAATATCGTAATATATATTTTCTTAAATAATTAGTTATAATACACTTAAAAAAATCTTTTTTTTTTTGTTGTTGTTATTTATAGGCCTAGGCCTGAGGGATGAAACGAGAGTTAAATTCATCAAGAAAAAGAGGAAAACATAAAGCAGTAAGCCACTTTTGCTTGTGGCTGAAAATGTTTGGATATAAAATAAAGAAATTAACAACATATTCAAGAGATGACAATTTTGGGATTTTGTAATAAAAATAAATAATATCGTTAAGGATAAAACGGTGGGTCACATTAGTAGGGTTAAATATAAGAACTTAAATCAACCCTAAATGTATTCACAACATAAATGGGCAGCAGTTTCTTCAAAAAGACCACAAAATGAGCAAGTTTAATCTATATCAAGATATTTACAGATAGATGAATTAAACGTGTCGTTCACATTTTTCAAGTTGTGGCTCTTGTGATAACGCGTCGTAGGTCACATGATAACGTCAACATGGCAGATGTCCGGTTCGCATTCATACTCAACGAGATCTGGCTATAAAGTACCTACTCTTTTAGCGCTCGTTAAGTAAGTACTTATTGAAATTAAGTACCTACTCATTGAGTATGCGGTTTCGAACGCAGCC
Source organism: Leuciscus idus (assembly GCA_021554675.1). Taxonomy (NCBI): domain Eukaryota; kingdom Metazoa; phylum Chordata; class Actinopteri; order Cypriniformes; family Leuciscidae; genus Leuciscus; species Leuciscus idus. Next base: position 7,945,104 of record CM038623.1, read on the forward strand.
TGTGTGAAGGGGAAGCAACATAAACTGTCTTCTTCTTCTTCTTTTTCGTTTTTATTGGCAGCTCGCTTCTCAGATAGAGCATTACCGCCATCTACTGTGGGCAATGAATCAGAGACTTGTATTTTCCCTCATCCCATACTATTCAGAACCTGGCCTTTCGATGTTGCTGCGTGTTCAGCTCCTCCATCTACAGCCCAGGATCTTCCAGACTAGGGACGAGGGATAATAATAATAATACATAAACTGTCATGGTTTGGGTTTTCTTGTCATTGTCATGTTTCTGTGTCTTGTCATGTGATTCCCTGTTTGTCATGTGATCCTGCCATGTGTCTTGTCATTGGTTAATCGTCTGATCATTGTTCACAGGTGTTCCTTGTCTTGTAATTAGTCTATGTATTTAAGCCCTCATGTTTACTCTGTGTCCTTGTCAAGTATTGTTTGTTCTATTTCCCAGATCCAGTTTCTTGTTTTCTAGTTTAATGCCACACCATGCTTTTGTTAGTGGTGGGCAGATCGAGGCTGCATGAAGCAATGAAACAGTTGAAGCAAATGTGCCATATTGTGTCGAGGCTTCGAAACAATCCGACACCCGTCTCAACGGTGACACCTAGTGGACACTTGCAGGTGTTGATCTGAAACATCCTTGACAACGAGCCATTAACAAATGTGTGTTTTTTTATTATTGTATTTTTCTAATATGTGAAGCTTGTAACCTGTAGGCTCCTTACTGTGCATAATGTTATTTTGGTCATGAAAAATTAATATTAATAAAAGAAATCAAGCCACAATGTCTCACTTTTTTATAGATTTTTAAACATTAATTTCTCTGCTGTGGAAGGACTTAGCCTACTTCTTTTTTTACAGATAATTTCTCCAGCCTTTGACAAACTCCTCTCACAAAAACCCACGAGGTCAAGATGCGTTGACTTCACTCTTATACAGATGTGCGATTGTGTGGTCTGTCCCCGACCCTGTCAATCAAACACTGATTCGGCGGACCATGCCACCTGTCGAAACACTTGTGAAACTCCGAAGCTTCATTTAGCTGTAGTCATGGGTGTTTTGAATCATGCTTCGGATCAGTGTTTCGAAACATCTGCGTTTCGGGATCTGGAAAAGCTTCGGAACGTCAGTTTCGCGTCAGCCATCCCTAACTTTTGTTTTATGTTTGATCTTGTTTTTGAATTGTTTTGTTATTTAAGTTGTGTTTGGGTTCTCAACCAGCTTGCCTCCAGTGAATCTTTCATAACAGAATACTCGACCAAAATATGGACCCAGCAATCCGTCTCTTCCGTCTCAGCCAAGGTGACCACCCTATTGAGAAGTATGTTAGGAATTTTGTGAGCTCTGCCATGGGGTGGACCTCCAGTGACTCTTTCATAACATGAACGGTTGTTCCAGATAAAGAGATAAAAAGATGAAACAGCTAAATTATAAGGCACAATTGCTCTGAGCCTAGAGCGCATGTGTAAATGTCAAAGCATTGTATGGCGGGTAGCAGGGGCGGAGTGGGACCAAAAAATCTACCGGGAAATTTCGTAGACCTCTGGGTAAATTTAAACAAATTCTGAAATCTAAAATTACAATAAAAGGACTGCACAACGTGAAATGCCAAGTGTAATTATTATTATTTAAAAGATCTTGAAGTCAACAACAACAACATACAATAATAACAGAAAAAGAGAGCCGCTCAATAGTAAACCATTAATTTTTGTCTCATATTTACCACAGAGCTACTTTCAAATTTCACAAGCTTTTGGCTGGCTGGTAGCTGGTGCTATTTCCCATCTGTGCTAAGCTGTGACACTTTGCTCGTTGATGCCCGGAACATGTCCGTTATTTTGGAGCATTTTGCTGCCTCCTCCTCCATAATTTTTCGGCCAATTGAGTCTGACCTTCTCAGTGCCACCTTTCCCTTTTCTTTTTTGTCTTTCCATCATTTGGGGCTGTTTACACCTGGCCACTTCATGCGTTTTCTCGGATCGGAGAGCTATCTGATTTATCAAAACGATTCCATTTACACCTGGTCACATAAATGTGTTTTTGCAAAACGGATATAAACCCGATCTTCAATTCCCGTGCGATTTAATGGAGTGCACGTCACCGAAAGCAACAGATAGCCTATGAACTGCATTTTATTGATCATCAGCTAAAAATTCTAAATCAAAGACCGCAATAAGCGAGAGCGGCAAAAGTCCTGGTAAGATCATTTCAGTTCTTTACTTTTAATGAAGATGATTGTGTTATGCGTCTGCGACTTACTTTCACTTTGATTCACTTAGTTTGCACGTTGGCTTGATGAGTAGATGCTCAGCTGCGATCGGATTCGGATTCAAATCCGTCTCGAATGCGTTTCGGAGGGCATTTACATCTGGTCTTTTCACGATCGGATAGCTATCCGATCACAGAAAACGCATTAAGTGGCCAGGTGTAAACAGCATTCACTCATACACTGTGTGTTAACATTAGACTTCCAAAACGTTACGAGGAAAAAAAAAGGTGTTCGATCACGTCATAGGCCGACAGGTCACTGATCCCCCTATATTTTTGAAAATCCTAGACATGGTTGGACCTGCCCTTCGTTAGTGCTTTCTGATTAGCCTGTGTTTCTATTGAAATAAGAGGCTGATGCGGCCCGCCGTACGGGTTGAGCAGAGAGGCTGCACAGTTTGACCCAATGGTGTTGCTAAGAACTTGCAATGTATAACTATTATCAGACCCTCGCGGCCTCAAAACACTACCGGCCCACCGGGAAAAGTCCCGACTCTCCCGATTGCCACTCCGCCCCTGGCGGGTAGAAAAGGCTCTAGATACAGGACCTGAATGAAACCAGGAGAAATCCACAGGGAAGATGATGCAGTGCTGAGATCCAAAGTGACCGACACTAGAAAGCAAGACAGATATTAATCCATGTTAATAAAAACGTATGTTTTATTCTTAGACACACAAAAATGTGACTCACTGTAGTAGGTGACGACCATCAACATCCTCTTCCAAACTGTGAATTTCTTATTGGTCACATGATCAGGATAATTAATTAGAGACCCAAACAGCTTATCTGGCTTCATATTCTACAACATTTCATTCAGAACTGAAATAATACAAGATACAAACTTTTAAGTTAAACGAATAAAACATTATGAACTTTCTTGCATGTTCAAAATTCACAACCACAAAATCAGGGTGTCATTAAAAGGTTATGTTTTCCTTGCTATGTGGTTGCTATGTGGTTGTTAGGGTAAGGGGTGGTTGCTATGACATGGCTAGGTGGCTGCTTTGTCATTACTAAGGCATTCTGAGTGGTTGTTTTGGCTGTTACTAGGAAGTCGCTAAGGTGTTCTGAACTTCTGACTGAAAGACACATTTGACTTTGTTCTCCTTTAAATCACTAGATGGCAAACAATTCAGCTCAGCACTTTTCTTAATTTTTTTTCTTAATTCATCATTTCTGGATGATGCAAGTGCACTTGGCTGAACCTTGACGCAATCGCAACGCAAAGTTGATTCTGCAATAATTTGATCTAGCTATATATACAGGGATGCTAATTTAAAAGTTAACCGTTAATTTGCTGCTTAAAAAATACACTACACATTTTTATTTATTTTTTTGAGAGAGAGAGAGAGAGAGAGAAAAAAAAGAGGTAAGTTATGTATAAGTGGCATTTTGTTGCATTATATATTTATTGCATAATACCGGTAAATAAAGCAAAATTTTATATTGTAGGCCTACTACAAACATTATAAACACTACAAACATTGCTAAAGGCTAATTTAGTTCGCTTCACTCCACAATAAAATATTTAAATTTAATGAAATGGTATTGAGAATAGAACAACAATGAAAAAAAAAATGTGTAACTATAAACAAGCCAAAAACTAAATCATTTAAATCGACGTTGGGCTCACATCGCTTTATTCTCTCATTCGAATTCAAATGTTTCCAAATTCTCTGTGTATTTGGATGCTTAACTATTATTTATTACAGGCTTTGTACTTCACTTACGCTGAATTGCACGAATTGTACTACTGACTTAAACTGAGCAGTGTAATTTTTATGTATTAGGTTGACTATTTTATTTTGGTAATGAACAGGCTGCGATGTCAAGTTTGCAATGCTGTAATATGTTGTGTGCGCATGAGGCGCCAGCACAATCAAACAGACAAAACAAAAACATGCTCAAAATGTAATTTTGGTCATAAAGATAAGAGTAGGACAGCATTCAAAACTACAAAACTGTGTTCACTTTTATTTGTGTACACTCACAATAAAAGAGATCATAGTGCTTTTAAAAAAATACACAAAACAAACAGGATGTGCTTTCTGTTGTCTCGGTTTCCTTTCCATCAACTTGTTTGTGGAGCTCCGCGCCTCACAAAAATGAACCAAACTCAACAGCACACTGTCACAGTTTTTTCTTTCGTTTTGTTAATAGATTACTTTTTTTTTTTTTTTATGCATAATTTAAGTCAAATATTGTAACAATGCGGTTGAAACATAGGAGGAAGCAGGATCCACATGCAGCACACTTTATTAAATAAACTCATTTTATGAAAAAAGGTTGATCAAATTGCAAATAATTTTGTATCCTCATTATGTCCTGAGTAAGGAAAAAAAAGTCCCGAAGAATCCCATTAGGGGAAAGTTTCGAAAACTGTTTCTGGGGATTCACTTTTTATTTTACCTGCCTTTTGTCTTCTGCATTCTCCTTACCCTTGTCTCCTGTTCTTCCCTCAGACTCGTCCCCCAGAAACAGTCCCACGGAACCCAGCCCCAAACCCCATCTCTTAAACATTAATAAAGGCTGGTTTCTAAAGTACTTCTTCCTGCCTCTATGTATTAATGCTCATGGGTAGCCGTGATGTCTTCCATTCAGACCTTAACATTAAGTATTTTACTGTTATGTGTCAACAAGATTCAACTAGACATTTTCACCTGGCTATACCAATGTTTAGATCTGTTGTGGTATTTATGCAAATTAGCACATACATAATTAGATTATGCACCGTTTGTCCATCTTAACAAACAATTTTTAAAAACTTGGAATACATTTTGTTTGTCTTGATGTAAGTAATCAACTCAGTAATTTTCATGGTGATATCTAAAGGTTACAATGTTTACCCCATTCACGTGAGAAGAAGAATGAATAGGCTATATTTGGGTCTTTTTCGAAACTTTCCCCTAATGGGATTCTTCTGGACTTTTTTTTCCTTACTCAGGACATATTGAGGATACAAAATCAGTTGAGTTTGCTTCTGTTGCAATTTGTTCAAGGTTGACCCCCATTTTGGCTTAAAATGACTGGACTAGCAGGCAGATCAGGTGCAAACAGACCCCAGCCCTTGCATCACCACTGGCTAGTCAGAGTCAGTGTGGTCAGACTTCAGAACCAGCAACAGGTCAGAGCATCTACCAGACACAGGCAGTCAATCACATACCCAATTCAGGAATTTAAGTTGAGATGATTTTGCCAGATTAAAAGGATAGTTCACCCAAAAATGAAAACAAAAAAATAATTATAAATTAAATAATTATATTTAGAAAGAATTATTATAAAGAAATAATTATGTTGTATTAAATCTTCCTAGGATAAGATTTTATATTGATGGGCAATAAAATTGTTTACATTTTGGGACATGTCTGCTTGATGCCTGTATCTAAAAAAAAAAAAAAAAAAGAGTTTTTTTGTAAATAAACGCAGCAGTTCATAACAGACACATGCGGTATCTTATCTCCTTGGTGCTTCAGCTTTGTTTTCTGCAAATATTTTGGATGTTCAACACTTATAGACACAAACAGAGTGACCCAATTCCTTCCACAAGCTTTTCCACTGTGTGTGTGTGTACTGTGTACCCCCGAAAGTAGCAGTGGCCACCCCCTGGCCACCCCATGTATAAAACTCTAGTTCCGCCACTGACACAGAGTGAGCCAAACATTATAACAAAACACTCTAGAATGCATAAGTTTAGTGCTGCAAAAAAAAAAAAAAAAAAAAAAAATCTACAGTAGCTTTTATAAGATCACACCAAATGAAGAACCAGAGTGTGTCTACAGACCATCATCTTTGACCCAATGAAGTCTATACAGATTCACATACAATAACAGACAAAACCCTATACATGTGACCTGCAGTCAGACACTTCAAAACCTTCAAGAGGGCTGACAAAAAAATGGGACGTCAAAAGATTTCAAAGGTTATGAAATTTTCATTAAACACTTAAATAATAAATACAATATAAAACAGCTTGACTACCTCATATGAATTAACATTGTCTCTACTGTCTATTGTAAAGTTTAAGAAGCATTAATCTGTGAGATCAGAATTGCTCATTATAAATACTGTGTGCATCTTCATATAGTCTGAAGGATCAGTAACTCATTTTCTTTTTTTTAACTCATATAAGCAAAATTACAGACATTTTCTTAATGTAATGCGTTACTCATTTTTATGATAATGAAGTGAAAGTGAACGTGACTTGAAGGCTAAATATGGGAACCATTAAGCCACGGCTGCCCCACTACAAGTATTGCAATTACAGATCTCTACATTTGCATTCTTACTAGTAAATCCTTGTATTCTATAGATGCAAAACAGAATTGTGTTTAAAACTATTCAAAAAATAAAAAAGGTAATTGATACATAATTGTGACTCTAGATATCATAGACTCTAGATAACTCTATACCTCAAAATCTGGATTTACATCTCACTCCTTTTTTTAATCCTCAAAAAGTCTAAACACTCTCAATAATCAAGCCGTTTGGATTTTCTTTTTTTTGTGATCAAATTTTTATTGAGTTACAGAATATTATTTTACAGAAACAAAAAGTAAAAATGCACATCATTCTGAACACTTCTCTTTTCTTTTCCCCCCTCCCACATTCCCAAGGCGACCATATCCCCCCACCCCCCTCTCCCAAAGATACATTCAGAGTATACATAGTCTAAGAAAAAGTGCAGATCAAAATCCAAACACAATAAATAAAAATTAGAACATGAGATAAAGGTCTTAAAGACGCTCCTTAATTTTGGAAATGGCATGTAACCATGCTGAAATAGTCCTCTTAGAAGCTCCATGTAATCTTGCCACTGAGAGCTCCATGTTCGCAATGTCCAAGAAGGAATGCATCCAGTGAGTCCACGCTAGAGAGTGTGGAGGTTTCCAGCGCAAGGCAAGCATTTTCTTAGCAGCAGTAAGACCACAAAAAAAATAACTTTTTCTGAGTTAGAGAGAGAGTATAAGAGGAGTCATCACTTAGAAGCAAGAGTCTCGGACAGCATGATACTGTATCTCCAACTCCAAAATGTCCTTCAGCGTGGTGGTAGCCCGTCTCCAAAACTCATTGACTTCAGGGCAATCCCAAAACATGTGCATATATGTCCCTATGCACCCAGTAGAGCACAAGTCACATTTAGGAGAGGTGGAAAGCTTCATTAAGTGACGTTTCCTGGGAGTGAGATAAATCCTATGAATCACCTTGAAATTAATCAATTGATGATTAGGATTTTTAGAGACATGTTTGAGGTTAGCCCATATTGAGTCCCCTAAATCAGTCCCAGAAATATCCCTGTGCCAAATGTCCACCACAGGTAACCTTTTATAAGAAGCCTCCAGAAACAACAAGTACAATGACCCCCTTGTGTTTCCATATGAAGTAAGCAACTTATGCAAAGTAAGAACCATTTATGGTTTATTTGAATGCCATTTATGGTCGTCGCGGGTGAACTTTGAAGCCGCCCGCCAGGTAGAAAGAAGATAAGCTATTATTGGGCCAAAATGCTGCTTCGCGCTCTTTAACGGAATGTTGCAATAAATCAAATCCTGTAGTCTATAAGGTAATGCCAGATTAAATTCAATTGGTTGCCAAGATACAACAGAGCCAGGATTCAACCATACTGTAAGAGGGCGTAATGTAAAAGCCCAATGATAAAGCCTAAAGTCCGGTAATGCAAGTCCGCCGGCATCCTTGCAACGCTGAAGTGTTAAATACTTTATTCGGGGGGCCTTGCCATTCCATATGAACTTAGAAACTAATTTTTGCAATTTAGACCAGAAATCTAAGGGTGGTGACAGAGGTATCATAGCAGAAAAAAAAGTAATGCAAGGCAAAATATCCATTTTGATGATAGAAATTCGAGCTTGTAAAGATAGTGGAAGCGATGACCAACGAGTCAGGTCCATCTCTACACGATTATATATACCCTGGACATTGTTTAGATCTATTGTGTGCAGGGATGGATATATGTCCACACCCAAATATCTGGTTACTATTGGAATAAATGATGGTAAAACAGAATTAGAGGATGAATTATTTAAATTATTTAAAGATTTGTTCCAATTAATCTTATACCCAGAAAATTGGCTAAAACTGTTAAATACTGACAAAATATGATGAATAGAATAGACATATAAAAGAATGTCATCTGCATATAACGAAATTCTATGAGAAGTGTTACTAAAAATTATAGGGCTAACCAAGGAATGCTGACGAATTTTCTGTGCAAGAGGCTCAAGAGAGAGTGCAAACAAGAGTGGTGAGAGAGGGCATCCCTGACGAGTCCCACGTAATATAGAAAACTTTGGAGAGGTGATGCCCCCTGTCATAACCACAGCAGAAGGGTTGGCATATAGTACTTTAATCATATTAATATAATTTCTGCCTAAACCAAGGCGCTCCAAAACTGACCAAAGGTAACGCCATTCAAGCCGGTCAAAGGCTTTCTCAGCATCCACAGACAAAGTTGCGCACGATATGTCCATACCACTGGTTACGTGTATAATATGCAATAACCGGCGAACATTATCGGCCGCAAGGCGAGATTTAATGAAACCAGTCTGATCGCTATGCACCAATTTAGTCATGAGCAAATCTAAACGGGAGGACAAAACTTTGGCGAACAGTTTCACATCACAATTTAAAAGAGACAAAGGTCTATAATTCCCGCACTGAGTCAAATCTTTATTAGGCTTTGGTAACAGAGTAATAATGGCCATATTCGCACTATTATTAAATGAACCCACTTGAATAGAATAAAGAATCATATTCAACAAAGGCTGTCCCAGCTCATCCCAGAAAGAGAGGTATAGTTCAGGTGGGATACCATCCCATCCCGGGGACTTATCCCTCTTCATATGTACAAGAGCATCTTTTAACTCATCCAATGAGATAGGAGAGTCCAAAGATGCGGCCTCTGCTTCAGAGAGACATGTAAGAGTCAAATCTTGAAAAAAGTTGTCGCACAAAGTCTGACTGAAAACCAAATCCGGCCTATATAAACTCTGATAGAAATCTTTAAACTCTTGATTTATACCTTTGGATTCACTTATCAGACCATTAGAAGATTGAATTGCCATAATATTTGAATACTTTTCACCATTCTTTAATCGAAGAGCTAAAAGGTGACTTGGCTTAGCACCATTGAAATAATAAGTTCTTCTAACTTTGTGCATTATAAACTCCGCTCTATGCCGTAACCGTGAATTAAGTTCTGTACGCATCACTTTTATTTCTTTCTGAACATCCTCAGTGTGACAAATTTGCTGACAATTCTCCAGCCTATTTAGTTTTGTTTCGAGAGTGCCTATTTCCTTCAATCTCGATTTATTTAATTGGGATGCAAAAGAAATAGAAGACGACCATATGCAACCCTTAATAGCATCCCAGAGAAAGCGGGGATCATCCACCGAACCAGTATTTATCTCTATAAACCATCTCAACTCTTTCTTGAGCATTGCACAGAAATCTTTATTTTGTAGTAGTGTGGTATTAAAACGCCAACGTGATGCTCTAGTAGGTGCAGACACAAGAGAAATTTTAGCTGAGACCACATTATGATCAGATAAAGGGCATGACTTTATATTGACACTGTTTATTACTGAGTGTGCAGCATGAGATATAAGTATATAATCCAATCTAGAATAACTTTTATGTCTGGCCGAGCAGAAGGTGTACTGTCTTTTTATAGGATAAAAAAATGCGGTATACATCAATTAAACTAAGATCAGACATAAATTTACATAGTTCAATAGATGATAAAGATGACGCTGAATAATTCTGCGCACAAGAACGATCAAGAGAGACATCAACTACCGCGTTCATATCTGCACATATGATAAGAAAACAATCTTGAATGCGCAGTAATGTTGTAGTGAGGGCAGAAAAAAAATTGGGGTCAAAATGAGGAGGAGCATAAATTGAAATAAATGCAAAATTCTTACCCACGATAACTGTTTTAATGTATGATACTCTGCCTTCTTCACAGCTATATCTTTCTAGAATATTAAAAGAAAGCTTTCGTTTTAACACGACCAGAGTTCCCCTCGATTTACTATCCAATGAAGACGAGGCAGCTACAAAATAAAATTTGTTAGAAAACCTCTGAACATCTGACTTTCTTAAATGTGATTCCTAGATAAAAGCCAAATCAACCTGTTGTCTATGCAAGTAATCCAGACATGCAGTACATTTAATGGGACCGTTCAGTCCATTTACTTTTATCCGGAATGCAGAATCCCTGACAACATTCAAAAGACAGCTGAAAACACATCTCTTCCGTGAGCACTTAACCTTATAAAAATATATATATATATATATATATATATATATATATATATATATAAAAAAATTCCTTCCCCTTCCCTTTAAAACCTCACTTGTCGGGTTTATGCCACTCTGAATAATGCCTGAGCTTTGTTTTTTGAGCACTACTTGCGTTGTTTTTCATAATTTAGTCCTAATCTGTAAGTCACTTTGGATAAAAGCGTCTGCTAAATGACTAAATGTAAAATGTAAATGTAAATTTACGTTCCAGGTGACTATATGAAGTGTTTCTGTAGCTATAAAATAAATAACATAAAGAGGCCAAGAAAACAATTAACTGGACATAGAACAATAAAGAGAATGCATCACAGACATATATACTCTTTAAAGGGAGAAATTCCCACCCACCCTGGTGGCCACAACCCGTAAGAACACCCAAAATCCCCAAACAAAGCAAATAAACCTCTAACAGAACATCTACTAAAAAGGAAAAGTAATAATAAAAAGAAACATAGAAAAAGAAAAAGAAAATCGAGTGAAACATTAACCACCTTATGAACAACGTGACCCAGAGGAAGGCGGCAGACACAATGTCCCCGCTCCCCACACATTATTAAGTGTTATTAAACGAAATTAACAGATGTGTTTATCCTAAAGGGCAGATTGTGACACAGTTTACACTAGACAATCAATCTGAAAGAACAAACAAATGCAGAAGAGAGGGAAGAAAACCACTACTGTAGTATAAAGTAATGTAATTTTACCCTTCCTCATTCTCCTGTGTAGCCAAACCATTCAGAAAGTCCTCAACCTCCAAAGGGGACTTAAAAATGTGCTGAGTCGAACTTCGCGTTAACTTCAGCTGTGCGGGATACATCAAAAAGGTCTGAAAGCCCATTTTCTGAGACTTGCTGGTTATCTCCATGAAGGAACGGCGTCAGTTCATAGTGAACGCACTATAGCCTGCGGCAAATCTGACGTCTTTCCCATCCACCTTGATTAGAGATTTCCTAAATGCTCGGAGAATTCAATCACGATCGGTATAACGTAGCATCTTCACAATGACCGTGCGAGGCCTGCCAGAGTTGTTGGGTGGGCCGATGCGATGAACTCTCATGATCTCCGGTTTAGCATCTGTCAACGAAGGGAACCATACCGGTAGAGATCCCGAGATATATGTCGCGAGATTCGTGGTTTCCACGCCTTCCGGGAGATTCATAATATGAGCGTTATCCCTGCGGCTCCGGTCTTACAAATCAGCCATCTTTTCCTCCAAGGTCGTCAATCTGGCGCCAGATTTGTCATGATTTTTCTCCACTTTGCCGACTCGGCTGTTCAGACTGGAATATCGATTGTGCAGTTCTCTAACCCCCTTAGAGCAGATGGAAAGCTCCGACTGAATATTATCCAGCCTGTCTTGCAACGTTTTAAACTGCGCTTCAATAAACTGCTGCTGTTTATCCATAGCAGAGGCGATCATGGCAGCTAGCGAATCCTCCATCTTTTCTGCCTCGTGCGCTTGATCACGCTGCGCTTTGCTGGCTGCTTTTCCTTGACGAGAAGACATCCTGTCGATGCCCAAAGTCAAAACATAAAACAAAGTGTCGAGCAATTGGCGAAAAAACGTGAATATATAAATGAAAATGAGTAGGGTCGGCAGAGTCAGAACACTATGCTGCCATCATGCTCACAGGTCACGTGCCTCCATTCGTTTGGATTTTCTTAGCAATATGTCATATTGCTCATGCTCCGCCCATGACCGCTGATGGACTGTCCCATATTAGCATATTTCGTGTATATGCATATTTCCGCCCTCAGCCATTTGTATACTGTCCGCCAAGGCAGGTTGCCATGACACCCCCCATGGAAGAGGGGTGAGCAGTTGCTCATTATCATTTAAAGAGACATGCACCAAAACGGGTTGCTGTGAACAGAGCTGTTTTTGAGGAGGAAAAAAGGGTGTTGTTTTACACAACCATTGAGGAATTTTAGCCAAAGTATGTTACAAACTTTACATGAAGACCCTAAAGAATCATAACAACTTGTGGAAAATGGACATTCAATGAACCCTTTAAGTATTTGACACTCTTACAAAAACTCCCGTTATAATCTATGAAGCTGTCTACACTCCACAATGAATCTCTTATTTACATTGCGTTTATATTTTGTTGTTATATGTAAGGATTTGTGAGTGTGCAGGACTCTATAGTGCGCCAGGTAAGGTAAGATCCTATGGATTTATGAATGAAACACTCATTTTAAAAACTTCCCCATCTACTGATATTTATGACATCTGCTTCAAACATTACAATGCTCATTATAACTTTCGTTACCTCTACAATAAGAAAGTTCACTTCAGCAGATAATTACTCTTTGACAGCGATGCTATAGAAATATAGCAAGCTAGTGCATAAAATTAAGTTCATAGACAAAATTCTAAATGTCTGCACGCTTGTTCCTCTGGCACACAAGGTCTTAAACTTGAAATTGCATGAAATAGTCACAGTTCTAATATTTAAAGTCACAATTAGTTTTTCATTTTTTGCTCTGAGGAAATGGCCTTCCATTTATGTATTTAAGGTTCCTTACATGAGTTTGTTAAATCTGACACAGAGACACTGAAGAATCACGATAAACCAAAAATCCAGCATGGAGGGGTTCAGTGAATGTGGTGTTGAATGTGTATAAGTGTGTGAGTGTGTGTGTGTCAGAGACGCTGTAGAAGGACAGAGTGCCGGCAGACCAGTTCAGATAGACACCTACTCTATTAGAGGATGAAGGGCGAGGAATGTTTGTGCTCTTATTATCATGCCAAGCAGAGTAAATTGTATCACAACAGTAAATATTCCAGGACTTGTCATTGAGTCCAAACCGACAGTCACTCCCTCCTTTCCTGCTGATTCCTTTATATGCCACTGCTACATGACCCCATCCTGTCCATTTAATCTCCCAGTAATGGCGTCCAGTCAGACTCTCTTTACACAGAACCTGCTCACAGTTCTCAAATCTCTCTGGATGATCAGGATACGTCTGATGCTCTCGCTCACATTTTGTTGTTTTGTTCCCGTCAGACAGAGAGAGACGAGTGTGTGCTGTGTTTGGATCCAGAGTGAGATCACAAGCATCTGAACACAGAAAGACAGATCAGAAGAGCTATGGCATTAAATGTGCATAGGTGTATGTATATTTGAGGACTCACATTTTCGCAGTCCTGGTGTGATCCTGAAATTTCCTCCATGTTCCAAACTGAACAGAGACAAAAACATAAAATAAAAATCAAATAACTGATAACTAATTTCTAATGAAATAGTTTAACTGTTGTGTAAAATAGATACAGCATCACCAGGGTTTAAGGAAAGATGATTAAATACTGCATTTGAACCTGATAGACCACAACAAAGTGGTAAGAGTAATGTGCAAAATGTGATTTAAACATTTAAATCACTCTGATCATTAGGCTCAGGTTTAAATCTTAGTAGTCTGCCTTTCAATGTAAAATGCCCCATTTCAAAAATATTTCTTAATATATTAATATTTAATGTCTTGATTTGAGCAATGTTGATATGTTATCTTTTTCTTAAGTGATGTTTATGGATTCTGCAACATTTAGTCAGAATAAGCAAGGTTAAAAAATGAATGATACACAAGAATATAAAAACAATTTCTTAACAAAATATTAGATGACCTCATCACACACTGCCCCACATACTTGAGTATCTGCAGTTTTTTGTAGTTTGGATCCTTCAGTTTGTCAGATAGCTGGACTCCTGATTGTCCTGGGTGATTGTAGCTCAGATCCAGCTCTCTCAGATGAGAGGGGTTTGAACTCAGAGCTGAAGACACATAACCACAGCCTTCCTCTGTCACCATACAGCCTGACAACCTACAGAGATAGAAGTGTGTGTGTGTGTGTGTGTGTGTGTGTGTGTGTGTGTGTGTGTGTGTGTGTTTATTTTTTTTAGCCACTGGTCACATAGAAAAGAGCAGCTTAAACATTTTGCAGTTTTTATCCTTTTGTTATGCACGGAAGCAAGAAAGTCATACAGGTTAGAAAAACATGAAAGTTATGTTGTATTCCTCATTTGTAAATCACTTTATATAAAAGTAAATTAGTAAATGTAAACTTCACCAATGTATTACCAAACTGTGCAGTAAAGTCACCCCAAGGCTCTCTTTACACCTGACATTAGTGTATTTTCTGTTCAGATCTTGACCATATTAAAAGCCAGGTATACACACTGGCACATTGTGATCACTTCCCTAAAGCCAGGTATAAACACTGGCACATTGTGATCACTTCCCTAAAAGCATATTTGCTGTGCTTTCAGGGTGGCCATGGATGTGTTCTGGTCAAATTTAATGAAGTCAAATTTATTTGTGTTTTTCACAATACACATTTCAAAGCAGTTTTACAAAAAGTCACACTGTTGTGTCAATAAAGCCTTATTGCTTTAAAATATATTAAAGTTACCATATAAAAATCATATAAGTTTTATGGTTGGGCAATATGATGATATATAATGATGATACAAGTCTGAGCGTTAAAGGTGCTCTAAGCGATGCCACGCGTTTTTTAGGCCAAAACATTTTTTGTCACATACAGCAGACATCTCCTCACTATCCGCTAGCTGCCTGTCCCCTGAACACACTGTAAAAAAACGCGGTCTCTGTAGACACCACAGGCTCCACAAACGGCAACAAAAACAAACTGGGCTCACCCGCAACACAAAACACAACAAACAGTGCTCCAGCCAATCACTGACAAGAAGTATTTGAGGGTGGGGTTTGGGGGTTAGTGCGCGTGCACATGAAGGGGGTGTGGAGGAGAGAGAAGCATGAAGAGGGAAGTTTGAATTATGGCCGACACACGACCAAAGAGACGACGTTCCGATGAACAAATTGCAAAGAAGAGGGACAAGGATAAGGAACGCGCGAAGTACCGAATTTACATCGGAAAAACCTTTTGAAGGTGGCGAGAACTCCGCCGGCAGAAGGGCTTCCAATCCGACATTCAGTTGCTCTGTTTTTGCAGAACAGGTAAATCCATCTTTCTTTCTAAACTGACGTTCATGTTCGCCAAACCAACACAAGAATGTAATTAGCTAGAACTATGCAGTCAGCGTTAACTTTGGTGAATACAACATATATGTTTCAGCTAGCGATCAATCTCTATTGTAAATGATAAAGCAAATTCACAGTAGGGCGACAATTTGTGTGAATGATTGTTTTCACCCACGGTTTGTTATGAATTTGAATGTTCATTTATAGGCAATTGACAACTTTGACTAAATTTGTTTACGACGCCGCCGTTGTTTATGCTCACTGGGAAACGCGAAGCTAACGTTATCTTGCTATTATTGCGTCCTTGTATGGGAGCTATAGTAACCTCAGGTGGCGAAACGATTTTAAGATAATGTTTCTCTTTTTCTGCATTCTGTTCTGCAATATATAAAACCCTTTATCTAACTTGGCGACATTACACATTGAATGAAGTATCAGTAAAACTTAACTTTGTTTGTGACTACTTTGACTCTCCTTTATGCCTCCGTTTTGTTTGACGACAATTCGAATGTCAACAAGAAGTTACGACTCTCGGGATCGCTTAGAGCACCTTTAAGAGATGTAAACATTGATCGGTATTTTCTATTAAAGCAACACTAAGGAACTTTTCCTCTTCCGTCGCCCTACAGGTTGGAAGTGTAATTGTCCATTAATGCTGTCGTAAATAATTTCACCGTCCACAGCCAGGGCTGGACTGGGACAAAAAATCGGCCCGGGCATTTTAGCCCAGACTAGCCCAGACCAATGTTGTGCATTTTAATGTTAAATTAATCAATCTGGTGCACTTTGAGAGTTCAAAATTAAAAGCCCCAACCCATATTCAGTGTGCAAATTAAACAAAGAAAAATTCAAACCTTTTTTAGTAACAGTGTTTATTTACATTACACTACATAATAATAGTTATAATATTAATCCTATGACAGTAATAGCCATATTTTGTAAAACAAATGCACTAAAAAATAAAGGAAACTTTCATAATTAGTTTTGTACCAATTTCTATACTTGAAAGAGATAAGCACATGATCTTTTATTTTGAGGCAAACTGCATCAAGCTTTTATTTTGGCGGAAAACATGGTTTACAAACGCCTCTCATTAAATTTCTAGTGAATTGCGGTAATCGTCAACTATGCAGATGTGGAAATAATTTGTAACTGGGTTATGGGTTCCTACACTCATGACATAGCTTAAGTGTTTTGAAAGTAGTTCTGCTTACCGCAGGCTCTACACTCATCTCTCTCCTGATCCTCCTCACTATCATCATCTGCCACAGGAGCTGATGAAGGGCAGAAAACATATATTTTGTCACAGTTTACAGCGTCTGCTTTAAGGGCCTGTTTCTATTTTTTCACACTATTTCTCTGCACATTCCTTGCGTTTCTTCTCCATCTCGCTGACTATTTTGACAGATACACACTGACACTGCTGCACGCTCGCTCACTCGTTTAAAGTTGTGATTGGGCCAGCCCAGTGTCAATCAAGAAAAGAACCAATGGGCCGCTGATCTACGTGTTTCATGGGCTGGTCTGTCAGAAAAAAAAAACTAAAGCTGACTTTTTTTGACCAATGCATTACACCGGCACAAACCCAGCGCCGCCAATTAAGCAAAACAAAACAAAACGAATGGGCCGCCGATGTACACATTTTATGGGCCGTAAAAAAAATTAAAAAATAAAAATAATTATGTATGAGTATGAAATGTATCGGCCCAAAAAGCACGTCGGCCCACCGGGAAAGTTGTAACTATTGTAACGCTTGATGTAAAGCAAGTCAAATTTGTAGTTTTCTTATGTCTCATACGAACTACAGAAACGCGACCCGTTTTGGCAAACTTGCATAGTGTGGTTATAGCAGATATAGGGCAGCAAAGCGAATCCAGAAGTGCCTATCACCCTGTTACGACTTGATGAACTTCTGATACGATTTTGGAAACATTATTTTAAGGTAAAAAAATGTTTTACTTAGTGTTGCTTTAATATATTTAAATACTGGTCATTTTTGTCAGGAAGCATTTCTCAAAAAGTAATATTGTAATTTCATCAATACTTTGAGAATCACTTACTCATACCTTTAACAAAAAGCATCACATCTGAAAAGTCTGATAGGTGTGTATACATTTTGTTGAAAAGTTTCATGGTAAAAGTGTTTTAAGCCTAATTCTATTGAAGCATCTATTGAAGCATTAAAGGAAATGCCGACAGTAGCCTTGAAGTGAGATGCACCAATCAGAGTTACTTGCTTACAGAAAGCATTTTAAATCTAAAAGCTGAATCAAGAACAGTTCACAGCACATTGCCTATTGTTCTTGCTTTCTACATACTGGTTCTACTGATTTAAGTTATGCATATGTTAAAAATAAAAAAAAATAGCATGTTTTACCAACATAATGACTTTTGAATGAATTTTATCATATATTACTTCTCTTTATATAATGCCATACTTTGTTTGGTTTGGATTAGATTCCTCATGGCCTGTGGGCTGTATTTTTAACAACCCCAATTTATGCATCACCATTATGGAAGTCTTCAACAAAGGATCACAGTGCACTTTTTGTGTTTGGAAATATTTCTGCAAACAATTAGGTGTTAACAGCAGCCAACTATGAGGTAGAGCAGTTAACATCCAAGCTGATCATGAGGAACTTAAAAGTAAACTGCTATATATTGTGATTATAGTGATTTTAAATCCTGCTCCTAGAAAGCTGACATCCTGCAGAGTTCAGCCCAACCACAAATCAATCACACCTGAACAAGCTAATCAAGGATGACAGGCAGGTATATTGAAGCAGGGTTGGAACTGAAGCTGGCAGGAAGGTCTATCTCCAAGAGCAGATTTGGCTCTCCCTGCTTTAAAAGGAAATGGAAAGTAGACTAAGCATCTGTTTTAGATTCCAACAGATATTAGACATGTAGAGCTTTATTAGTAAACACCTCCATTAGAAAACCATCAGAGATTAGACATGGAGAAATATTACCACAACAAACCTTAATATCTCCAGCTGACAGTTTGGGCTCTTCAGTCCATTAGAGAGCAGCTTCAATCCCGAATCCTGCAGGTCATTGTTGCTCAGATCCAGCTCTCTCAAGACACAGTTTGAAGATTGCAGAGCTAATGCCAGACTCTCACAGCACTGCTCTAAGAGATTACAGCCGGCAAGACTATGGGACAAAATATGTAATAAAAGAAGGTAACTTCAGTTCAGAAAAATGTGTTAATTGTAAATGTACAGAAATTAAACACTCACAGAGCTTTTGTGCAGTTGATCACAGCTGGTATCAGTCTTCTTCTCCCCTCATCTGATGTGTTGTATTTTTTGAGGTCCAGCTCATCCAGCACCTCCTCTGACATCTGAAGCATGTAGGCGATTGTTGAGCAGTGAGCAGGAGAGAGTTTCTTCTCTAAGTGTTTGTCTGATTTCACAAACTCCTGAATCTCTCTGGACAGAGTCTGATCTTTGACTTCCAGCAGACAGAGGAACAGATTGATGGATCTTTCAGTGGAGAGTCCATGTCCATATTTGATCTTCTCTTTAATATACTGTGTGGTTCTACTGATGCTCTCTGAGCTGTTCTCTGTGTGTGTCAGTAGATCTTGTAAGAGTCTCTGATTGGACTCCAGTGAGACGCCCAGCAGGAACCGCAGACACAGATCCAGGTGTCCATTCTCACTCTTAAGGGCTTTATCTACTGTTTCCCTATGCAGACAATGAACTACATCCAAAAACTTGGATGTGTCGACATTTTTCATTACATAAAGGTAAAACAAATAGAAAGCAGCGAGAAACTCCTGAACGCTCAGATGAATGAAACTGTAGACTTTCCTCTGATGAATCACATATTCCTCTTTAAAGATCTCAGTGCAAATCCCAGAATACACTGAGGCGTCAGTGACGTCTATGCCGCTCTCAATCAGGTCCTCCTCATAGAACATCACATTGCCCTTCATCAGCTGTTTGAAAGCCACTTCAGCAAGTTTCACAATCACTTCTCTGTTGGACTGCAGGAGTTTCTCTGGATTTTTCTCTTCATACTTCTTATTCCTCATGTTGATCTGAATCAGTAGGAAGTGAATGTACATTTCAGTCAGAGTTTGAGGGATTTCTGTACTCAGATCTTCATTCAGGAGCTTTTGAAGCACAGTGGATGAGATCCAGCAGAAGATGGGTATGTGGCACATGATATGAAGGCTTCTTGCTCTTCTGATGTGTGAGATGATTCTGCTGGCTTGATGCTCATCACTGATTCTCTTCCTGAAATATTCCTCCTTCTGATACTCATTGAATCCCTGAATCTCTGTCAGACGGTTGATGTATTTGGAGGGGATCTGATTGGCTGCTGCTGGTCTGGAGGTGATCCAGATGAGAGCAGAGGGAAGAAGCTCTCCTTTAATGAGGTTTGACATCAACACACCCACTGATGAAGTCTCAGTCACATCAGAAACTTTCTGAGCATCTGAAAACAACAGTGTGATTCTGCTTTCATCCAGACCATCAAAGATGAACACAACTTTATACTCCTCATAAATCTTTGAGTCCAGATCTTGAAGTTCAGGGTGAAAGTCCAGCAGAAGTCTGTGAAGACTGTACTGATGATCTCGGATCAAGTTCAGCTCTCGAAATGGAAGCACAAACATGAAATCTACATCCTGATTGGCTTTTCCCTCGGCCCAGTCCAGAATGAACTTCTGCACAGAGACGGTTTTCCCGATTCCAGCGATGCCTTTAGTAAGAACAGTCTTGATTTGCTCTTTCTCCTCACATCCTGGTTCAGGTGAGGCTTTAAAGATGTCATTGCAATCGATTGGAGTGTCTTGTGAGTGTTGTGTTCTGGCCGTTTTCTCCATATGTAAAATCTCATGTTCTTCATTCACTCCTTCTCTCTCTCCCTTTATGATGTAGAGCTGTGTGTAGATCCTGTTCAGGAGGGTTTCATTCTCTTGGAGTTTGTTTCCCTCAAATAATCTCTCATACTTGTTCTTCATGCTGGTTTTGAGCTGGTCTTTGACTCTCTGCAGGTCTCCAGACTCCAGTGTGTGTGTCTGCTGGACTGCTTCAGTTTTGTCCTGCCTGATGTGGGTGTCATAGTGGGATGTAGATCAGTGGTTCCCAAACCTGTCCTGAAGGCACCCCAACACTGCACGTTTTCTTTGTCTCCCTAATCAAACACCTGATTCAACTCATCAGCTCATTATCACATGGGTTAATGAGCTGATGAGTTGAATCAGGTGTGTTTGATTAGGGAGACAAAGAAAATGTGCAGTGTTGGGGTGCCTTCAGGACAGGTTTGGGAACCACTGATGTAGATGACGGTACAGATCTGATCAGCTCATGTACCTTTCCCTTGCTGAAATAGAAAATAACATAGCAGCAAAAAGGAATATGGCAGTGATACAAGGACAGCTGACGAAATCAGAAATATATTGGTTATTAGAAATAAGTTTTACACCCCTCATCAAGTAGCTCCCCTGTACAGTGTATATGTTACATATTTTGGAGTACATTTAGTGCTCTTTCATTTAGTTTATTAAATCATTATTAATCTGATATGCAGTACAGTAAATTAGCGAGTAAATGTTTATACTAACAGAGGATCAGAACACACTGGTTCATCACTCAATCTAGGGGGTTGCTCCATGGATCTGCTACTCTTCACAGACACACCACTGGGTTCTGGATACTCAGAACTCTGACTCTTCCTCCTGCTGATTCTGACAAAAGACAAACAAAACAGCATTTTAGACAATATTTAAATGGGTTAGTTCAAAAATAAATATTCTGTCATTCCAAAAATGTATTACTTTTATTATCTTTAAAACACAAATCAAGATATTTTTAATAAAACTGAGAAATTCCATTCAAAGTCCATACCACCAATTTTTTTTAAAGATCCAATAGGGTCTCACTAAAACTTACTTTAACTTTAAGTTTTAGTGAGACCCTTCTGCTGAAAGGGTCTCAAGAAGCAGAAGGGTCTTTTTCATATCGTCTCACTAAAGGCTAAATTAAATTTGTTCATCATATAAAGTTACCGTATCTCTTCACAAAACTTGGATTAAATCACTCGATTCATATGGATTTGTTTTATGATGCCATTATGACCATTTTGGATCTTCAATATTTTGTTGGCATGAACTTTCAGCAGAAGGGACAGAAATCTCCCAAGTTCCATTAAAAGTAGGCTGGGTAATAAAATGATAACAAAATGATTGCGATATAAATTTCCTTGATAAAATGATATCAAGAGTTTGATAAATGTTCGATAGTGTTTATGCATCAAAAGCGGAACGAAACTCATGTGAGATCTTTGAGTCTTTATGTGTTTTTTTTTTTCATATTGTCTTACAGCTGACCAGGTAGTAGTGACCAGGGAAGACTTCCATTTCGTAACATCTAGGGATGCGCATTGTTAAGACACTAGGTAAGGAGCGGGTGCCACTATTGTATGTTTTGAGTTTTCTTAAGTAGTATAGATAAGGCAGGGCGTGTTGAACGCCGAAGACTTTTTTTTCTTTTCTTTTAAACATCGTATTAGTAGTTTATTGGGAAGGGGATGTATTTAGAATGCAGGTTTTGTTTTATTTCTTTTTTTGATTTAGCCCCTACTCCCTGTGTACGGAATTTGTGGGTTTTTCTTTTAGTCTCTCTCTTTTGAGCACTTTGTTGTGAATAAATATATTCCTTTTCTTTTGCACCAGAGCCTTAATCACCTTACCAGATATTAAACAATCCAGATATTAATACATTTATTTTATGTTGTGTTCCCTCATGCCCTTAGCCACTTTAGGGACGTAACAAACATAAATTTATATCTGCATCTTCACTTAAGCTACTACTACTTTCAACTCACTGTCAAATGTGCATTCCCAAGAGACAAAACCTGTAAAATGATTAATATTCCAGCCTGCACTGCAAACTGTGCAGCAGATTATCAAAATTATGACATTAAAATAAGGCAACTCAAACCTGTTTCATGACTAGAAACAATATCACACATTAGCACATTTAGAAAAAAAAAAATAATAATAACTTTTTTACCTTAAAGGTATAGCGGAGGATCTTTCCAAATTTTAGATAAGACCCGCCCTCTCCACTTTTTGAAAAGTTTGATTGATTCACCAGAATGATTGACAATTAGGAGGACCAATAGTTTAGACTACCCACCAGGAAGTAAAACATCCTCCGCTATACCTTTAACTAAACAGCTTCGGAGTCATTGGAATAGTTATATGACTTTTTTCTGGTTGAATGGTGGTCGTCTCGCACCCCCCAAGCGCCTGTGAGCCGAAAAACCACCCTTGCAACTTTGGGCCGGTGGGCCCAGCGTCAGGAAGTATCGCGTGATATCAGGTCTCGCGATGTAACAAATTGCTTTACGGCAAAAAAATCTGCAAAAATTCTGTCATTATTGCGCTCCCTCACGCTATTCGAACCCATGTCCCATCTGCTTTGATGTCGTTGATCTACTAGCCTTTGGTATCTGAGAGTCGCAAACGAGTTTTTCGGCAGTGTTGTCAAATATCTATTCCGAAGCTGTAGGGGGAGCTCTATAGAGAAACCTGCGAGCAAAATGCGAGAATACAGCGAAGAAATTCCCGAAAATGCATAACCCTGCTTTAAGGAAAAAGGACTGGAAAAGTGTAAAGAATTCAAAAATGTTTTGAGTGTTTGTCATGTTCCGTCAATAAAGAGTAGGTGAAATTCACAATTAACAATCTGGTTTCTACAACTTTCACTTAGGATAAAAAAATTGCCTTTAAACTTGAAAAAAATAAGGATTTGACATTTTTCGTGATAATTATCGATATCGACCGATCTGAAAATTTTTATCATGATAAGGGTTTATGGCCATATCACCCAGCCCTAATTAAAAGTTTCTTAATTTGTGTTTCAAAGATGAACAAAAGTCTTACAGTTTTGTAGCAAACTGAGGGGAGTAAATGACTTAATTTTATTTTTGGGGGGAACTGTACATTTTAGGGCCACAACTATAATGATAACTACATTAGCATCTTCATCAAAAGACTATAATGTTTTGTTTATTTCCAACGCTTGCTAAAGTTTCGTCATCTAATGCTTTAAATGCACAAGCTCTTTAAAACCAATGGATTTTGATTGGCAAAAAGGACTGTGGCAGTAATACAAGGACTAACAACCATAAAAAAATATAGATTATAAATAAGTTTGGCACCCCTCTTCAAGTTGCTCCCCTGTGCAATGCATATGTTAGGCCTACATATTTTGGAGTACATTTAGTGCTATTTCATTTAGTTTATTATATCATTATTAATCTGATATGCAGTATAGTAAATTAGCGAGTAAATGTTTATACTAACAGAGGATCAGAACACACTGGTTCATCACTCATTCTAGGGGGTTGCTCCATGGATCTGCTACTCTTCACAGACACACCACTGGGTTCTGGAGACTCTGGTCTCTGTCTCTTCCTCCTGCTGATGCAGAAAAAAAAAACAGAATTTTAGACAATAATTAAACGGTTTGTTCAAAAATATATATATACTGTTGTTCTAAACATGTGAGAATTTCATTTATCTTTGAAACACAAGTTAAGCTATTTTTAATGAAATCTGAAAGATTGCTGTCCTTTTGCTTAAAGTCCATGCCACCAAAATTTTAAAGATCCGTTAAGGGTCTTCCTAAAGGCTAAATTAAATATTTTCATCATACAAAGTGATTGTATCTCTTCACAAGACTAAACCACTTGATTCATATGGATTCGTTTTACAATACATTTTTGATGCCGTGGAGTTTCAGCAGAAGGGTGAAGTCTCTCAGGTTTCGTTAAAAATTATCTTAATTTGTTATTCGAATATGAACAAAAGTCTTACAGGTTTGGAGCAGCCTGAAGAGAGAGAAAAATGACTATTTTCATTTTTGGGTAAAGTATACATTTAAGGCTATTTAAAGGTGCTCTAAGTGATGTTGGGTGACGTCAATTCTTGTTGACGTTTAAAGTATTGTCAAACAAAACGGAGGCTAGCTCGACCCTCCCTCCTCCTCATCCGCGCACTAACCCCCCAATCCACACCCCACATTTTTCTTGTCGGTTATTGTCTGGAACAGTTTGTTATGTTTCGTGGTGCGGGTGAGCCCAGTTTGTTTTTCTTGCCGTTTGTGGAGCCTGGGCTGTCTGCAGAGACCGCGTTTTTTACAGTGTGTTCAGGGGACAGGCAGCTAGCGGATAGTGAGGAGATGTTTGCTGTATGTGACAAAAAATGTTTTGGCCTAAAAAATGCGTGACATCGCTTAGAGCACCTTTAACAAGAAGAACAATTATAATAACAACATTATCAGACTGTAAATGTTTGTTTATTCATCATCTGCCACTTTAAAAGCACAAGCGGCAGTCAATGATTTTATTGTTGATCATCTTTCTGAAAGTTATTTCAATAAAAAAAAAATTCTTGCTATATTTGTGGTATATTCTCATCAAATTCGAACAATTATTTATCATTAGTTATTATTAAAATGCAGGCTTCAGGAATGCACTATCAGTCAATGTGGATTAAAAACATCTGACGTGTGCAAAAATAGCTAATGTGTTACCTGAGGTCAGAGGTCACAGTTGCATCACTGGACGCAGAGGGACGTTTCTTCGTGGGTTGATTGTCGCTTGATCCGGCAGGTGAAGAACTCATTTTAGAGGCAGTGTTCTCCTACTCACATTACTGTGTTGAGAGACTGATTTCAAGACCTTACAGTACTGTACAGTTGTGTAGTTCAATGATCCAGTTCAATGATAAAAATGCTTTAACCCCCTGTACACTGAAGTACAGATACATTAAAATATACCCTTAATCCACTGTAACTGCGTGACCTACACATATAGAGTACTATTGTTCAATTAGGGTATTCCAGTTTAAGTCCAGAGCAATACAAATAGCGGAATAAATGCAGAAATT
This sequence comes from Leuciscus idus, assembly GCA_021554675.1. Lineage (NCBI taxonomy): Eukaryota > Metazoa > Chordata > Actinopteri > Cypriniformes > Leuciscidae > Leuciscus > Leuciscus idus. Next base: position 7,970,618 of record CM038623.1, read on the forward strand.
AAATACAATACAGAATAAGTGCACTGAAAAAAAATGAGTGAAATTAATAAAACTGTTGTCTAAATAACTGATATTTTTCAAAGTAAACAGAACTGCAGTTGCAACTTGCAAGCAGCTTTGCTATGCTTCTGATCAGGGTTTGTTTGATGGCTGGTTTCACTTTCATTTACACTCTTGTGACGTCTCTAATATTTTTCAGTTAATTTTTCAGTTCAAACATAAATTTCATAACATTTGCTGATGTTCAGATATTTTCGTTTTATTCAGGTACATTCATGTAGCCTCAGATATCAATCTGAATTCAATAAAATGTACAACAGTTTTAATATTTTAGCAGTTTAAGCACTATTATAGCAACTTTAACTTTATTGCTGTAGGCCTACAGTGTATGCTATACAGTATACATCAGTGTTTTGTTTGCTACTGTGTCGATGTATTTTGTCATTACAACAATGAGTGAGTCATTACAACGATGAATCAACTAACATAATCAACGATCGTCAATACTGTTCACAAATTTTGTTGCTAATTACTGTACGTACATTAATGCCACATTCGTTAAGATAAAAGATCATAACAAGTCTCAATAAATAGCCTATTATTCGTCGATGTCTGCGTCATATTGTTCAAAGCTGTTTGTTTAAACCGTCGAAAGATAAGAAACTCAAAACCAAATAGCAGCTCACTTTGACTAGATGGTTACATGAAGAATAAGTTCTGAACTTAGCACAAAAAAATATGCAGCCGTTTACATAAAACGGTGTTTAAAACACAAATCCGGTGTTAACAAATTCAAATGCTTCCGAATGGCGTAGTAGTTTCTCTCTTTCACTTTCGTTTTTAACTCCAACCACATGTGAAAATCGCGCTCCCTCTAGTGGCGCAGAGCATCATCAAATTCTCAGATTCTTCTTCTTCTTCTTCTTCTTCTTCTTCTTCTTCTTCTTCTTCTTCTTCTTCTTGTTTTAATGGCGATTAACTCCTTAGGAGCATTTATTCTCGCTACTGTCTGTGTAATACTATAACACCATCTTCCTGTGTTACTACTGTCCCATCTAATTTGCCACTTATTAATTACATTTTTCTTAAAAAAAATCGATTTAGCCTATTTTTTCCCCATAGGTACTCTAACATCCACCTCTCTCTTGTCTAGTGCTTTTTTTTTTTTTTTTTTTTTTTTGCTAGTTTATTAACATCCACCTCTCTCTTGTCTAGTGCTTTTTTTTTTTTTTTTTTTTTTTTGCTAGTTTATCCAAGAGGTCCTCTGCAGCTTGTAGCACGATGACATAGCTGGATCAGATCCAACACATACTGGACGCTGTTACATACATTCGCGGTGGTGTGTTTTGGTGACGTCATATATGCATGCGCACTAGTAGACTGTGATTGGTGTTGTCAACTGGAGTGCATTCCCCAGTGACTACAAGGAGATGAGTGCCATATAAACAGACCAGTTGCCTTTGTTGTGGGGACTTATTTAAAGACTTCCCTGCAGGCTATATTGGAGATATACTGAGGTTGTTGCTCAGCAGACTGCTTCGTCTGTGATGGCAATCACTATAGTCCCAAGGACAACTATTTATAAAGTTAAACACATTGTTAGTGTCTGAATCTATCAGTCCTCAATCTGGACTTTACAGATGTAACATGACACACAGTCCATGTAAGTCATTATGTGCAAATATGTAATGAAGAAAACCAGTAACTCAGTGTTACACTGTGCAGATGTTACAATAAAGAGACATTTTCACCTGTTACTATCACTAATACAACCTAATGAAGTCAGCTTGATTCAGTCATATTCATTTATATTTTGACATTTATTTCAACTTGTATTTAGCTTATTCATATTTAGCTTACCTGGTAAAATATTTTGACAAATCCAAAATACAGGAACACAAATATAAAAGATATAAACATTAAAGTTTTCAAATGTAAGAATGTGTCAAGGTGGCAAAAAAACAAACAAAATCAAACATATGAACTGCTCAGAAATGTAGTTATATAAGAATAAAAAAAAGAGAATAGTGTTAAACAGTGAGCAAAACATGACTGAACAACACAATTCTTGAATGTATAAATTAGTGCTGCCGAACATTTTCTCATTACAGTTATGATAATATAAATAATTATCATCATCATCTAATTTCACAGAGAGAAAACACACTGACCTAACAGTAAGAGTTCGTAACAATACAGAAGGATAAAGCTGAGATTGTGGATCCTCTGAAACAGTGACGACATCTACAGTAGCTTTATCCTGAAAAAAACTCAATCTCATGAATATACTAAAGCTTTACTCTAACTAGCTCTAGCAATCATTTAATGTCGACATCCCAGTAGTCAGCAATGTATCTTCATCAAAACAGAAATTTGTGTATCTGTCTTTGCAAACACAAAGTCCTTGGATGTACGCACATAGACACACAAATGTGTGTGTGTGTGTTTGTGTGTGTGTTTTATATGCATCTTGCAATGATGCATCAATTGAAATATAATGCATTAGACATACACAAGCAAGTAGATGCCCGAAAAACTAATTTACAAGTAACAAGTTTGTGTGTCTTAGGTGTTTCTCACAGCAGGTTGTTAAATCTGACACAGTGACAGTGAGGACTCAAACACACCAAATCCAGCATATATGGGTTCAGTGAATGTGGTGTTAAATGTGTGTAAGTGTGTGAGTGTGTGTGTGTCAGAGACGCTGTAGAAGGACAGAGTGCCGGCCGACACGTCCACATACACTCCTACTCTGTTAGAAAAGGGTGATGGTACAGGTACATTATTGTTCACATTGTTGTGCCAGGAAGTGAATCCATTATCTGAACAGTACAGACTCCAGGATTTGTCACTGCATCCAAACCAAGAGTCATTCCCTCTTTTCCTGCTGAGTTCTTTATACGTCACTGCTATATCTGCCTTAACTCCAGTCCATTCAGCCTCCCAGTAACAGCGTCCAGTCAGACTCTCTCCACACAGAACCTGCTCAAAGTCATCAAATCTCTCTGGACGATCAGGATAGGACTGCTCCTCCTTAACATGTGTTGCTTTTCTGTTGTCCTCAGACAGAGAGAGGTTAACATGTGCTGTGTTTGGATCCAGTGTGAGATCACAGGCATCTGAACACAAGAAGAGACATGAGAACAACATGAAGGAGGTTTGTAAATACAATTGAAGTTTATGCGATGTGCCTATTTAGATAGTTAAGTAAATGTTTGTGTGTGTGTGAGTGAGTGAGAGAGAGAGAGAGAGAGAGAGAGAGAGAGAGAGAGAGAGAGAGAGAGAGAGAGAGAGAGAGAGAGAGAGAGAGAGAGAGAGACCTACATTTTCTCATTCCTGGTGTGATTCTAAAGGGGTCTCCATGGTCCACACTTGAGAGAGACAAATATAAACCACAAATGTTTCATTAAAAGTGTGCGAGAAAATGCAAAAAATATCAGTCAGCAGCAACTAAGCTTTATCTAAGCTTTATCTATACAACTATATAGAGTTAAATAGGTTTAACTCTCACAAGAGCACATTTGATTCTACCAAGGGTTAGTTTTATTCCAGGAACATACTTTATGCAAGTGTACAAAAGCAAACAATGATACTTTAAATGTGCAGAAATATGTCTAGTTTCAAGTGATCAGAAGGAAAGGTTGCCAGGTCCTAGAAAAATGTCCAGCCCAATGTCGACTCAAAACCCGGTAAACCTTTAATATAAAATACCTTCCTTACAATTCCCTATGTGGGAGAAACGCACGTAACTTCTAGGTTGTGAAGTGAAATAAAACGTGCCTCTCATTCCATCTCTCCTTCACTTTCTCTTTTTTAGCGGTCCTGAGGTTTCCAGGTATTCATTCAAAGGATCAACACACATTAGTAAAAGGATGTTTTTTTGTTTGTTGTTGTTTACAGTTAAACTTTTCGGTGACCTTGATGCATTATATAAGTACTGTCTCTGTAAATAACTGTATTTTTTCCTGTGACTCCATTTTTTTTAAATTGCCCAAAACTGTGCAACGCTGCCTGAAGGCTTCTTCTCTTGTTCATTACTCTCTCTCTGCTGACACCTACTGTTTGCCTGAGGTAGATTATTCCACAATGAGTGGCATTAAAATACAAAATAAATATATGGTAACACTTTATTTTGATAGTCCACTTTACTCATTCTTTTAACTATAAGTAACTTTGCAGCTACATGTCAACTAACTGTCATTAAAGTATTAGTAGACTGTCTGCTTAATATCTGATAAATCTGTATTGTGTTGGTCCCCCAACAGACATTCTACTGACTATAAGTAACTTGGCAACTATCAGTCATCTTATTCTCCTAACCCGAACCTTAACACCTAACCATAATCTAACAGTCTACTGATAGTCTACTACAGTCTACTAATACTCTAATGAGAGTTAATTGACATGTAGTTGAAAAGTTACTTATAGTTAGTCTAAATAAAGGGTAACCAAATTAGAGGATGGATACCCGATGGGCCGGGCTGGGTTCGGACAGATATTTAGAAATGATGTTCGGGTTCAGGTCAGGCTCGGTCACATAAGCGCGATAAGGCATTGCACATTTTAAATTTAAAACAGCTTATTATGTAGGTATCCAATGGGCCTGTTTCACTTGATGCAAAGGTTTGTTTTTGTGATTAAAATAATTTTAAAATATTACCCTAACCCATCTTCCTGTGTGCGGAAATTGGTTTATGTAGCTGTGACAACGAAACACGTGCATAATGTGCGGGCCTGTGTAAACGTGCGCTTGTTGCCACGTGTGCGCTGATGCGCTCATCTGTTGACATTTACGAATGCCTTCAAACAGTTGCTTAATAAAAGCGGGCTTTCCACACAAACAAACGTACATGTGTCATTAGTCTGAGAAAAAAAGGAGATTTTAACTGTGTCGGTCTCGGGTCGGGCTCGGACATAAATATCTTAATGCCTGTCGGGCTCGGGTAGGGTTCGGTTACTGCTCTGCCGGACGCGGCCGGGCTTGGACAGAAAAATGCGGCCCGATCCGCATATAAACCAAATATATTAATTTGAATTAATATTTTTTATCAATATATACATTTGTCAAAATATCAATTTTAGATTTCAAAACATCCCTTTTGCGAATACTGTAATAATCCATTGCTTTTTTTTGCATGCATGAAAAAGGAGTCTGACAGTATGATCCACACAGATATCCCATCTCGGTAACACTTTATTTTGATGGTCCCTTTTGAACATTCTGTTGAATATAAGTAACTTTGCAACTACATGTCAACTAACTCTCATTAGAGTATTAGTAGACTGTCTGCTTAATATCTGCGAACTCTTTATTGTGATGGTCCTCCAACAGATATTATACTGACTATAAGTAACTTTGCAACTACATGTTTACTTATTCTAACCCTACCAGTCTATTAATAATCTACTAACACTCTAATGAGAGTTAGTAGACATGCAGGTGCAACGTTACTTATAGTCAACAGAATGTGTTAAAGGGACCATCAAAATAAAGTGAAACCCTGATGTCACCATCATTAATCTTGGAATCTTGTGGCAAATTCAAGATGCTGGAAATTTCCTTAAGAACTGCACACAAGTGCAACAATAAGTTTTGGTGTTGTTTTCAAGACAAAGTCATCACACCAAGATTGGATTCAAATTTTATGTTAATTCTTGATAAATTAATTCTTGATTTCTTATGCAAAGTACATCATCATTGCTGGTAGTTCAACTAATTTCACCCAACTGAAGTTAGCAGTATTAGTAATCTTGCGTGAAACTTCCTTGATACATACTCAAGTTTCTCCAATGAGCAGTTTGGATCCTTCAGTTTGTCGTTGAGCAGCTGGACTCCTGATTGTCCTGGATGATTGTAGCTCAGATCCAGCTCTTTCAGGTATGAGGGGTTTGAACTCAGAGCTGAAGACATATAACCACAGCCTTCCTCTGTCACCATACAGCCAGACAGCCTACAGACACACACAGTCAGATCAACTACAGAAATACATACACATTCAGATAAAAACACACATTAACAGTCAGACAACCCACAGAGATATATACTAAATAAGAGATAAGGGACATATCTGAGTATAAAAATGGAAAGGATCTGATGAAAGACATAAAAGGTTCTGGAATTATCAATTAATTTAACAAACGTACAATTCTATACAAACAGTTTAAATCACCACCCAGAAAGTTCAGACCATCCTCGATCAGTGATCAGCGATAATTTACCCATTTTTATGCTTAAATCACAATTAACACAAAATATTCCTTGCTTAAATAAAAAGTACTGGGCATCCAAAATATCTACTATCAAATGTTACACACCTTAGTATCTCCAGCTGACAGTTTGGACTCTTCAGTCCATCAGAGAGTAGCTTCACTCCTGAATCCTGGAGGTCATTGTTACTCAGATCCAGCTCTCTCAGGACACAGTTTGAGGATTGTAGAGCCGGTAACACAGTTTCACATTGCTGAGCAGTGAGATTACAGCTAGCAAGACTGAAAAAAACAACAACCTTAACCTGTTTCCATAAGTGGCATTTCAAAAACACCAACATAAACATTCATTCAGATTAAAATGAAATCTAAAACTGAGTAAATTATAAATTATGTAAATTATATATTATATTTCCTTGACACAACAACAGAAACTATAATCCTATTTAAAGATATCTCTTTGTAATTTATGGATTAAACACTCACAGAGCTTTAGTGCAGTTGATCACAGCTGGTATCAGTCGTCTTCTCCCCTCATCTGATGTGTTGTATTTTTTGAGGTCCAGCTCATCCAGCACCTCCTCTGACATCTGAAGCATGTAGGCGATTGTTGAGCACTGAGCAGGAGAGAGTTTCTTCTCTGAGTGTTTGTCTGATTTCACAAACTCCTGAATCTCTCTGGACAGAGTCTGATCTTTGACTTCCAGCAGACAGAGGAACAGATTGATGGATCTTTCAGCGGAGAGTCCATGTCCATATTTGATCTTCTCTTTAATGTACTGTGTGGTTCTCCTGATGCTCTCTGAGCTGCTCTCTGTGTGTGTCAGTAGATCCTGTAAGAGTCTCTGATTGGACTCCAGTGAAACACCCAGCAGGAACCGTAGGAACAGATCCAGCTGTCCGTTCTCACTCTCAAGAGCTTGATCTACTGCTCCTTTAAGCAAATTTTGTACTGAGGCAAAATTATTCAGTCTCTCCATGGTAATGCTCACATGGTAGTAAAATGCATAAAAAGCAGCAAGAAACTCTTGAACGCTCAGGTGAACAAAGCTGTAGACTTTCCTCTGATGAATCACAGATTCCTCCTTAAAGATCTCAGTGCAAATCCCATATTGCACTGAGGCGTCAGTGACGTCTATGCCGCTCTCTCTCAGGTCCTCCTCATAGAACATCACATTGCCCTTCATCAGCTGATTGAAAGCCACTTCAGCAAGTTTCACAATCACTTCTCTGTTGGACTGCAGGAGTTTTTCTGGATCTCTCTCTTCATACTTCTGATTCCTCATGTTGATCTGAATCAGCAGGAAGTGGATGTACATTTCAGTCAGAGTTTGAGGGATTTCTGCACTCAGATCTTCTTTCAGGAGCTTTTGAAGCACAGTGGATGAGATCCAGCAGAAGACGGGTATGTGGCACATGATGTGGAGGCTTCTTGCTCTTCTGACGTGTGAGATGATTCTGCTGGCTTGCTGCTCATTACTGATTCTCTTCCTGAAATATTCCTCCTTCTGAGGCTCATTGAACCCCTGAATCTCTGTCAGACGGTGGATGTATTTGGAGGGGATCTGATTGGTTGCTGCTGGCCTGGAGGTGATCCAGATGAGAGCAGAGGGAAGCAGCTCTCCTTTAATGAGGTTTGACATCAACTCACCCACTGATGAAGTCTCAGTCACATCAGAAACTTTCTGAGTGTCTGAAAACATCAGTGTGATTCTGCTTTCATCCAAACCATCAAAGATGAACACAACTTTACACTCCTCATAAATCTTTGGGTCCAGATTGTGAAGTTCAGGATAAAAGTCTACAATAAATCTATGAAGACTGTACTGATGATCTTGGATCAAGTTCAGCTCTCGAAATGGAAGCACAAACACAAAATCTACATCCTGATTGGCTTTTCCCTCGGCCCAGTCCAGAATGAACTTCTGCACAGAGACGGTTTTCCCGATTCCAGCGATGCCTTTAGTAAGAACAATCTTGATTTGGTCTTTCTCCTCACATACTGGTTCAGGTGAGGCTTTAAAGATTTCATTGCAGTAGATTGGAGTGTCTTGTGAGTGTTGTGTTCTGGCTGTTTTCTCCATATGTAAAACCTCATGTTCTTCGTTCACTCCTTCTCTCTCTCCCTCTATGATGTAGAGCTGTGTGTAGATCCTGTTCAGGAGTGTTTCATTCTCTTGGTATTTGGGTCCCTCAAATAATCTTTCATACTTGTTCTTCATGCTGGTTTTGTGCTGATCTTTGACTCTCTGCAAGTCTCCAGTCTCCAGTGAGTGTTTTTGCAGGACTGCTTCAGATGTAGAGAATGGCACAGATCTGTTCGGATCACGTATCTTACTCCTGCTGAAAAAATAAAAAAGCAGCAAAAATGACAATTACAGTAATTACAATGAGCATCAGAAATATCATCAATATATCAGTTACTGGATATGACTTTGGTGTCCCTTTTCGAGTGCATATGTTGTATAATCCATTTTTGGATTACATTTGGTGTTATTTTATTGAGTTTCTTAAATTATATTATTTGTCTGAGATGCACAAAAGTAAATAAGCAAGTTAATGTTTATACTAACAGAGGGTTAGAGATCACTGGTCCATCACTGAATTCAAGTGGTTGTATCAAGGATGTGTTAGTCTTCAGAGACACACTGCTGGGTTCCGGAGACTCTGATCTCTGTCTATTCCTCCTGCTGATACTGACATATATATATATATATATATATATATATATATATATATATATATATATATATATATATATATATATATATATATATATATATAAATTAGTCTAGATGGAAATAGGGGTCCACGCACACCCCACAGCTTTTTTTATGCCACCTGATTTTTTTTAATCTTTAAAGTGTCTATTTTCAGAATCTGCCAGGTACCAAGCTGAAATAATGTCCCAAAGGCTTCATTTTTAACCCTTTGCTGCACCCGACCGGAACCCGAAAAATAACATTTGAAGTAAACAACATACAGAGACAAATTAACACATTTTCCCATACAATTCTGACCCTAGGAATTTAATGGCAAAAAATGGCCAAAGATGTGTAGAGGATCAACTATATTTTCGTTTTCTCAAGCGCATAGGGTGATTTTTTTTTTTTCATAACCTGTTATTTTATATCATTCAAGTGTCTATTTTAAGATTAAATTGGGTACCAAGCTGAAATAACCCTTTATTTTTTATATAATGCTTTATTTTTAACCCTTTGCATCAAACCCAAAAAATCTAAATATGATATAAAGTGGCATAACTTTTGATGTAAACAACTCACAGAGACAAATGGACAAATTTTTCTATACAATTCTGACCCAGGGAAATTGTTATTTGTTCTATTTGACAACATCTTGACCATCTATGGTCAAAAACAGCAACAACAAAAAAAACTAAAAAAAAACAAAACTAATTTGACAACGTTTTTATTATACTAATAGCAGCCTGAAATGGGGTTTATTTTAACCTTTTACTGCACCTCTCCTGAACCTGAAGAAATTGAAAATAGCTTTACTTTTGAAGTAAACAAAACAAAGCAAATTAACTTAAAAAATACAGAAAAAATTCCAGAAAGGTCCAAAAAGTTGACTAACTGCCAGTTTGGGAATGTTGGGGTTTTGCAGTTGGCAGTTGGTGGCCGTTGGTTGGTACCTGCAGATCGCCATCTCCCACTGCTCTCTCTTTTGGAACAATTTCAGTAAGTATTTGAAACTATAATTAAGATATACCTTTGTAGTCATAACTAAGTCATAAGTAATTTTTCAACAGTTTTTACTTTAAATCACAGGCTTTCGGAAAGCGAGAAGCTATCATATCTACACAGTATCCGAGATATGAGACTCTGTGAAGCAGCCAGTTCACCATACCGCATGATGGATATTTGTGAACAGATTCCATTAACATGAGAGGACTTGCCTTTGGATACAATTTGATATCACCAATACTGCTATAAAAGCTTTACAGGGAAAATAGATTGTTTACAAGTGTCAAAGGCTTCTACATCTGGTGAATCATCATCATTAAAAAAGGACTCTCTGCGCCATGTCAAATCTCTGTCAATTCAATCTGAAGGAGCTCCAAGAAGGTGTTCCTTCTTGTTTCCCAATCAGTACATTTTCTGTGACAAAAAAAATCCAAGTTCAAGGGCAAGACTGAAGAGCTTACAAAGTTTCAGAGTTGGAAACACAAGGAACCAGCCTGGAAAGTAATTGAACCTAGGGCACAGGAATTAAAAAAAGAGACTCTTTATCGCAAGGTGCAGAACAAGGACCTTTTTGCAATGGAAGCTAAGTATCATCTATCATGCAGAAACAAGCAGGCCCAGAAGATAGCAGCACATAACAAGTCGTATTGTGTGGTAAAGGATTACATTCTTAGGAATGTGACTGAATGCAAAGAGGTTGTCCAGCTAAGACCCATGTGCACCTTGTACATTGGAAAATCAAGGTTCCCTTTCGAGAACGGTCACTTCGTATTGCGTAGCTAATATGCAGTGGGAAACTCCTTTCCTCAAAAATTTTGAAGCTAATAATTTAAAATGCAGTGCAGCTGCACAGTGAACACAGAAGAGTGTCTAGCTCGCCCATTGGCTGTGCTGCGGCAACTGCACAACCTGACACGCGACCCAATCAGATGACTTGGCGCCCAACACGTCAGATCGCGCTTAAATGGACGTGGCCTTAGTCTATAAAGGAAGCCCATTCTGGCCAAATAGCAGGTTTAAATCGACTGAAGCGACAAATCCCGACAGATTGCAATAGTGCGGCAGGCTACGCAATACTCGTTCCCTTACTCTCAGGGAACTGAGGTTATGTTAGTAACCGAGTACGTTCCCTTTCGAGAATGGTCACTTCGTATTACGTAGCTAATACGCAGTGGGGACGCAATGTAAAACACTGCACTATTAGCAACTGGCTGCATACAACTGGAGCCTAGGGAAGCACCCCGAGGTTCACAGAAACAAGCCATAACAAACCCCAACATAGTGACAGTATAATGAATAATGAATAATGAATAATGTCCTGGAGTATAAGAACTGGGTTCACTCCAAACATAAGTCCCAGGACAATTGTGCTAATGGGCAGTTATAGGTAGACTGATAAGATCGGACCCTAGCTGGAGTACTGACGATGCAGCGGCCATGAGACCGAGAAGCCTCTGAAACTTCCTGAGGGGCATGCTACCCTGAAGGACCCCTTATAGAGAGAGCGCACTCTGGTGTGAGCCGCACTCTCATCATTGTAGAGTCGATAACTGTGCCCAGAAAGATGACCTTCTGGCTGGGTTATATATATATATATATATACAGTATATATATATATATATATATATATATATTAGGGCTGGGCAAGTAATTAACGCCGAAATTTTTTTTTAGCGCACGTTAACGCAGTTTATTATTATTTTGAAAGTCCGTTGCTCACCGGCGTTTAGCGGGGATCTGCCATGTGAATTCCCTCCTGTTGATGTCCTGATAACTATTTAGATTTAGGAAACTCACAAACAGCGAGGATCAGTCTCTCTTCCAATGATTTGTGCTGCACGTCGTTTACAAAAAGATCAAGACAATTCAACTTCGGCAGCGGGCGGGCGTGTGCGCACAACCGCGACAGTTTCACGGGAACGCACTCGTTTGTCGCTGCACCTTGTGTTAAAGTTAAATGCAAGGTCCTGCAGCGCGAATGAGGCGTTTAGCGCGGCGCGGTGGACGCGAATTCGCCTCATTCGCGCGTCCAGTTCGCGTCAAACCTTTGCTTTTTACGCGGGTCAATTTCGCTCTGGACGCGCGAATGGATTCAAAATGTTCAAACGTCCAACTAGACGCGGTAGACGCGCTATTCGCGTTTGGTGTGAACGCACAGTAACAGGGAAACTTGCTACTGAACACTGACTGTTTCTGCTGCTCCCTGATGAAAGATACCTGTTGATGCCTGTTCAGAAAAACAAACAAAAAAAACAAGAAAACAGGACTCTGATGGTAACTTGTTTAACAAGCTAGATAAAAGGTAATGCCCTGGCAGTGGCAAATAGCTTTGGTTTAATATTTGATTTGATTACATTAATGTTTAAGTTGAGATTTACAATAAATATTTTATTGCTACTGTGTAAAGGGAATACTGCTGGTAAAAAGCACATTAGGCTATTTGTTTAAAGTTTTTGCAAACCACATGTTATTTCACTTTTGTGTATATAGCAGTACATTTAGATCTGCTATATACACTACTTTAGAATTCATTATTAAATTTTGCTCGTGACAATGCGATTAATCGCGATTAATCGCAAGAAAATCATGCGATTAATGCGATAAAAAAATTTTAATCGTTGCCCAGCACTAATATATATATATATATTTTTTTTATTTTTTTTTATTTGAACATGCATGCCTACAAATACATTACAAGAGTTTTTTTTTTGTTTAGTTTTTTTGTGCGATGCCTGTTGTGCCCTGTGTAGTAAATCATGTGTAGAAATCAGTGCCTTATTGAGTTTCAGTTAATTTAGCAATGATATAAAGTTGCACTTGCACTCTGATAAGCTGTTGCTTGTGCTGCAGTTTATCAGAAGAAGCAGTCTGAAATATATATATATATATATATATATATATATATATATATATATATATATATATTTAAAGCAGCTCAAGCATCACTTAATCAACATTCAATAAGGCACTAATCATTATATTTTAAAATATATATTAAAATCACATTATAATGATTGATATGTTCTGATATATATATATATATATATATATATATATATATATATATATATATATATTAGGGGTGTAACGGTTCACAAGATTCACGGTTCGGTTCGATACGATACACTTGTGTCACGGTTCGGTTCGGTACGGTTCGGTACGTTTTTGATACAGCAAAAAGAAAGAAATTTCCTTGATTTAATTTTTTTTATTAAAACTAACATCATAAAGTATGATTTTTTTTTTACTTTGAGCAATTCTAGAGCTATAGTTGACTCTTCTTAGGAGCATATAAAACAAAACAGCTCCTTGGAAAAAATGAAATGTAATATTGTAGTAGTTATAAACAAAGGTTTATTTTAGTTCATATTAACATTTGAGGGCAGCAATTGTATTCATAATGTCAAAATAAAACCGACGTAATGTTACTTGAAGGCATTATAGCCTACTATTCCTGCCAAACTTCCATGGTTGCAGTTAGTGTTACTACAGTAAATCCATGGTGAATGTTGCTGATCTGTGGACACTGGATAGTTCATTCATGGCACAATGTTTCTTCCAGGTTTCCACGGCAGCGCTGTTTAATCTGTTAATAACGGAGAAATGTAAATGTTTCTCACTAGATCTCGCAGCGATGTTAGCTATTACTTCTGTGGCGAATTCAAATGCTTTCTATACTGGATCTCTTATTAGCGCTGTGTAGTAACAGTGTCGCATGATCACGATCGGCTCGCGCTGCACTGGTCCAAATTGATAAACGGTCCTTCAACCACACAATAACGAGCAGTTTCGTTCCGCTTGCATTACGTTTGCCATTTGATGTTGGGCAATGTTGTGGTCGCGCCGGCGTCTCTTACATTATGAGCGCGCTTGCCACGCGCAACGTGCCTACATTCGAAATAACGAAATTTTGGTCGGCAGGAAAATGGTCCAACGAACCGTTCGGTTTGAAAATGCGTACCGAAAACCGAACCGAAAGCCTCATACCGAACGGTTCAATACGAATACGCGTATCGTTACACCCCATATATATATATACATATACAGTGTATATATATATATATACATATACAGTGTATATATATATATATATATATATATATATATACACTGCTCTCAGTCAGGGTTGGAAATTTCAAGTGGGCAAAAATAGCAAGAGCACTGGTTTTGTTTTGTTTCTGAATAAATCAATTTTTTTAAACAACTGGGGGCGAATCACTAATTCACTAAGCCATTCATAAAACGTACTCGGTTACTAACGTAACCTCGGTTCTCTCTAGAAGAGGGAACGAGTACTGCGTAAGATATCTTACGCTAGGGGAAAATCCTTTTCCGCGAGATATTGAAGCCAAAAATTATCCTTAATTTTGTAATAATGCAAAACGCGTTGCAGCAGCAATGCAGACATAGGCGAGACAGCTCGCGCGCCTATTGGCTGCTCTGCGGCAACTGCAGCAGCCTATCGAGCGAGGCCTGGCGTGACGCCAGACCCAATCAGGGCACTTCGCGCCCGCTGCGTCACGTCCCGCCGAAATGGGCGTGGTCTAGGCCTATAAATATCGCTCGCAGGCAGCTATTATCTGGTTTTTCATCATCGAAGCAACCAGAGCGTGTGCATGCACGGCAAGATACGCAGTACTCGTTCCCTCTTCTAGAGAGAACCGAGGTTACGTTAGTAACCGAGTACGTTCTCTTACGAGAGGTCTCTCGTACTGCGTAAGATATCTTACGCTAGGGGACCCAATGTAAAACGCCGTGCATGCTGAGATCTGACACCAAAAACCCAAGGGCGAAAACCCGGGGTACATATAGTGCACGATCACTCAGTGAACTCACAGAGAGTCCGGGAAGAAGGAGGGGTGCAGCCTCACTTTTCCACATAAAGTAGCGTCGAAGGGACGCGAATTTCATCATACAGACAGGGCGGGGTACGGCCTGAACTGATGGGAAAAAATGTGGGTCTTACACAGTTTGCCCAGCTTTAAACTGTCGAACATTGAGCTGTGCTCAGCAAACGCAGCATTCTGAGCTGAACGCATCAGGTCAGATAATACTGGTGGTTTAGACCGACAGCAGCCTGGCCTGCAGGGCGGGAACCTCTAGGTTATAAAACCTTATAAATGTAGACGGGGAGGCCCAGCCTGCCGCCATACAAATATCTTGCAAGGCAATCCCACTTGACCAGGCCCACGAAGAGGCCATGCCTCTCGTGGAATGCGCTCTGACACCCAAAGGGCACTGCATGCCCTTGGAGGCGTATGCCAGCGCTATAGCATCAACTATCCATCTGGATAGGCTCTGTTTCGACGCGGCTAGTCCCTTAGAACGTCCGCTAAACGAAACAAAGAGCTGTTCCGTCTGTCTGAAAACAGACGAGCGAGACACATAAGCTCGTAATGCCCTGACTGGGCAAAGGAGGCTCGCGTCTCTTTCCTCATCAGGGACCGGTAGGGCTGACAGAGAGATAATCTGCGCCCTAAACGGTGTGTTGAGGGATTTTGGAACATAACCGTGCTTAGGTTTGAGTATAACTTTTGAGTCATTGGGCCCAAACTCCATGCACGCCGCGCTCACAGAGAGCGCGTGCAGATCCCCTATGCGCTTCACTGAAGCGAGAGCCAGCAAAAACACCGTTTTGAAAGACAGGTGTTTCAAATCGATTGACTGCAAAGGCTCAAATGGCGCACCTTTCATGGCTTCCAGAACCGTAGAAAGGTCCCATACGGGGACTGAGGGAGGTCTGGGAGGATTCAGTCTCTTAGCTCCTCTAAGGAAGCGGATGACTAAATCGTTCCTTCCTATTGACTGACCAAGCGTTGTTTCTAAGAACGCTGCTATAGCCGCCACATAAACTTTGAGCGTGGAGGGGGCCCTGCCCCCATCCAACAGCTCTTGTAGGAAGGAAAGCACCTCCGTCACATCACAGTTTGTGGGTGACACACCACGGGCTGTGCACCAGCCCGAAAACACTGACCATTTCGAAGAATAGAGTCGTCTTGTAGACGGAGCTCTAGCCTGCGTGATCGTGTTTAATACTCCTTTAGGGAGTCCAACATGTACCCGTTGATGGCCCAGACATGAAGGGACCATAGTTCCGGGTGAGGATGCCAGATCGAGCCGCGGGCCTGTGAGAGGAGATCTCTCCTCACTGGTACTGGCCACGGGGCAGTACTTGCTAACTGCATCACGGCTGGGAACCAAGGTTGGTTTTTCCAGAACGGTGCTACCAGCAGTACTGAGCATCCTTCTTCCCTGATCCGTTCTATCACCTGAGGCAGGAGAGAGACGGGGGGAAAAGCATAGAGCGGGCGGCGGGGCCACACATGGGACAGCGCGCTCCTGCTCTTGGAGAAAAATTCTTGACAGTGAGCGTTTTCTTGAGACGCAAACAGGTCCACTTTCGCTCTGCCGAATTTCTTCCACAGCAGTTGGACTGTCTGTGGGTGTAGGGACCATTCGCCTGCCGGAACATTGTTCCTGGACAGTCTGTCTGGTCCTATATTCATGATCCCTGGCACGTGCGCTGCTCTGAGCGAGCGCAGGTTGCACTGAGCCCATACCAGGAGGCGTTCTGCCAGCCTGTACAGTTTCTCGGATCTGATGCCGCCCTGGCGATTTATGTAGGACACCACAGACATGTTGTCCGAACGGACCAAGACGTGGTGACCTTTTATTTGGGGACAAAAACGCGTCAGCGCGTTGTCTACTGCCAGCATTTCGAGGCAGTTTATGTGCAGGAGCTTCTCCCGTTCTGACCACTGGCCGAAGAACGGTCTGCCCTCGAGCAGCGCTCCCCATCCCGAGGTGGACGCGTCCGTGGACACCACTTTCACCCTCGAGGAAGTCCCCAGGCTTACACCTGATTGGTACCAGTCGTTCGCTTTCCAGGGTTTCAGAGCTGTAACGCATTTCTGATTGACCCTGAGGCGAAGCAAACCGGGTGCCCACGCTTCGCGTGGGACTCGCGCTTTCAGCCAAAACTGCAGCGGGCGCATGCGTAGCAGACCCAGCTGGAGCACTGACGATGCTGAGGCCATGAGACCTAGCATCTTCTGAAATCTTTTGAGCGGGACAGACGCGCCGCAGCGAAAAGAGTTCGCTGTGCGTCGAATGTCTACCGCGCGCTGTTGTGATAGTCGCGCTATCATGGATAGTGAGTCCAGTTCTGTGCCCAGGAAAGATATTTTCTGGCTGGGTGACAGGGAGCTCTTCGCCCAATTGACACTCAGACCCAAATCCTCGAGGTGATCGAGTAAAATGGTCGTGTGTTCTATGAGCACTGCGCGAGATTGCGCTAGAATCAGCCAATCGTCCAAATAGTTCAGCACTCGCATGCCTCTCATTCTGAGGGGTGCGAGCGCCGCGTCCATGCACTTCGTAAATGTACGGGGTGCTAGGGACAAACCGAACGGCAGGACTGTGTACTGATATGCCTGGCCCTCGAAGGCGAATCTCAAATATCGCCTGTGACGTGACGCTATCTGTATTTGAAAATACGCGTCTTTCAGATCTATTGACACAAACCAATCTCCTTGGCGAATCTGCACAAGGATTTGCCTGGTCGTGAGCATCCTGAACTGTCGCTTCACAAGCACTTTGTTCAGCTGCCTTAGATCTAGTATGGGTCTGAGACCCCCGTCTTTTTTCGGTACCAGGAAGTATCTGCTGTATAGCCCTCCCTCGCTCTGATCTTGAGAGAGAGGTTCTATGGCCCCTTTGCTCAATAGTTTCGTCACTTCGGCTCGAAGTAGATGTGCTACTTCTGTTTTTACCGTGGTCTCGACGCGCGCCACATAGCGGCGAGGGCGTCGGCGAAACTGCAGCGAATAGCCTCTTTCTATAATGTTCAGCACCCACTTCGAAACCCCGGGTAGCTTTGCCCATGCGTCTGCATGGATAGCTAGGGGTCGAATACGAAGCGCGCTCCGCTCGCTCAGCGATGGAGAAGCTTCGGTGTGCTGTAACACAAGCGTGTCGCTCGTGACATTTGAGGCATGGGGCGCGCTGATGACAGCGGGCAGATTGCCCGCGCTCGACTCCTCTACGGTGGTTAACCGCGAGGGGGAGGGCTGGGCGGTTCCCGTGGGAACTGTCATGTCTATGTGTGGATGTGGGCGCGGGACAGCGGGCACATTTATCACACCGAAAGCATCGTTCGCTTGCGTGAAGCGAGTGCACGTTGGTTTCGTTTTTACAGAAACCGTGAGACATGCATAACGTGGTGTTAGTGGGCACTGGGTAGTGGGCACGTTCACCATGTTTGAAGCGCAACCGATCTGAGTCGGTTTTATGTGCGCGAGCCCTGTGTGACGGGCTGTGCTTATGTGTAGGGATGGGCACTGGGCAGTGGGCATTCTTACTACACACGAAACACCATCGGCCGTGGCCGGGACACCAGAAAATACACTCTTTTGGGGATTTATCTGGGTAGCCGTGAAAACGGCATTTGTGTGCAGGCAAGCGGGTGACAGAACCGACTTGTTGGCTGCAGAAAACACTGGAACAGTCACATTTTCTGGAACTGAACGAGCGAATAGCTTTGGTGTGAGTCCGGCCGCAGCGGGACTGGAACACCGTCGTTTTCCTAGCTGTGCTAGGACGACTTCGGGGCCTCGGGCTTCACCGTGATCCTAGGTCGCGAGCCGCGTCCTGCGGGGCGGCGACCGGATGAGCGGGAGCGCGGTCTCGCGCTTCTGGCCTGGCGGCGTTGTGAAGTGGAGGCAGTGGACGGTGGCTGTGGCTGTGAGCTCTGAGCAGACGGTTTCGCACGGCCTGCTGCAGAGCTGGAGCGCTTCGGGAGGAAGTGCTTCATGGCCTGAGACGCTTTCTGTACCTCTGCGAATCTCTCCGCGAAATCTTTGACGGAGGATCCAAAGAGGCCTGTGGCGGAAAGCGGGGCGTCGAGGAACGCGGTGCGTTCAGACTCGGCCATTTCCGAGAGCGTCAGCCAGAGATGTCTCTCAGATACGGTGAGAGAAGCCATAGTCCGTCCAATGGCTTGCGCTGCGGACTTAGTAGCACGAAGAGCGAGGTCCGTGGCACTCCTTAAGTCCGGCACACAGATCGCGTCAGGTCCTTCCTCATCCAGCTTACGGAGGAGATCGGCCTGGAAGATCTGGAGCGTTGCCATGGTGTGCAACGCTGACGCAGCTTGCCCGGCGGCGGAGAAAGCGCGGTGGAGCAAGCTCGACGTCGTGCGGCAAGCTTTAGAGGGTAGGGCCGGCTTAGCGCGCCGTCCAGCGGAGGGCGGGCATAAGTGGGCCGCTATCGCCTCTTCAACCGGCGGCAGCGAGAGGTATCCTCTGTTCTTGGCATCGTCAACGGCGGAGAATGCCAAAGAAACAGCAGGACGCACTCTAGCAGAATAGGGGGCGCTCCAGGACTTGGCGACTTCTTCGTGTAACTCAGGAAGAAAAGGCGCCGGTCTGGACACAGGCGAAGCGCGCTCCCCAGGCAGGAAAAATCCATCCAGCCGGTTGTGAGCGGGCTGCTCAGGCGAAGACCACTCGAGGCCGAGGCTCGCCGCGGCCTGTGCGAGTACTCGCATGAGTTCCGTCTCAATAGAAGCTCTCTTGCCTGACGAAGTGCGGGCAGGGGGTGCGGGGTCCTCAGAGCCCGCCCAATCCTCACTGCCTGACGCCAGGATAGAGCAGGAATCATCCTCTCCCAGCAGGGCTTCCTCATCCGCGATATCAACGGAAGCGGCGGCAGACGGCGGCCGCTGTCCGTCAGGAAGCGAAACAGAAGAAGCCGGGGAAGCAAGCGGGCGAACCGGCGAGCTTTGGCGGCTGAGGGAGGGTTCCGGGGCCCGCTGGGCACGGCGCTTTTTACGGCGCGACGCCGCGGCGGGCGGGGGAGCAGTCTCGGTGAAGACGGCTAGGCGAGTCCTCAGAGTCGCCATTGCCATCAGCTCGCAGTGAGGGCATCCGCCGTCAGCGAGCGCGAGAGCTGCATGTTCCTCACCCAGGCAGGAAACGCAGATCACGTGGCGGTCCCCGTCGCTGAGTGTGGCTCTGCACGAGCCGCAGGAAGGCATCTTTAAAAAGACGCTAGCTCTTTTAGAAAATGTGTGTCGCGGCGGCGACACACACACACAGAAATACAGTGCAAATAAAAGAGAAGGATATAAGCGCCGGAAAGCGCAGCAGGAAGGCAGGAAGGCGGCGCGGCCAGCGACTTCAGTGACTCGTCCCGCTGAAGGTGCTCTCTCTCGACGGCGCGGCTTCTAATCCAGCTCCAGCGATGCGTGTGCTTCGCTTGAAGGATGAAAAATCAGATAATAGCTGCCTGCGAGCGATATTTATAGGCCTAGACCACGCCCATTTCGGCGGGACGTGACGCAGCGGGCGCGAAGTGCCCTGATTGGGTCTGGCGTCACGCCAGGCCTCGCTCGATAGGCTGCTGCAGTTGCCGCAGAGCAGCCAATAGGCGCGCGAGCTGTCTCGCCTATGTCTGCATTGCTGCTGCAACGCGTTTTGCATTATTACAAAATTAAGGATAATTTTTGGCTTCAATATCTCGCGGAAAAGGATTTTCCCCTAGCGTAAGATATCTTACGCAGTACGAGAGACCTCTCGTAAGAGAACCAGTCATTTGCTTTGTTCCTGAATGATTCAGCTGTTTTGAATAAATCGGTTGAAGGATTCAGTGACTCAATCATTAAAACTTGCTGCCACCTACAGGCAGCTTTAGATTCCCATCTAAAAGTAGGCCTATTATTTATTTTTTTCCAACATTTCATATTTCTGTATTCATAGTTTTATATTTAAAACATTCATCTCGTAACATTATGTATGCAATTGTAATTGCAGTGCAAATGCATAAATACCACATCTAAATGTCACTTCATGCAGCTTCTGTGCAGTACTAAGATGAATTTAGATTACACTGATTTCATTTGATTGGTAACAATAGCCAGTTATTCATTCAGAAGAAATCTAGTCTGTTTTGTAGGGGTGTGACGAGACGCTTACTCCACGAGACGAGACGAGACGAGACACGAGATTGGGTTCGCGAGAACGAGACAAGACGAGATTTTTACACAATTTTTAAGAAATCCTCAATGATGAAATATATGAATGGAAAATAGTCTTTTATTCAACTGAAAATCACAAAATGCAAAACAATTTAGGTGCATTTTGAAATCAACTTGTAATGAATGTTATTTTAGTTGTATTTTAATGAATTCTATGCAGTAAAGGACATGCAAACACTGCAAAATGTTTTGCTATAAACTCTACCCTGTCTGGCTTCTCCCCTGTACGATTTCACATGAGAAATCTAACTCCTTTCCACAAATCGAACATAAACAAATATAAAACAGTATAAATAAAATAAATATATAAATAACAGAAATAACACTTTAAATGCAAACAGTAAGTGTATCCATAATCAAAGTACGGCTCTCTCAAAACTACAAGTTCAGAAAAACATTTTTTCTTCAAGCATGAAAAAGAGAGAAATTAACTACACAGAACAGCCTAAGATTATGGTCATGGTCTTTTTCAAGAATATAAGCATGTCGATGATTTCTGGCAGCAGTTGAGACCTTTGGGCAGTAACTATGTCTCCTGCAGTTGAAAAGACACGCTCACTTGGAACAGAGGTAGCAGGGATGGAAAGGTATGCTTTGGCAAGTGGAGAAAGCAAAGGATCTTTAAACCTGTTTTCTCTCCACCACTTCAGAGGGCAGCAACTGAGTGGGATAGAGGCCTCTCTTCTGTAGAGATCAATTTCCTTCTCAGCCCCTCTGCTGAACTTTTCTGTCTTAGAGAAAGAGTCCCCTAGTAGATCCTCAAGCGCTGTCTTCTTGGAAGCAGGTTCTCCCTCTTCTGACTCGACTCCCAGAGCCCCCTCTCCTCCATGTGTGGAACAGTGAGCTGCTGCCTCTTCTCTCCTCTCTGTACTCTTCTCACCTGTGGTCTTTAAACAGCAGAAACACTGGCTTTAACCTTAAGCAGCAAAGCAGTCCCCCCTCTCCCTCTAAACACAAACACACCCACTCTGATGCTGTCATGTTTCTAATACACACACACACACACACACACACACACACACACACACTTTGCATTAATCCATTAAACATTTTCAGTTGGTACTGGGAACATAAATCTAGAAAAAAAAAAAATTCACACACACTTTCACACTTACAAAAGGAGTAAAGCAATTTAAATTGATGTATACCTGATTTTGCTGCAATTGTTCTGCCTTTTCCTGCACCCTCAGGAAGACAGACTCGCGTTGGTTATGGTCTAGCTGCGGTAGAGTCAGGAATCTTGGGTCCAGCGCAGTGCTCTCTAACAGAAGATTGTATGCATCTCCGCTGTATCTCCCTGAAATATTACTGAGGATTGCTCTCTTTGTGTCTGCCACGGTGGGGGAATCGCCGTCATTTGGCGCCATGCTCTGTTCAATCATGCTCTTCAGTGGCACGATGAGAGACACTGTGGGGCTCTTCTCCTCACATAAGACTGTGGTGGCTGTCTTCAAAGGATTCAGCAGCTTCACAAGGTCTTCGGCATTCAAGAGATCGCTGCTGTCCAGTGTATCAATGTTACGGGCATTTTGTCTCATCTCAGGGCTGGTGAGAGCTGCTGATATGGCAGCTTGCTGCTCCAGGTAACGAACCAGCATATCTAAAGTGCTATTCCATCGAGTGGTAACGTCCATGATTAATTTGTGTGGTGGCAGTTGTAGCAGCTTCTGCTTGGACGTGAATAACGCGGCAGCCGTTGAACTCCGGTGAAAAAAAGCTGTTACTCGCCTCACCCGCCCAAGCAACCGAGTGACGCGCGCAACACCGAGGCCAGCCTGGGTAGCGAGGTTTATCGTGTGTGCAAAGCACTTGATGTGTGGCTCTAATCCTGCCTCACGCACAGCCACTTCCATATTACGCGCATTGTCAGTCACAATTGCGATGCCATGGTTTGGTTTTTTAATCTCCCAGTCAGTGACAGCTGCTTGTAAAACTTCAGCTATGTTTGCCCCTGTATGGGACTCAAAAAGTGGGCGAGTCTGCAATACAAAATTTACCATTTCCCAGTCACTGTTGATTATGTGGGCTGTAATTGTGATATAGCCCTGCGTACACCTAGAAGTCCAACCATCAGTAGTAATGGCGATGCTTTTTGCCTCTTTCAGAGTCTGTACATCCTTGACCTTGGCTTCTTTGTAGAGGGTTGGGACGACAGTGCGAGTAAAATGCGCGCGTGATGGGATGGTGTACCTCGGTTCCAGTGTGCGGAGGAGTCGGCGAAATCCCAGATTTTCCACCACAGAAAATGGCCTCATATCAGCTGCAATGAAAACGCCGATGTCTCTCGTTATTGCCGTGGCTCTTACACTTGACGGTGGAAGAGATGCAAAGGCATTTAGAGTTGTTTGCCCTTTTATAATTGCCCCAGTATAGTGATGGGGACACTATACTGTCAAAGAGCACCGTCCTTCGGATGAGACGTTAAACCGAGGTCCTGACTCTCTGTGGTCATTAAAAATCCCAGGATGTCTTTCGAAAGAGTAGGGGTGTAACCCCGGCATCCTGGCCAAATTTGCCCAGTGGCCTCTGTCCATCATGGCCTCCTAATCATCCCCATACACTGATTGGCTTCATCACTGTCTCCTCTCCACCAGTAAGCTGGTGTGTGGTGGGCGTTCTGGCGCAATATGGCTGCCGTCGCATCATCCAAGTGGATGCTGCACATTGGTGGTGGTTGAGGAGATTCCCCCTTCTATGTAAAGCGCTTTGAGTGCCGAGAAAAGCGCTATATAAAATGTAATGAATTATTATTATTATTATTATTAATTATTATTATTATTATTATTAATGTTTTCGTCACAGGTGCAGCTAGCTTTAGTAGAGAGCTGTGGTGGTTTTGTATGTGTTTTTGCATAGTGCTCGTGTTAGCCGCGGTGTACGGCATTGTTTTCTTACAATGTTTACATATTGTGTTCGTCTTGTCTGTCACTCTTTCGCCGTTTATTATTTCCACAGGAAAACCAAAATGTTGCCACACAAATGATTTAAAAGTGGCAGGGGCATCTTCAATATTACCCTCACGCTCCATCACGCTGACATTACAACAACTCACGAGACAACTTTTCACCTCGACGAGAAATCTCGTTGCGTTTTAATCTCGCGAGATCTCGTAACACGAGATCTCGTCACACCCCTACTGTTTTGTCTATGTATTTATGAAAGTTTGGATCTACAAAATAAAATAAGTGAAGTAGGAGGCTTCTCCATCAACTTTTGTAGCCGCGAAAATCATAATCAAAATGGAGTCAGACATGAAAGCCACGCTGCAACGACTACTGTTGGAAATATAGCTCAGTAACAACTGAGTCATGGAGCCACGAGTTGGTGCTGAAATATATGAACAAGCCTACAAAGATGACCGGCCAGTCCCATCTCAACTTCTGGCACTGGACTCCATCTTAATAGAAACTCAGTGAAAATTGGGTTTATATAATGTGTGCTTGTGCGTGTGTGTGTGTGTGTGTGTGTGTGTGTGTGTGTGTGTGTGTGTGTGTGTGTGTGTGTGTGTTTGTGTGTCATAAATAAACTACATTTTGGATTTTTATTCAACTAAGATGAGCATCCCTTACAGAACAAAAATATATTTCCTATGAATTATCAATATATTAAAGAGTCTAACAATATATTATAATATATTGAAAATATACAGAATAATATATTGTGTTAATATATTACAATATATTGAATAATACATAAGGAATTGCTGCTTTTCATATATTTGAAAAATATGTTTCATATAGTATATAGTACATATATATTTACTAATATATCATAATGCATGTAATTTTATATTCACTATCATACTTCATACTATATAGATGTATATGTAATCAGATATGGTACTGCACATGTAATATATTGCAGATATATTTAGTCATGCAACATAAACACACATTTATAGAGAAATATATAATGTAATATATTTCTTATATTTCTTTCAATTATTTACATTATAAGTTGTATCATATTTTCATAACACAAGCACAAGCACACCTGCATGTACTATTTAGCAAGTATTAGTATAGTATTTAGTATTGTGTAAGTATTTAGCGAAGAGACTATCACTTTAGAGGAGACCACAGTCATTACTTATAGTCTTATTATAGTCTTAATGGTGTTCAGCCAATTGTCAACCGAACCACAGGCTTTACTCTTCAGCACAATGGCCCCAAAAAAACTCACACACACCGGACAACCTTTTAAATTAAAAATGAATAAGGCATTAAAAACTGACTGAATGAATGCTCCTTTGTGAATGCTCCAAAAACTGTGAATATTACATGTAATGCTATTTTTGTGTTTAGAAATAAATATGTTAAATATTCATTAATATATAGCCATACATGGTCAATGCATATATTGCAGTATATTGAAAAATATAAGCACTAGTTTCCCATATATGGAAACGTATGTAATATATTACCTTTTATTTTGCAGTATATTCCCATATATTTTTGTTCCATAAGGGATGCTGTGATCTGTACAGTATTTTTTACTGTAACTGACAGGTTCCAGCCAAAAAAACACAACACGGGAGTGGGAGGGAATGGGAGTCATTCTTCTGGGATTGGGAGAAAATGGGAAGACGAGAAGATGTTTTTTTCAAAGCGGGATTTTCCCCCAGTTTTTTTCGTGGGATTGGGATGGGACAGGATTTTTTTTTGTGGGAGTGGGATGGGAAAGGTTTGAAAATCCACTCCTGTGTCACCCTCTGTGAACCCAGATACATCAGCGTTTAGCTTTCCATCATATTTGGGACTTCCACAACAGGTACAAAGCAGCATTAGCAGTTATCTCCAGCATGGTTGATGACGGAAAAAATGTCAGAAAGAAATGTTGTTGATGATGTGCATGAAGACACTCCTCTCCGCGCAATGTTTTTATTCACGAAAAACAAGAAACATCCTGCGAGTAATATACAACGAATAACGAAATGGGAATATTCACTTTGCTTTTGGTGTGCACACACATAAGTCTGATCAATTAGAAAAAATATAGCACACTAAGTTAGAACTGTCTGAAGGTCTAGTCTGAGGGTTAGGGTTAGCAATGTGCTAAATCATGCTAACAACATGTTAATTCATGCTAGCAAAGTACTTAATCATGCTAGAAACATGTTAAATCATACTAGCAAAATGCTAAATCATGCCAGCAACATGCTAATCTAGCAAGCAACTTGTTAAAGGGGTGGTTGATTATGAGTTCACTTTTCTAACTTTAGTTAGTGTGTAATGTTGCTGTTTGAACATAAACAACATCTGCAAAGTTACAACGCTGAAAGTTCAAAGCAAAGGGAGATATTTGCTTTTAAAGAAATTGCTTTTTAAGGACTACAACAAACGGCTGGTAGAGACTACACCACATTCCTCCCGGGTTAGTGACATCACCAACCCTAGAATTTGCATAAACCCCGCCCCCGGGAACGTGATTTATAGATTATCATGACAGAATATGCTAATCAATGACTAGAAGATAACTCCACATCAGCTACATAAATTCACCAACTAACCATTCTACATGTTGTCACTTCTTCTTGAGTCTCTCCATCATTGTCTCACTCCGGTTTGAACATAAAAGGCTAAAAGCCTTCTGAAATTATCAGTGCATGTCTGTGTGTGGTAAAAGGACACAAGCTCTTGAAGATCCGCCCTCTGCGCTGGGAGCAGCAGCTCATTTGCATTTAAAGGAACAGAAACAAAATGGTGCGTTTTTGCTCACCCTCAAAAAGTGACACTTTTAACATGCTATATAAAATATCTGTTGGGTGTTTTGAGATAAAACTTCACACACACACTCTGGGGACATCAAAGACTTAATTTACATATTGTGAAAAGGGCATTATACCACCCCTTTAAATCATATCAGCAACATGCAAATCATATTAGCTACATGCTAAATCATGCTAGCAACATGATAGAATATTGCCTTCAAAACATTCAAACTTTAAACGACTTTAAACTTCAAACTACTTCAAACCATTTAAAAACCTTTTAAAAGATTCTGGTCTAGATTAACTGAAGTTAATCTAATTTAACAGATATTTTTTATACAAAACCATTTAAAGCAAATTACACATTCATTACTAGAAAGAGAGAGTTAGTGGTTTAACAGGATTTAGTCAATAGAAGTCTTCATACACATCTTGAAAACTGCAAGCGAATCTGTTTGGAAAAGTTAGGAAGACAGTGACAGTGGAATTTCAGGAAAGTGATTTTGTGCTTCTCTGTGAAGGTTCAGTATCAGCACTCACCCACTGCAGGCTTCTGGAATACACTGTAAATCACTTTTAATAAAAGCAGCCGCCAGTCCTAAAATGGCCAGTGTCTCACCTGGGGTCAGAGGTCACTGTTGCATCACTGAATTTAGGAGGATCTCTAGTCTTGGAATGATCACTCTTCACAGACACACAGCTGGATCCAGGAGATGGAGGACTCGTTTCAGAGGCAGTGTCCTCATCTTCTCTCTTGACATGGAGACTCATTTTAGTTTTCTCCTACTCTCATTTGCCTAAAGAGTGTGGAGAGACTGATTTCAGACCTGTATTGTGGAAACAGAGTTATATTCTGTAGTCCAATTATTCAATACAACAAAGTAAAAAGTAAAAAACTACAACGTTAGTACAGTCTTAATCTATATGGCATTGCAATCTAACTATTTATCCCCATATTATGATAACATGCAAAGACAGCTCAATGTAATATAAGAAAATAATGGTCAAAAGTGATTTTCTCATAATAGTTCTAATTAGAACCATATCCTCCTGATAAACACATTTATGCTGAAATGGTTCTTAAATCTGTGAATAAAATACTGTGAAAAGTAAATCTAATTTTCTTGAGCTGAATCATCACACAGACTATCAACAATCTCTACAGGAACATTTAATATTCTTCTTAATATCTCTATACCTTTTTACTAACTTTATTAAATTGTAAATTGTTTCCTATCAATTATAGTGCCCTTTTTTTACAGAACATGTATTTTATTAAACAGAGCTGGATACACTTCTCTTCTTCACCAAGCAAGTAAACAACAAAAAAATAACTTACAATCCATGTTGTTAGAATTACTAAATATTTGGTTTATGCATAAAAATGCAGTCACATAAATATTAAAACTATCCTATGATTTTAACTTTCCTTATACTGTTGTGAAAGGCACTGTCTGTTCATAATAGTGTCACGTTTAAAGTGCAAAGATGATGAAGATGAAGGCAGGTTAAGAGTTTCAAAATAGTAACAAGGTTTATTAACAGAAATGAACAACTCGAGAGTGCAGAGTAAACACCAACAATACCGGACAAAGAATGAGTGAAGATGAGGAACTTAAATACACATGGTGATGAACTAAATGATGAAGCTCTGATGAACAAATGAATATCCTTTGAAACTGATTATGGAAGGAAAAGGGAAACAAAGGAACACAAGAACACAGGTGACTAAACAGACTAATAGAAAACTAAACCAAAACTGAGTATAACTGTGACTAATAACTAATTATTTTGGCCATAATAAACATGATTAATTTGACTTAAACAGAAACAAAGACTTTTCTCATGGTTTCACATGAGAAAACGATCATCTGCAGAGAGAAACCATTCTAAAGACATCAGAGAGGGACTAAAACTAAATTACATTTATTTTATGTTGTTGTTTATTATTTATTCATTTGAAATATTCAGTTATTGTGTATAATTTATGTATCCAGCTTACAGTCCTTTTTAAATGTAAAACCCTTCAAAAAAAATAAATTATAAATTATAAAAAGTAAATTACTTCAAAAAAAATAATTATAAATTATAAAAAGTAAATTAATTAAAAACAAAAAAATTATAGCCAACACTAATATTTTATACAGAAATTTGGTTGAAATTACATTCTGAAGAACCCTAATCTGCTACTATTAAGAAATATTTATATTCATGTACTTTATATTTAGTTGCATTGGATCTGAATAAGAAGGACAGAAAGATCTCAGATTTCATCAGATCTTCATTTGTGTTCTGAAGATGAATGAAACAGGTTTTATGGGTTTGGAACGATATACTAACATAATTTTCATTTTTGGATTAACTAACCCTTTAAACACAATAAAGCACAACTGCAGTCCAGCTATTTCATTTCAAACATTGTGAATTGTAGTTCAGGTATTTCTGTTATACTCAGGTACTTTCATTTACCATTTCCTTATTCTTTTTTTAATGTTTGCTAGAGCAGTGTGTGAATGCAGGAAGTGGAAACTGGACACCGTCTGAAATAAATGTAATAGTGCCCAGTAATGTAATAGGCATTTTGAAACTTAATTTACATTAGTCTTTATTATTTTGTGAAGTTTAATACTGGTGTGATAATCTGAATGCAGTATTCAGCACTGTTGTTGTGCTGTGTCGAACTTGAACACTTAAACTACAGTATAATATATAAATGTAAATTTATTATTACGCTAAAACAAAGATCACGGGATACCAAACATAATTTATGGTCGAAATATAATGATTTGCGTTTTAAATTTCACGAAAGAAGAGCAAAAACATAAATAGCAGCTCATTTTAATATCACTATGGTTGCATAAAGAATGAGTTCTGAACTTACCGCAAAATATGCGACAGTTTAAACATCCAGAGTTAAAAGGTTTAAAGCCAGGAATGGCGTCTCTTCTCTTCCTGCTCTTTTCCTTCCGTTTCTACCGTGTGTTTTTACCTGGTAAAGGTGTCTCTTTTTGTCACCACTAATATGAAAAACAAACTCACTCCCTCTAGTGGCGCAAAGAGTCATCACATATTCAAGAGGACTGTAATCTGATACCCGTGCGTGCGTGTGAGAGAGAGAGAGAGAGAGAGAGAGAGAGAGAGAGAGAGAGAGAGAGAGAGTGTGTGTGTAGTTTAAATCCTCGGAATGGTGTCTCTGTCATCCTTTACTTTCACTTCTAGTCAACTCCACTGTATGATAAATAAACTCCCTCTAGTGGTGGAGAGCGTCATCACAGTCTCAGGACAACATATCCTGTAGTAAACCCTATTCGGACGGGATTAACTTTGCAAGGGTAGATGGAGTAATGTAATTTTACCACAGGACATCTGTAATATTAATGGCCAATTCGCACGGGATAAGATATCTCAGTAAAACTAGCAGAAGTGGGAGGAGTAACTCGATTTGCGCATCGCTGTCACTCGTGTCGTCATGTGTGTTGCTTCCTGATATCATGTGTGCAAACAACCTATATTTATATATATATATAAAACAGTTATGTCCGGTCGAACAATGTATTGATTAACTTTAGATTGGATTGTGTTGGTATTAAACACTTACCTAACGCTAAAAGATGTTTCGTTCCTCTAACAAGTGCTGTCGATCTTCTTTCTGATCTGAATGGTGTGTAAAACACTAGAGTTTTTCCACAGACTCGTCCCAGCGTCTAGAACGCAACTGAATACTCTTTCCAAGCGTCTCCATTCTTAAAAAAACGCGGGAAAACTACTTTTAAAGGGACATTGTGTAGGAATTTCTCCCATCTAGTGGTGAAATTGTATTTTGCATTCAAACGAATAATGCTCTCCAGCGCCTCACTTTTTCAAATGTGCGTTGCATCTACGGTTGCCGTTATGTACCAAAAAGCTATGACAGGATGTCTTATAATAGCACTTCGAGTTTTTCGGGTGAACAGGTTTGTTATTTAAAACAAACTGAAACTTGAAACAACGAAAAAAAGAATGTTACAGTTATCAATTACTGACTGTGAAAAACATTAACTATGGTAATTAGTAGTAATGCCTTCTTTACTCGTTATATTTTTTGAAGTACGTGCATTGTTAGACATCATCATCATCAGAGCCTTCTCTAACGTTCCTTTACTCAAAAGCTGCTATTCATCAAAGAGCCTGTTTAACTTTTAACTATAAATTGTAAATGTAATTAAGACCGTAACATTGACTTACCTGTCGAGAAGAAAGCAGGAAACTTCAGCGTCTCTTTTGAAAGCTTTCTCCTGCATTAGCTATCCCGACATTAACCCTTGTTTGTGTAATCTCCGGTCACGTTTCCTTTTACGGTCTATTTTGGACTTTTTCGACGACAAGGACTCATCCTGTGACTCAGCACCTCTCAAGCGCCTCTCACTGCTCTGCTCCTCCGCTTCTGCTGGCTTCAGTCACGTGACGCTGGTTCTGAACGAAAACGCGTTGTGGAAACGCGTTGGCCTAGTACTTTTTGTCCCTCTCTGCTATTATAGTTTTTCAAGATGGCGGAACTACATGGAAGCCTCCGTGGACTTACCCGTCCCATGTATATAAAGATAATAAATTCTTCGTTTACGAGGATTAGTCTGATCATTGGCATAGGTATTTGTACACCATTGAGGGCATATTTATGAATAAAAATATTGATTTTAGATAATAAAATACCTAAAAAGCTACACATAGTCCCTTTAAACAGGAAATGATGAAATATTTACAGCGGGTCTATTCAAACGGGATTAGTATTACCTGAGGTATTTTTTTCCGGACCTTTTAGGTAAAAGTTGCCGTAATCTTTACTGACAATGGGTCTCATTCATGAAACACGAGCAGAACGAATTTCTGTGTAAATCGTGTGTAAAGCAGTTCTGGCGTAAATTTTCGGATTCATTAAAATGTTCGTATTTTCCAAATGTTAGTTGGTACGAAAGAAATCTACATCTGCTCCCAGCCACGCGTAAATAGTGCGTTTAACATGAACGTTTTTCTCATTAGTAAGGCTGAATTTTAATTCACCTTAATCGGGTTTATTTGACGGGGTTACACGTCGAACCATTTCCTTTTCACTTCTGGGACTGTTCGATTAACAGATGAAACTCCATTAACTGCATCTGTAATATATGCTGCCAAGCTTCCTTTTTTTAGGACCTGATACGCCACTATGTACGCTTGAAAATAAAATATGACGTTTTAATGAACTTCTGATAATAAAACTTCAATTTCTGCATCTGATTAATTTCTCTTTTTCATTCGCTTTTGAGAAGACATGTTGAAATCCTTCGTTTGGTGTCATAATATGATGCCCATATATAGTTGTCAGTCGGGATTAATGGGCGGGATTTATGGTAATTGAGAATGAGCGTGCACGCGCGTCCCATTTACGACTGATTGGAATTCATTAACACACACACACATTTCACTATCACATCTGACGTTTACGAAGTATTTGTGAATCAGGAGAAGAGTTTTCGGGAATGTCTCTTTACGCGCAAATCACTCACATATTTACGAATGTTTCATGAATGAGACCCATTGTCCGTAATGATTACTGAGATGCACATTCGGACGGGACTAAAATCACAGAGAAGCTCTGGTAATTATTACTTTACCACACCTCTCCATGTTAAACTTGTCTGTCCGAATAGGGCTCTAGTCCCAAAGTTCAATGATGTAAATTTTTGCTTTTTATAGTCCTTCACCACTCCATTACAGTGTGGTGTTTTGAAAATCTGACCTACGCCCTCAGGATGATCTCTTAAACTTTTTAGGTGGCAGATTTTACTTCAACGGTAAAACAGAAACTGTGGACCAACAAAACTCCACACCTGACACCCACAAAAGATGACAATCTCCGAAATCCTTGTCCCCCTTGAGGAAAACAGCTTATAAATCAGTGAGGTTTTTGAAAATGTCAAAAGCAGAAAGTTTTCTGTGATGGGTAGATTTACGGTACAGAAAATATAGTTCAATCGGTATAAACATCATGTCCCAGATAGCAAGCAACCATTGAAACAATGCTAAATCCATGTTTACCGCATTGAATCATCATCATCATGTTTGCACCTGCAATTAATGTTGAAAAAATTATTATATTTCTTAAAAAAAAAAAAAAAAACTATGGTAAAGGCATTGATTCAATAATACAATGTGATGTTGGTTCAAAACCATTTTTACACTTTAACCTGTTATGCAAAACAATTCAGAAATAAGAATATAACAAAGTGTTTCATCCTAAGTTGGCAGTAACATGAGTGTTGTAACACAGACGTTCCAAGATTGATCAGAGGAGTGCAGGCTAGAAATGAAATGAATAAATAGTAAACCTATAAGTATTTGTTTTAAATAAAATAGAGAAAGTAATTTTTTGTCTCTGTGATGGTACCATGAGTCTCACTCACTCACTCACCAACCACAGGCTTCAGGAATACATTGACCTTCATTCTAATTAAAGGCATCGGTCAAATGATAACATGTCTGGTGTCTTACCAGGGGTCAGAGGTCACTGTTGCATCACTGGATCCAGAGGGTCGACTCCTCATGGACTGATCACTCTTCTCACAGCTTGATCCAGGAGATGAATAACTCATTTGAGAAGCAGTGTCCTCATCTTCTATGGTGACTCAATTTGATAACTTACTCTCCTTTCTCAAAAAAAAAAAAAAAAAAAGTGTTGTACTTGATTGCCCTTTTACATAGAAACAAAGTTTTAAAAAAGATAGTTCAAAAATTAAATAGAGAGACAGGCATACAATTATGTTGTTCCATAAGAGTGAGTCAAAAAATTTAAGTTTTCAACTTTGCGTGAACACTGCAGTGTTCAGTACACTGTTGAAGATCAATGCAGTTTCACGAGTTCACACTTACATCATATTAAACTGATTAAAGATTATGCGTATTTGGCGTGCTGTCCGGGGGAGGAACTCGGCCCGAACCCAAATCTGCTTCTAGTCACAATGTATACTGTATGCGTGTGACTGTTTTATTTACATTATTTATGACCTCTGTAATATCGTCCATCTCAGACATCTTGAGTTACTTGTGTTCAGGAATTTCTGTTATATTCATGTACATTTCATGTTCTTTCTATTTACCTATTTTATTTATTCATTTGAAAAAAAAAAATGTTGATACATAATTAAATAATTAATGCTAATATTTATTTATATTGTTATTATTAGTATTCATGCATGTAGCCTTCACATATTTTTCAAATCTATTCATCTGCATTTACACAGCAAGACTAAATGCAAATACAAGACACTTCTGATTGGCCATTGCGTCGCTCAGCGCTGCAAAAACACATTGTATAAATTCATCACTGCGTTTGCTCTGCACTGAACGCATCACACCTGCATTACTGGTAAAAGCGTTCGTTATTTATGTAACAACAACCATTGCGTGCCTCGTTTCTTTGTGCAACAGAAACAATCATATGATCACTGATGTTGTGTCTGATTACACTAGAAAATAACTTCTGTTCATTAGTGTCCTGGTAGAGAAATATCTTGATCTTTTCACCCAGGATCTACACATATCAGGATATAAACCAGCATTTGTTTTTAATAAAGGTATAGGCTATTGACCTGAGTAAATCTAAATGCATATCAAAATTCAAGTAAACACTTTAATCGTCGATGTTTTTGAAAGAGCTATTGAGCTATTTTGGGATTGAAGTTTCATGTAATGAAGATAAAATACAAATAGCATTTCTTTTGGATAACTACGTGGTTATATAAATAATTTCTGAACTTACCACAAAATAAGTCGCTGTTTAATTATCAAATGTTGACCGGTTTAAAGCCTAAAAATTGCGTCTCTTCTTTTCTTCCTCAGTCAGTTGTGATTCTAGTTACCTGGAAACTAGACCCATAAACTCCACCCATATGAAAAACAAGTGCGCTCTCTCTAGTGGCCCAGACGGTCATCACATTCCCAGTGAGCCTCGGGGCTGGTGTGATTTAAAGCTGGGTTTTTCATTTATTTGTTTATTTATTTGATTCACTGCTTTAAGCAACTGAACTCACACAGTATGAATAAAAATTAAACACAATATGGAAACTAGACATACATGTTATGTGGTCACCACTCCATTTGACCAACCTGCATTAGAAATGGTCATGTGAAAAATTATTACATGAAGCAGAGAAAAACCTGTTTTACAAATGTAAATGTGTTCAAAATTTAGGTAAACAGGAAATAACTGGTGTGCTTGGCACCATATTCTGTGATTCAAGACAAACACACAAGCCTATATATTAAACAACAGGGTCTTGATCCATTCAGGACATGAGAGAGGAACCAATGAAGATGAAGAATGAAAACAGACTGAGAATCAGAAAGACACTTGAAATAAAGGAGAGCAGAGAGTGTGTGAGTGTGTGACGTCTGCTTTCACACTGAATCTCTCAGTCCTCAATCTGAGATTTATTGAAGAAAACCAGCAAGCCATTGTCAAAGACAAAATACCAATGTAAATCAACAACTAATGACTAAAAGCATAAAGAGATGAAAGCTTAGACTACACAACAAAAGAGAATCAAATATCATGAACTGCTCTGAACTGTGCTTTGCATAACTGGTCAAACAAGATATTTCGACACACAATCCAGGATACTGAGCACTGCTGGGAATAATAATGAGTCACAAGCAGTTCTGGTGAGGAGATACGATACATCACAAAGATATGCAGCACCAGCTTTCAACATCATGACTGTTATATCTGCTGAGGAGCAATGGGAAGAACTGTGGGATATTGTGAGATGGATAAAGGATCAATCCTAATCTCAAAGTTTAGAAGTAATTTGGTTTGAAATCAGTGATCAACTACTGTGGAAAATGTCTATATTAATAATAATAATAAGAGACAGTTCAACAGAAACTACCACAGATGTTTACACTGTCCCCAGCATTTAGACCCATTCACAACAAGAACAATATTTATGAGTATAACTATAACAATAATTATATTGTTGGCCAAACCAACAGGCGATGGAACTTGAAACCATAGTTTGCTAAAAATGTTTTTGGGGAACGCACAACAGAGCGGTTGGATTAGGACCGGATACACTCGGCATTTAATAGTGGCGGTTACGAGGCTTCATTCATCACAGATGTGTGTCGTCACACACCGCCAGCCCTGATCGTCTTCGTGCCTCCTCTCTCTCACACACACTCCTGTTGGGAGCCTGGTGAAGTATGGCGATTAAAGGGACATGGTGATGCAAGAATAAAATAAATGTGCATATAAAATTAGACTAAAATCAAGATGCAAGTAGTGAGTAAGTGTAAATATTAGCTATGATGACACCTGTCTTTTTCAGGTTACGCCACATTAATGCAGCGTAGACCACATAACTTTCTCCAAGATTTAGTTAGACAATTAAGACAGTCCATAACCTTTTGTTTGCTAATGTCTGGGGCATTGCAACAGACCATTATGTCAGTAAATGGACAGCTTGTTAAATGCTTTCCTTTTCATGCACTTCGTCATCAATATTCCACGACAGAATCACCAATATCGCCATAATGACACAAAAACAGATGATGATCAAGACTCGATGTCTCTCCTTGAAGGATAGCTTCGGTTCAACCGGTTCAAATGGTTCAAATTGTTTAACGGTCAGAGTAACTTTAGCTGGGAGGACACGCAGTGGGACAGAAGGCTCTTCTGGGATCACAAATGGAAAGAGATCCTTCCCAGCAGGCACTCCAGTAATGTAGGCAAAAAGACAATCATTAGAAGCGTCATAAAAACTCACATTCCTCCACCATCCTCCCTTCATGTCATAACAATCCTCTAGCCTCACTCGCACTACTTGGGGATTCGTCACCAGCTTGAAGATTAGTGTTGTGTTCAGGAAATGGTACAAGTATCCATCCCGTCTGAGACCCCAGAAGCCGTTTTCAGGGGTCAGAGGTTGTGTAGGAGGTTTTCCTTCCGATCCAAAACACACTCCTAGTGTCCAGTGGCGATTGTTTCCCACCTCGATTTCCCATGTGTGAACGCCATCACCATATCCCACACTTCCCAACACCATCCGGTTCCTGTGCAGACGAAGAGCTTTGTGCTTGTCCTGCCGATGGAAACATGATGAGGTCACAGAGGTCAGATCATCGGACACAGAGACGTCTGGTGGAGCAGCGTTTGGGTTCAGGATCACGGGATCTGGAGAGATTAGAAGAAGAGATCATCTGTCAGTCAATTTAAGGAAACACACTACAGGCACATCTATCGTTTTTATTGCACTTGTCAATTTGGGGATGTTTGGGAGATTTTTTGGGAGTTTTGCTTCCATAACATTTCATAGCAGTTTTGTCTTCTTTCAGACTATTGTGGGAATAAACCTTCAAAAATGCACATATTCATAACACTTTATCTATTTACTTCTGTAGATTTCAATTACAATACATATCTTTAAAAGCTGTTTTCTCAAAATGAGCTTCTGCAGCATCATATCTTTTTTTTTTTTAAGTCTAATTTACTACAAGTTCTGTCTGTGATAATGTGTCAAATGTGTCGGTATGAATGTGTCAAATCCCTCTGAATCTGAGGCATGACCTGCAGTAAAACAAATCCCCTCTGTAAAAACCTTTAACTTTAGTATGTCAAGAAAACAAACATGAATTTTGAATCTGCTTCATCCAATGTCCAGTTTTCTATTCTGGAAATGTATGCAAACTAGCATGTATTTAATTAAATGAAACTGCCTCATTTACAGAAGTGTTTTGTATTACAAGTCTGAAATGTAGTCTAATGTACAGTGATTAATCATTTGAGAAAGTATGGTGACATCTATTAGTTATTTTTCTAGAAGTCTAGCACTCACAGTAAGGGCAGACGTCCTTCATCTTCTCCCACACTTGGTACTTCAAGTTGCCCAGATGTTTAGGAACATCAACAAGAGCTTCTGAACTCAGTTCTGCATCTGGAAGCGTGTATTTAGCTCTACACACACACACACACACACACACACACACACACACACACACACACACACACACACACACACACACACACACACACAGAGCTCTCAGAGTAACGACTGGACTCAACTTAACTCTTAGATTTTTTTTTTACTTAGAAACCAATAAATACCTGTTCATTAGGCTGTTATAATTCTGTGAAAATGCACAGCTAGATTAGTGACTGTAATAAAATAACAAAAAGTGTGAGTGTGTGAAGTTTATCCCCTCCCCCACCTGAAGGAAAGTGATGTCATCATCCTTCATTCCCTCCTCCACCTCTCGGAGTCTGTCTGAGAGTGAATGTATTCTGCCCTTCCTTCTCTTCTCCAGCTTTCCTCTCTTTTGTTTCTCTTCTTCATTTAGAGCTGCTATCCTGCTCTCCTCCTCCTTTTTCAGGAACCGGTGGATTTTCTTAAACTCCTCCCTGATTCTTCTCTCTGTCTGCTGGACTTGAGACTGGGGGGTTTAAGTGTTCATTTTTAATGTAATATTTGAATGTTCTCGTTTGATAACTTGACCACCACCCTCCTGAAACTACACTAGAAGTTGTACGTGTCTGTGTGCTAAAAGGGATTTTTACATCTAGATTTAAACTTCATTTGCGATTATGTAAATGAATGTCTAATGATAGACTGTGTATCATCTGAATTGGCAGATTCTCTTGTTTAATTTGTTATATAACTAACATCTGCACAAGCTTCAACTCTATACGTAAACAAAGTGAAATTACTTTAATGTGGACTTCCGCTGGACTAACGCACTGAATGGGACAGTCTATAGACCTCCATTTGATCCACTAATACACACATCATTTTAGACTTATTTTATGTATTTGTTCTATATTTGTTGACAA
Organism: Leuciscus idus; assembly: GCA_021554675.1. Classification (NCBI taxonomy): domain Eukaryota; kingdom Metazoa; phylum Chordata; class Actinopteri; order Cypriniformes; family Leuciscidae; genus Leuciscus; species Leuciscus idus. Next base: position 8,009,116 of record CM038623.1, read on the forward strand.
ACCAGGTTTACAAAGTCTTAAAAGTACAGTTCAGAGCATTTAATATGAAATATGAAACTGCATAAGAATAAATAAAAAAAGGTTGGATTACAACTCTCCCCAGTTTTTTTTCTTCTACTGTAACCAGTTTAGTCCTCTACTGGAATCTGGCTAGTTTACCAACAACAGAATGTCAATGGAATTCGTCACCTGATTGTAATCCGAGATCTTTGTATCTTGTGCTGCACCATTTTGCAATGACCACAAGCTCTTCTCGGCTGGACGAAGAGCTGCTTTCAGCTTCTCCTTCAAAAACAAAACAAAGAATTAGCATGCAGCATTCATTTAAAGAAAACCTTATTTCCTACAGGGTCTGTCTGTGATAGACACCCAGTGGAGCCTCATCAACAGGGTGTGAATGTGTCAAATCCCTCTGAATCCTGCAGTAAACCAATCCAGAGCGAGTTACATTCAGAGAGTAGGAGTGCTTTCACACTAACACTTTTGTTGCAGTGTCATTCATACAAATAGGCCAACAGAGCAAACACCATCATGGTTACACACGAGACTCTAAAATATGACCCTCAGGACATGTTCATTCATAAAAATGTTACCAGCCATACTGATTTTTACTCGCATTTGTGTTAGTGTTAATTTTAGGACCAGTATATTATATATATACACAAACTCTCTCTCTCTCTCTCTCTCTCTCTCTCTCTCTCTCACACACACACACACACACACACACACACACACACAGTCTCTCTCACACACACTCTCATACACACTATCTCTCTCTCTCACACACACACTCTCTCTCTCTCTCTCACACACACACACACACACACACACACAGTCTCTCTCTCTCTCTCTCTCTCTCTCTCTCACACACACACACACACACACACACACACACACACACACACACACACAGTCTCTCTCTCTCTCTCTCACTCTCTCTCTCACACACACACACACACACACACAGTCTCTCTCTCTCTCTCTCTCTCTCTCTCTCTCTCTCTCTCTCTCTCTCTCTCTCTCTCTCTCTCTCACACACACATATAATTTGTTATTCCAAAAAGAAAAAGAATGTTCATTTAATAACGCAATGGCATGCTAATGAAATGCTTATTTCACATTCAACGTTCTCTCACCTTTCGTTGTCGTTCAGCCTGTTGTAGCGGATGTATTTTGTGCCATCCGTGCTCATGTTTCTTACACTCTGAACATAAAACCTGTTCATCCGTTTGACAGAACAGCTCAATTTTCTCTCCATGTATCTGACAAACATGTTCTCTTTCCCTCTCCTTCCTCGTGTTGTTCTCTCGCAGGTAAGACTCACAGGTGTTCCTCAGGCTCAGATTGGACACCGGTTGCTGAGGTGAAAGCTGTCGACAGACGGGACAGTTTCTGGATCTGCTCGAGGTCCAGTGATCATTAATGCACTGACGACAGAAACTGTGACCACAGCTCAATAACACAGGGTCAGTGAAGAGCTCAGTGCACACGGGACACGACAGCTCTTCCTCAAGAGACATTTAAAAAGAGGAAAATACCACGCGTAGAGGAAAATCAATAACATAAACCGAGATTTCACGCAGAGCAACTGACTGACCAGCGAAAAAGCTGAGAGACTAAACAAACAAAACACTCCCTGATTTAATGACATGTCAAACTTTCATTGGTAGAAAAGTTTGACAAGTATCACGGGTTCAAAAAAGTTTTGAACACAAGAGGGGGCGCTGAGCTCACGATCCTCTCAGAAACAGATTCAAGTCCCGTTACCAGAAGTATTAGTAACATTTTATGAATTACACATGAATACAAAATTGTGCACAATACACATCTAAAAAAAGTTTATGTGAGAATTATGTTAGGGTGAGGCTAGTAAATATTTTTATTAGTAAATATAAACGTCTATATAGAGCCATGATACACCTATTTTGAAACTGTGGGAAAATATTTTACATAATATATATTTTTTTACATATAATTATATTTTTTTATTTGATATATTTAATTACTGTAATCTGGTAACTGATGCATTGGCCAGGGTCTTTTGTGCAGTGTGAATTGGTCGTAAATGCAAATATCTTGTAAAAAAAAATAAAAAAAATAAAAAAATAAAGATTTCATCATTATTTAGATAGCATGTAGATGAACTAAGCCTTAAAAACAATGAATAAGGGTTTCACAAACAAGACACTCATAAGAAAAACAGGAGCCAAACACAGGATTCTGATAACAGTCTAATAATCTCTAAAAGATCAGATCAGCTCAAGACACCTATAGCAACACAGTGAGGATAAATTCAAGAGATAGTGGGGATATTTTTCCTTTAATAAACTTATTATTTGTGCTCAACTATTTGGGAAAAAGAGACATTGTATAAATTGGACTACATATAGGCTACCATAGTTTAGTTTAAGTTGTTAAGAGTGTTAGAGTGGAGTGCAGACCATCAGCACAGAAGAATCTAGATCACTAGATCACAAATGTTTCCAGTTATTTACAAAGAGTAGTTTCTGTTCATAACACCATGATATTAACAATTCATTTAGAAGTGTGGTTCTTAACCTGGTCCTGGAGGACCCCAGCACTGCACATTTTAGGGTGTTTATGTAACCCCTTAGTAGGATTTAACACCAGAAAAGAAAAGGAGGAAAAATATCTACCGGGTCTGAGCTCACCAAATACAAATAAATCACAACCTATATTAATATTTGGAGTCCCGGGTTCGGGGTCTCACACCTTGCATTAACAAAAATAATAATAATTTAATAATCTTAAATGTGTGTCTGCACTTGTTTAAATGGTTGTCTACAGTACTAACTGGACAAATAAAAAAAAAATATATATATACCAGTAAAAAAAAAGAAAAAAAAAAAGAATTAATTAATGAATAATAATAAAATGAATTAATGAATGAAACAATCAGTTCACTTAACAGTAACTGTATTCACTGAAATCCTTTAACATCAATTCAATGTGCACGCATCACAAGAATACTTTTGCCCCTTTACAAATCACCATTTGAAAACAAAATATATATTCATCAATGACAATCAAAGAAATAAAAAATAAAAAAAAATAAACAAAGAATCGATATGTGTACACTGAAGTCCGAGTTCAATGCAATTGACTCAGTTCAGTTCGTGTGAATGTAATTGACTCAGTTCAGATTGTGTGAATGTAATTGACTCAGTTCAGATTGTGTGAATGTAATTGACTCAATTCAGATTGTGTGAATGTAATTGACTCAGTTCGCGTTGAAGTGGAAGTGACTCAGTACCGTTCGTTTGCATGTGAATGCCTACAACAATCTTTGCAGGAATGAACGATGAACGAATCTTTTTTTTCTTCCTCGTGAAGGCAGAGTCACAGATGACGCAATTCCTCCACAGTGAAATCCAGCGTGGTTCTCCCTCGCTACGCGAATCCAACACGATCACGGAGCGTTGAAACAATCCACACTAATGCAATAAAACAGTTCAGACATCCATTTAGGAAAATATTGACAACGATGGTTTAGATTAATGATAGCCACACATGTGGTTCACATCTCTCTCTTCAATGAGCTGGCGCGCATGTGACGTCAGCACCCATCACGAAATGCACTTAACATTCATAACTTTTGAACTTAAAAATATTATTCCCATTACATAAATGTGCAAACAGGTTTTAACAAGTATACTGCTACAGCATAAACATTTTACATGTGTTCTATGGCACACTTTATACTCGATTACGAACAGCATTAACCATCCACATTTTCTTATATGAACGAACACCAACTTAAACATTATTTATGAAAATAGGAAACAATTATGACTTACCTAATGCAATAAAACAGTTCAGACATCCATTTAGGAAAATATTGACAACGATGGTTTAGATTAATGATAGCCACACATGTGGTTCACATCTCTCTCTTCAATGAGCTGGCGCGCATGTGACGTCAGCACCCATCGACGCAATTTTTTTTTACTTTCGTCAATCAGTGAAAACAAAATAATAAATAAAATAAAATAATAATAAAACATACGTCTGAACATTTCATGCATTAGGCAAGGAAAAATATAAAATCAAAACAAACAAAAAAAATATACATGAAAAATACATCAGAACACAGCCTCAATTAATTGGGTGGGTTACATCCTCCCCTGCTGAAACTCTGATGTCCTCATCAGATACTTAAGTTGCCACAAGGCTAAACAACAATTCGCTTTGAGTTTGTTGCACTCTCATTTGTTGTTGCATCATTTCAAGTACTTGACTAAAATAATTAGGTTTGGGTTCTACATGTACACTCTGCATCCCACATTGTCCTTTCCATACAAAATCTTTAAATTTACCTGGGGGTCTTTTCTCTCTTTGGGACCTCCTTAACTCAACATGAGAATCAAGTTTCCCTTCAGCACTCAACTCATCGGGATGTACTGACACCTCATTAACATCATCCACTAAGGATGAGACATCTTGTTGGATTACAGTCTCATGGCCCTCTTCCACGTTGTCCTCAACAGATTCAGTGCCTTGCCAATCACCTTGGTGCATTTCAACTTCGTGCTCATTCAACAAACGGTGAGACACAAAAGGTTCAGAGACTTCTCCTTGCTCATTCAACAAACTGTGAGACACAAAAGGTTCAGAGACTTCTCCTTGCTCATTCAACAAACTGTGAGACACAAAAGGTTCAGAGACTTCTCCTTGCTCATTCAACAAACTGTGAGACACAAAAGGTTCAGAGACTTCTCGCAAGGCTGTCCCCAACTGAAACTCTGGATTCAGAGACACATTGGGACCTTCAGTTTCCACATTCTCATCACAACATTCAGCCTCCATGTGCCCTTCCAACTCACGTTTATGCCTCCTGCGTGTAACTGCTCCTTCGACAGCCGGAGCCTCATCAATCTCATCAGGACTGGTAGGAAGAAACCCACATGGGAGTAAAAGATCTCTGTGCAGGACACGCTCAGGGCCTTCGCAATTCTCAGGTTGAATGACATACACTGGGATCTCTGCATTAGGCTGCTTTACCACCACATAGATGGTGGATTCCCAACGATCTGCGATCTTGTGCTTTCTCCGGATGTTAACATTTCTTACAAGAACACGATCACCAACTTCTACTGTAGCAGCAGTCACTTTCTTATCCCATCTAGCCTTATTCATCAATTGCCTCTTTTCCGCATTTTGAACAGCCAATTGATAAGCGTACTTCAGCCTTCGTTTCAACTCGCTGACATAATTAGTATGAGTTTTGGAATTATGCCCCTTTGGGTTAATCCCGAAACAAAGGTCGATTGGGAGACGAGGTTGGCGTCCGAACATCAGAAAGAAAGGAGTCTCACCAGTCGAATCATTCCTAGTACAATTGTACGCATGCACTACAGGACGGACATATTTTCTCCAATGTTCCTTCTTTTTATCACTCAGGGTTCCCAGTAAATCCAGTAGGGTTCGATTAAATCTTTCTACTGGGTTTCCCCGTGGGTGATAAGGTGTAGTTCGGGACTTAACTCCAGCTAGTGTGCACAACTCCTTCACAAGCTCAGACTCAAAATTAGCCCCCTGATCACTATGTATTCTCTTAGGAAAACCAAAACTGCAAATCAGATTTTCCCACAACACCGAAGCCACAGTTTTGGCTGTTTGATCTTTAGTGGGAAATGCCCAAGAAAACTTAGTGAAAAAATCAGTAATGACTAATATGTTGCGGGTGTCATTTGAATCCGGCTCTAATGAAAGATAGTCAATACAGACTAATTCCAAGGGAGAATAAGCTTTGATGTTCACTAGTTCTGCAGCTCTTTGTGCACGAGCCTTTCTCTTAACGCACCTCTCACAAGTCCTGCACTTTCTCTCCACATATTCTGCCATTTTAGGCCAATAAAATCTGCCTCTTGCGAGCTCCAGAGTCCTCTCATACCCCATGTGCCCCGTTTCGTCATGAACTCCTTCAAGAGCTCGATCTCTGAAACTCGGGGGAACCACCAGCTGCCTGTATTGTTGCCCATACTGATCAGATACCATACGATGCAGTACTCCGTCTACTAAGCTTAATCTGGGCCTTTCCCTCAGCATTAGACTCACTTCTCTAGATTCTTTGAGCCTTTCAGCATGAGTTAAAGTTTCCCCAGACACCACAAGATCAATTACCCTTCTGATGGCTATATCCTCTCTCTGTAACTTGTACCAATCTGTGGGAGTCATACTAGGTAAAGTAGTTTGTCCAGGCCAGTGCTCAGGTTCTATCAAATCATCAGGAACCACATCATCATCGCAGAGAAGCATCTCGACAGCGGGATTTGGGATGACTCTGCCTTCGAGCAGGTCTCCCTCCTCACACGGCTGTACGACATGCGTTTCGCAACACACCATATGTCGCAAACACACAGTTTTGATTGCTTGATGCTCAAAGTTTTCAAACTCAGTTGCTGCACATTCTGCTCTCGTTATCAAGTTTGCTACTCGTTCATCCATCTGTATGGCCTCCGCATCATCCATAAGTGGTTTTTGAGGACGACGTGACAGCCCGTCTGCGTCGACATTAGTTTTGCCCGCTCTGTACTTGATATCAAAATCATACATAGACAGAGCCGCGAGCCACCTATGGCCAGCCGCATCCAATTTAGCCGTAGTGAGCACATACACTAATGGATTGTTGTCTGTTAACACGGTAAACTTCGTGCCATACAAGAAATCGTGAAATTTTTCGCACACAGCCCATTTAAGTGCTAAGTACTCTAGCTTGTGCACTGGGTAGTTTTTCTCACTCTTAGAAAGACCGCGACTGGCATAGGCGATCGCTCTTGTCTTTCCATCTTGAACTTGATATAAAGCAGCGCCTACGCCAGTGACGCTGGCGTCAGTGTGTAGAATGTACGGTAACTTCCAGTCCGCAAAACCTAGAACAGGCGCAGTTGTAAGCTTTTGAATAATAGTGTCAAAAGCAACTTGACACTCATCATCCCATTTCCCAACTAGGGATTGCGCTTTACTCCTAACCCGGTAAGATGATGTTGACCGTCCTCTAGTAGAAAATTCACCCTGTAATAACGCATTCAGAGGCTTAACTATCTGGGAGTAGCTTTCAACAAATCGCCGGTAATACCCAGCAAAGCCTAGGAATGACCTCAGATCTCTAACAGTCTTTGGGATGGGCCATTCTGTTAGAGCAGAAATCTTGTCTGGGTCAGGGTGTATACCCTGAGCGGAAATAACATGCCCTAGATATTTGACGGAAGTTTGAAAGAACTTGCACTTGGAAGGTGCTAACTTCAGCCCAAAAGCGGAGATACGTTGGAGTACCTTCATGAGCCTAGCCTCATGTTGTTCAAGTGTGTCAGAGAAAATGATCAAGTCATCAAGAAAAGCTATAACTTCCTGCAAATTCAAACCAGCCATGACTTTCTCCATGGTTCTCTGAAAAGTTTCTGGAGAATTCGTCAGCCCTTGTGGTAAACGCCGAAATTGCCAGTTTCCAAATGGCGTAGTGAACGCAGTTTTGGGACGATCACCCTCTTCCACCTCCAACTGGTAATATCCACTTTTTAAATCTAGGACCGTGAACCACTTTGAACCTGACAGCAATGTAAAGGTCTCCTCGATCCTGGGAAGAGGATATGCATCTCCCTTTGTCAACTTATTTAATTTGCGGTAATCAACCACCATTCTCAAGTCACCGTTTTTCTTCCTCACCAGTACTACTGGTGAAGCGTATGGACTATTAGATTCTTCTATAATCTCACTAGCAAGCAAATCTAACAAGTGTTTCCTCAAGTCCTCAAAATCAGCTGGAGAGACACGACGAGTACGCTCTTTGAAAGGAACATGCTCAATTAGCTCTATTCTATGTGCCACGCCTGACACTCGTCCCACATCTAGATCGTGCTGGGCAAATGCACTTGATGCCTCACAATTTATTCTTCCAACTATGCGAGCTTTGAGCTCCTCAGAAATGGGGGAGCCATCAAAATCTAGAACCACAGGATCGTCTGCCTTTACCATGAGACTTGCTATCAGGGAAGTGGTAGTTTGTGAAGCGCTAGTGTTATCAAAAATAGGCACAGACTTTATCCAGTCCACCACTGAACACTCAGCAAGCACTCCCTTTGGCTGCAAGGTTACACTGTGGTCTGAAACATTTCGAATGACTACTTTGACTTTATTTCGCGCTCTAGCCTCAGCTTGTATCAACTTACATTCCACGACTAAGCCACCTGGAATGTGGTGCATCAGTGGTTCGTCAATGATCATCGTCTTGCTCTGGCCACAATCTTTAGCTCGATACACCCCAGTCACTTCACACTTTTCCCCTTTACTGATCGTTACAGATTTCTTGCCCGACAGTCTCACTGGGGTGAGGCACTGTGCCCCTCTACAAGGTGTCGAAGTAGCGTCACAATTACGATAAGCAGCCATCCAGTTTGTGCTAATGGGCATTTGCAGTAGGTATTCTTTTCCCTGCAGCATATTACAATCTTGTACAAGCTGACGGAGAACATTTGTACCCACTAACAAGGGCAAACGAGCATTGTAGGTTTGATCTGGACAGACCAGCGCTAGTACGGCAACCACTGCATCTGTCCCACAAGCAGACTTGGGAAATTGCACATCTATTTCAATGTATCCAAGATAAGGGACTAATTGTCCTGCAGCCCCCTCAACCCGGAGTAGATCTACCATGGGGTTAATACCCCTATGCTGTAAATACTGCTTGTAGAAAGATTCAGCTACACAAGTCACCTGGGACCCAGTGTCGATTAGACAACAACACTCAATTCCGTCCACCCAAACCTTACTTTCCCAAGGTTCTCCAACTAAGCCCCTAGGAACCTGGTTTATCTTTTCTATGGAACCTTTTACAACTCCAGCCTCTGTTCGTTCCACAACAGAGGCTACTCCATGTTTAAATGAGCAGTGGGTGTCGTCACTTTATTTGGAAAACTCCTTTGCTCATGTCTCTGCACCAACCTTTTCTGCACCAAGGCAGCATTCACTGGATTAGTGCACTGTTGCAAATAATGAGAATCCTCTCCACAGCGATAACAAAACCCACTCATGGCCAGTGACTTAGCTTGAGTTTGAGGCACAGGGCGTGATGGCTTCCCTTCTCTGCCCATTTTCTTGTTAGGCACAATTGACTGGTGTTGATCATATGGCAGTTTCTTCACTGAAGCTGGCTTCTGTGCCTTTGCTTTAGCCACCTCAGCTTCAAGCTCTTTAATGCGTTCTGTCAATGCCCGATTGGCTTGTGCTTCGTCAGTGTTCGCTGCAAATCCCTGATCGGCAGTAAGATGCACTTGGCTCTGCGCTCTTACAGGTGGCATGCATAAATGGAGAGTCATACGTTTCTCTTTAAGCTGTTTCTCATGCTCAAAAGACCTCAGTTTGAAAAGCAAGCTGGAATAGCTCAAGTCAGGCTGTAAAGAATCTGATAGCAAATCTTTAAGACGTAACTGTGTTATCATGACTTCATCCCAGCACCCTCGGATGAACTGCTGGAGAAGCAAAGTGTCAGAATGTTTGCCAACCACTCCCCTCTTTTCAACCACCTCCTGCATCAGGGAATGGAGTCGCCTCAAATAATCAGAGGGCTTCTCACCTCGGTTTTGGTGCGTCTCTATAAACTGGATGTACAGCTCATCTCCACCCGTGACACTACCATAAGCTTTTTCTAGCTCCCGCGCGTACGTTTCTGGTGGCGCATTTGTGCCTACTCCTAGGGCAACATTAAGAGCAGGGGGAAGGAGACTATCCAAAATATGCCTTCTCTTATGCCTCTCCATCAGAGAAGTGTCTGAGAGTAACTGCCTAGCATACAATTTCCACGTGGTGAAATCAACTTCCCCATTAGGCTTGGGGCAATGTCCGGAAAACATTCTTAACTTGGGGGGTGAGGGAACATGTCCCTGGTAATCTGAGTCATGTTTCACCACATGTTCCACTACTACACGCTGTACGTCCTGTGGTATAGTGAAAGTGATAGGAGTTTCATGCGTTGCGTTCCTCTTCACAGGAGGTGAATCAGCTCGAATCGCAAAAGACACTTTTGGGGCCGAACTGGCGACTACAGTAGGCTTTGCTGCTGACATTACATTACCAAATTTTCTTGGAGCAGGGGTTGAAGTGGAAGGGCCCCTATCAGCACCATCAGCTTTGTGTGCAAGCTTAGTCGCAACCTGCTGGCTTAGATCATTTACATTTACACAGTGAAGTTGTGCTAAACTCTCTATTTGCACCAACAGCTGATCAGCCATATCATCCAAGGTTTGACCTGAATATTCACTCTGTATTGGTGTTGGAGAGCTAGAGTGAGGCTGCATATCTTCGATCTGTCTACCCTCTATTGGCAAAACACCCCATACATTTTGGCCATCTGCATTCAAATATTCTTCTTCGGCTATTAAAGGGGTAGTAACCTCCTGAAATTCACAAAGAAGCTCTCCTGAGAATCTGTCACCTAACCACTCTATTTTCTTCACCTCATCAAGATGATCGAAACATCTCCTCACTTCCATGAGAGTAGTATTTGGATCTACTTTTGTAAGTATTACAGATCTTTCAGGATCAAAATTATGCTGCTTGCACAAGTCCATTGTGAGAGAAAAGAAAGAAAGAAAAAAAATTAAAGAAAAAATACTGTATAAAATATTCAGAACAGTTAGGACTAAAACACGATTTTGTCAAACAAGTGCAGCCCCACGTTGGGCGCCAAATTTTTCTCTCTCGATTCTTGGATGTAACCCCTTAGTAGGATTTAACACCAGAAAAGAAAAGGAGGAAAAATATCTACCGGGTCTGAGCTCACCAAATACAAATAAATCACAACCTATATTAATATTTGGAGTCCCGGGTTCGGGGTCTCACACCTTGCATTAACAAAAATAATAATAATTTAATAATCTTAAATGTGTGTCTGCACTTGTTTAAATGGTTGTCTACAGTACTAACTGGACAAATAAAAAAAATATATATATATACCAGTAAAAAAAAAGAAAAAAAAAAAGAATTAATTAATGAATAATAATAAAATGAATTAATGAATGAAACAATCAGTTCACTTAACAGTAACTGTATTCACTGAAATCCTTTAACATCAATTCAATGTGCACGCATCACAAGAATACTTTTGCCCCTTTACAAATCACCATTTGAAAACAAAATATATATTCATCAATGACAATCAAAGAAATAAAAAATAAAAAAAAATAAACAAAGAATCGATATGTGTACACTGAAGTCCGAGTTCAATGCAATTGACTCAGTTCAGTTCGTGTGAATGTAATTGACTCAGTTCAGATTGTGTGAATGTAATTGACTCAGTTCAGATTGTGTGAATGTAATTGACTCAATTCAGATTGTGTGAATGTAATTGACTCAGTTCGCGTTGAAGTGGAAGTGACTCAGTACCGTTCGTTTGCATGTGAATGCCTACAACAATCTTTGCAGGAATGAACGATGAACGAATCTTTTTTTTCTTCCTCGTGAAGGCAGAGTCACAGATGACGCAATTCCTCCACAGTGAAATCCAGCGTGGTTCTCCCTCGCTACGCGAATCCAACACGATCACGGAGCGTTGAAACAATCCACACTAATGCAATAAAACAGTTCAGACATCCATTTAGGAAAATATTGACAACGATGGTTTAGATTAATGATAGCCACACATGTGGTTCACATCTCTCTCTTCAATGAGCTGGCGCGCATGTGACGTCAGCACCCATCACGAAATGCACTTAACATTCATAACTTTTGAACTTAAAAATATTATTCCCATTACATAAATGTGCAAACAGGTTTTAACAAGTATACTGCTACAGCATAAACATTTTACATGTGTTCTATGGCACACTTTATACTCGATTACGAACAGCATTAACCATCCACATTTTCTTATATGAACGAACACCAACTTAAACATTATTTATGAAAATAGGAAACAATTATGACTTACCTAATGCAATAAAACAGTTCAGACATCCATTTAGGAAAATATTGACAACGATGGTTTAGATTAATGATAGCCACACATGTGGTTCACATCTCTCTCTTCAATGAGCTGGCGCGCATGTGACGTCAGCACCCATCGACGCAATTTTTTTTTACTTTCGTCAATCAGTGAAAACAAAATAATAAATAAAATAAAATAATAATAAAACATACGTCTGAACATTTCATGCATTAGGCAAGGAAAAATATAAAATCAAAACAAACAAAAAAAATATACATGAAAAATACATCAGAACACAGCCTCAATTATTTGGGTGGGTTACATTTACATGACAATGATGTACTAAAACTGGAAACTTTTTTTCTTTGTTTTGCGCATACAGATGTCAATGTTGTCAAAACGATCCCCGTTCACATGGATTTGCGAAAACAACTAGTTGTTGGCGATGTCACTTTGCACAGAAACACTATGCGACTATAGACTGAACACGTAATACAGATTCACATGATGTCACCGTTTTCACAAATTTGCGTTTTTTTTTTTACACAGACAATAATGGTATCGTTTTCAAAAAAGTCCACTTTGAAACCTGTTTTCAAAAGTTTGTGTTTTCAGGCCCCCAAAACACTGCTGTCGTGTAAATTAAAAGGTTTTCAGTTTTTAGTTGAACGGCCCCACACCTGATCCGAACGCGCCGGACAATGATGTCTCTGATGATCACAGCATTGGATTTGGTTTTGTGAAGAGAGGCAAAGTGGTTCCTGGTGAACATCTGGAAGACTGGAGATGGCGGAGGGTAAGAGGTTTTCGCCCGAGGCCTAGCCCGGTGTCGGATCCGGAGTGGAGGAGGGCTGGGAGGATGAACAAGCTTAGTGGTAGCCGGTTAGAGTGGCACTAGATGGATTTATTCAGGAATACAGATAAATAGCGAAATCAAAAATTTCCAAGGATACGTTCATCCATTTTAATAGCAAAGATTAATTAAAGCCACACTATGTAACTTTTCGCCAATAGAGCTCGTTTATTCAAAACAAAGGCGTAGCTTGATGACACCTTGATTTGGCAGAATCATGGGAGTTGTTGTCTTAACCTCTACAGCCGGTATCCCCATCAGAATCATGGGAGTTGTTGTCTTCACCTCTACAGCCGGTATCCCCATCAGAATCATGGGAGTTGTAGTCTTCACCTCTACAGCCGGTATCCCCATCAGTATCATGGGAGTTGTTGTCTTCACCTCTACAGCCGGTATCCCCATCAGAATCATGGGAGTTGTTGTCTTCACCTCTACAGCCGGTATCCCCATCAGTATCATGGGAGTTGTTGTCTTCACCTCTACAGCCGGTATCCCCATCAGTATCATGGGAGTTGTTGTCTTCACCTCTACAGCCGGTATCCCCATCAGAATCATGGGAGTTGTAGTCTTCACCTCTACAGCCGGTATCCCCATCAGAATCATGGGAGTTGTAGTCTTCACCTCTACAGCCGGTATCCCCATCAGAATCATGGGAGTTGTTGTCTTCACCTCTACAGCCGGTATCCCCATCAGTATCATGGGAGTTGTTGTCTTCACCTCTACAGCCGGTATCCCCATCAGTATCATGGGAGTTGTTGTCTTCACCTCTACAGCCGGTATCCCCATCAGAATCATGGGAGTTGTAGTCTTCACCTCTACAGCCGGTATCCCCATCAGTATCATGGGAGTTGTTGTCTTCACCTCTACAGCCGGTATCCCCATCAGAATCATGGGAGTTGTAGTCTTCACCTCTACAGCCGGTATCCCCATCAGAATCATGGGAGTTGTTGTCTTCACCTCTACAGCCGGTATCCCCATCAGTATCATGGGAGTTGTTGTCTTCACCTCTACAGCCGGTATCCCCATCAGTATCATGGGAGTTGTTGTCTTCACCTCTACAGCCGGTATCCCCATCAGAATCATGGGAGTTGTTGTCTTAACCTCTACAGCCGGTATCCCCATCAGAATCATGGGAGTTGTTGTCTTCACCTCTACAGCCGGTATCCCCATCAGAATCATGGGAGTTGTAGTCTTCACCTCTACAGCCGGTATCCCCATCAGTATCATGGGAGTTGTTGTCTTCACCTCTACAGCCGGTATCCCCATCAGAATCATGGGAGTTGTTGTCTTCACCTCTACAGCCGGTATCCCCATCAGTATCATGGGAGTTGTTGTCTTCACCTCTACAGCCGGTATCCCCATCAGTATCATGGGAGTTGTTGTCTTCACCTCTACAGCCGGTATCCCCATCAGAATCATGGGAGTTGTAGTCTTCACCTCTACAGCCGGTATCCCCATCAGAATCATGGGAGTTGTAGTCTTCACCTCTACAGCCGGTATCCCCATCAGAATCATGGGAGTTGTTGTCTTCACCTCTACAGCCGGTATCCCCATCAGTATCATGGGAGTTGTTGTCTTCACCTCTACAGCCGGTATCCCCATCAGTATCATGGGAGTTGTTGTCTTCACCTCTACAGCCGGTATCCCCATCAGAATCATGGGAGTTGTAGTCTTCACCTCTACAGCCGGTATCCCCATCAGTATCATGGGAGTTGTTGTCTTCACCTCTACAGCCGGTATCCCCATCAGTATCATGGGAGTTGTAGTCTTCACCTCTACAGCCGGTATCCCCATCAGAATCATGGGAGTTGTTGTCTTCACCTCTACAGCCGGTATCCCCATCAGAATCATGGGAGTTGTTGTCTTCACCTCTACAGCCGGTATCCCCATCAGAATCATGGGAGTTGTAGTCTTCACCTCTACAGCCGGTATCCCCATCAGTATCATGGGAGTTGTTGTCTTCACCTCTACAGCCGGTATCCCCATCAGTATCATGGGAGTTGTTGTCTTCACCTCTACAGCCGGTATCCCCATCAGAATCATGGGAGTTGTAGTCTTCACCTCTACAGCCGGTATCCCCATCAGAATCATGGGAGTTGTTGTCTTCACCTCTACAGCCGGTATCCCCATCAGTATCATGGGAGTTGTTGTCTTCACCTCTACAGCCGGTATCCCCATCAGTATCATGGGAGTTGTTGTCTTCACCTCTACAGCCGGTATCCCCATCAGAATCATGGGAGTTGTAGTCTTCACCTCTACAGCCGGTATCCCCATCAGTATCATGGGAGTTGTTGTCTTCACCTCTACAGCCGGTATCCCCATCAGTATCATGGGAGTTGTAGTCTTCACCTCTACAGCCGGTATCCCCATCAGAATCATGGGAGTTGTAGTCTTCACCTCTACAGCCGGTATCCCCATCAGAATCATGGGAGTTGTTGTCTTCACCTCTACAGCCGGTATCCCCATCAGTATCATGGGAGTTGTTGTCTTCACCTCTACAGTCGGTATCCCCATCAGTATCATGGGAGTTGTTGTCTTCACCTCTACAGCCGGTATCCCCATCAGAATCATGGGAGTTGTAGTCTTCACCTCTACAGCCGGTATCCCCATCAGTATCATGGGAGTTGTTGTCTTCACCTCTACAGCCGGTATCCCCATCAGTATCATGGGAGTTGTAGTCTTCACCTCTACAGCCGGTATCCCCATCAGAATCATGGGAGTTGTTGTCTTCACCTCTACAGCCGGTATCCCCATCAGAATCATGGGAGTTGTTGTCTTCACCTCTACAGCCGGTATCCCCATCAGAATCATGGGAGTTGTAGTCTTCACCTCTACAGCCGGTATCCCCATCAGTATCATGGGAGTTGTTGTCTTCACCTCTACAGCCGGTATCCCCATCAGTATCATGGGAGTTGTTGTCTTCACCTCTACAGCCGGTATCCCCATCAGAATCATGGGAGTTGTAGTCTTCACCTCTACAGCCGGTATCCCCATCAGAATCATGGGAGTTGTTGTCTTCACCTCTACAGCCGGTATCCCCATCAGTATCATGGGAGTTGTTGTCTTCACCTCTACAGCCGGTATCCCCATCAGTATCATGGGAGTTGTTGTCTTCACCTCTACAGCCGGTATCCCCATCAGAATCATGGGAGTTGTAGTCTTCACCTCTACAGCCGGTATCCCCATCAGTATCATGGGAGTTGTTGTCTTCACCTCTACAGCCGGTATCCCCATCAGTATCATGGGAGTTGTAGTCTTCACCTCTACAGCCGGTATCCCCATCAGAATCATGGGAGTTGTTGTCTTCACCTCTACAGCCGGTATCCCCATCAGTATCATGGGAGTTGTTGTCTTCACCTCTACAGCCGGTATCCCCATCAGAATCATGGGAGTTGTTGTCTTCACCTCTACAGCCGGTATCCCCATCAGTATCATGGGAGTTGTTGTCTTCACCTCTACAGCCGGTATCCCCATCAGTATCATGGGAGTTGTTGTCTTCACCTCTACAGCCGGTATCCCCATCAGAATCATGGGAGTTGTTGT
Organism: Leuciscus idus; assembly: GCA_021554675.1. Taxonomy (NCBI): domain Eukaryota; kingdom Metazoa; phylum Chordata; class Actinopteri; order Cypriniformes; family Leuciscidae; genus Leuciscus; species Leuciscus idus. The sequence goes on from CM038623.1 coordinate 8,025,453, forward strand.
CTTCACCTCTACAGCCGGTATCCCCATCAGTATCATGGGAGTTGTTGTCTTCACCTCTACAGCCGGTATCCCCATCAGAACCATGGGGTAACACAGCGCTGTTTTATCATATTTGAGTGTGATGAAAGTTGTTATAATGCTACTCTGTGCGTTCGCTCTGCGGTCGACTATATGAGACACTTGTTAGCTAGATCGATATTAGGCATGGTAAATATGGTACTCACAGTAAACCAATAAATGAGATTTAAACAAAAAGACTAACTGTGTTGAGCTGTATAATAGTGATTAGTTTTCTATCGATGAATGTATCCAAACAGTTCCTCACCTGTCTAATAAAACATAATATATTAAACGTCTTTGGTGTTTCCATGGTTTTTACAAAATAAAACTGGAAATCGAGGGTAACGCAGGTATGTCGTCATTGATAGATGACACACGTGTCCTGGTTAAAACTGCTTATTTCTCTGGATTTAAACATTCTTAGAAACATTTGGGATAATGTAAGTACACAAATCAACAAAATATATATAACATTGTTCTAGTGGTTTTTGGATATTTTAATCCCAAAATATTACATAGTGTGCCTTTAAGTTAAATTATTATTTGATAAAAACTGAGGATTAAGAATCAACTTCCCGGAGCTCCAAACTCAAACCCCATGGCAAACAAACAGGATGTGATGTATCCATGAATCCAGAGAAACACTGGTCTTGCTTATAGTTGTCATCATATTTTTAACATTCATCTGAAAAGTAGACAGTTCATGATGTCACTTAGTTGACTGGAAAGAAGGCTGGTATGAAGGATTTCTTTATTTGAATTTAAAACATTTATATTATACATTTTAATAAAGGTAAATAAATACATCAGATAGTAGCATAGCATACAGCTATCCGAAATGATTAGAGATAGCGTTTTTTTCACCATCTACAATATTTTTCGATAAAAAACTAAATATGATACAAGCATAATTCTGTTTAAGAATAAATAATTATGACAAGGCATGCTTGTAATAAAAAAAATAATAGATTATGCCTTATTGCTTAATAACAATTAACAATGTCGCAAAACATACCTAAAAATCCAATTTCTTTCACTTTAACTATATAAATAATCTGGATAAAAATAAAGTTTTTTTCATAAATTAAAGTTTAATTGATTATGTTAAGAATCGCGAGAACAGCTTTAGATCAGTCAAACTACTGGGGTCCTAAGCTGGGACCATACCTGCTCAAAGTTATATGTAAAGGGTCTAGAATCGCCCCTGAAGGCTGGTAAAGGTCTGGCTATGCGAGAAAATAAAACTAGTTAAGGCTATTTCAGCAGCTGTGAATAAATAATGCAGACTTGAATTGAGTTCATTTGTTTTGACAATAAAATAATGTTTATTTATATCGTTTTAAACTCATAATGGTTCTAAAATATCCTGTAAGAGCAGAAGCCTGTTTATATTATACATATTATACATAACAAAGAACAAATGAATTTATCACACAATAAACAGCATTTAAATACCCAATGTTTTAGCTTGAATGTCCGTAATTGTCTTTCTTCATTGACTTTTGACCCCCGTCCAGCAGCAGAGACTCCAACAACACATCCATTCAGGAGAAAACACATCCATGAGAGAGGAACCAATGAAGATGAAGAATGGAAACAGACTGAGAAATCAGAAAGACACAGTGCAGTGTGTGAGCAGACAGTGTGTGAGTGTGTGACGTCTGCTTTAAACACACACTAATCACTGCATCATCTCAATGTCTATAGTGTCTGAATCTCTCAGTCCTCAATCTGAACTTTACAGATGTAACATGAAAGACAGAGAATGTGATTCATTATGTGCAAAGATTTATTGAACAAAACCAGTAACAGTGTTACACTGTGCAGATGTTACATTAAAGAGACGTTTTCACCTGATCTGATGCTTAAAAGTTACTTCCACTTCTGCAACATAGTGAAGTCAAAATTATTCAGTCATTTCCAATAATATTTGTAATTTATTTTGACCTAAAACCATGTTTTTTGGGTTTTTTTTTTAGTTTACCTGACAAAATGTTTTGACAAACTCAAAACACAGGAAAAAAGAAATAAATGTATACAGAAAAATGTAAGCTGTAACATAACTTGTTGACAAAATAAAATATAAAAGAACAAAATATAGAGACAATAGTGCAGACTGAGCCAATAATAACTGTACAACAAGAGTGTTGAATGCATCATTTCAGGGCTGCTGAAGATTGTCTCATTTAAATTGATAATACCAATCACTAAGGTGATTTTATCTGCATAATAAACATACTGTTATATAATATACAGTTTTCTGAAATTACATTTGCAGAAGCTTTTATAAGATCACACCAAATGAACAGCCCAGAGTGTTTCTACAGACCATCACCTTTGACTTGCTGAAGTCTCCACTGACGCACACACAATAACAACAGATGATGCCTGATACCAGAACAGCTCGTCATGTGATAATACCACAGATCTCTGTCTGCTGCATTGTAGATGTCTGCAGCATGTAGGTTAGCTAAAGGCTGACAAACTAAAAGCAACGTAATTTTAATTGTATTAAATGTAGTCTTGGACAGTTAAATGTGTTAGTGGTTGTATGTAAGGAAGGTGGGTGGGAAAAGTTTGTTACTATAAAAAAGGGAGTTTGGTTATGGTGTCTCAGTTGACTCTCACAGCAGGTTGTTAAATCTGACACAGAGACACTGAGACATCATAAACCCTGAATCCAGCATAGAGGGGTTCAGTGAATGTGGTGTTGAATGTGTGTAAGTGTGTGAGTGTGTGTGGGTGTGTGTCAGAGACGCTGTAGAAGGACAGAGTGCCGGCCGGCACGTCCACATACACTCCTACTCTTTTAGACAAGGGTGATGGGGCAGGTATGTCAGTATTTATATTATTGTGCCAGACAGTGAATCTGTTGTTAAAGCAGTACAGACTCCAGGATTTGTCATTGTATCCAAACCTACAGTTATTCCCGCCTTTATTTTGTTTATATGACACTGCTATATTAGCCCAACCAATCCGTTCAACCTCCCAGTAACAGCGTCCAGTCAGCCTCTCTTTACACAGAAGCTGCTCACAGGAATCAAATCTCTCTGGATGATCAGGATATGACTGCTTCTCCTTGACATAAGTTACTTTCCTGTTGTCTTCAGACAGAACGAGATGATTTTGTGCTGTGTTTGGATCCAGTGTGAGATCACAGGCATCTGAACACAAGAGTAGAGGTTAGAAGTACATAAAGGACAGTTCTAGAGCTGTGTGTGTGTGCGCGTGCGTCCATGTGTTTGTGTTTAACAGATTGGTTGGGGCCTAATGATTAGAGAGTCAGACTGGTAACCCAAAGAGATATACCTACATTTTCTCGGCCCTGGAGTGATTCTAATAGGTTTTCCATGGCCCAAACTGGAAAGGAACAAATGTAAAGTGCAAATAGTTCATATTTGATAGTTAATAAGTTGCGAGAAACAGCAAAATTATCAGCAAAAAAAGGGAGCCAAATTCAGGATTCTGGTCTAGCAACATTGTAATAAAGTCTAATAGCTGCAAAGCTCTACAAACTAAAACTAAGTGACTAAATAAATACCAAAATAAGGTGTTTAAATTTCACTCTCATAGTAGTACGTTTGCTCAAGTTAGGCCGGAAACGTGTTTTATGCAAATGCTTTATGCACAAATGCAGACACATATATTTTAGGTCTTTCACAATACCTGCACTTGGTCATTTGAAAGCATGTATACATGGACAGCAAGTGTGCAAGTCTGTTCCAGATCTTAAAAATGACAAAGGCCTGTGCCTGTAATGCCAATTCAAAAAGGTGTAGCTATCATTCATCATGTTTGAGAACTCACATGGCCCAAAATCATGAAATGTCAAGAAAACATTTTATGGTCTAAGTACATTAGATATTACATATAAATTAGTGGTAAAACGTAAAGTGTTGCACATTTTATTGGTGCAGAATTGAGTATATGTATTTTGTAAAAAAAAAAAAAAAACAAAAAAAAAAAACAACAGTACACAACATGAATGATTACACCCCTCTGAAACCCAACAAATTTAGAAAATTGTCTTTACATCTAGGACACATTTATTTATTTTTTTTTATTTTTTTTTAAGATATGTTCAGATGGGGTGTAATGATTTATGCTGTGTACTGTACTTGCCTCATACTTTCTCTTATTAGGTTATTAGCTACAAAAAAATAGATGATTAAGATCACTATATAATATTTTAATATCTAATGTTGCTGAGTTTAAGCACATTTTGTTCCTCTGTATTCTGTAGCAAATTCTGAAAAGGCATTTGTAAGCTATAATTCATGCTGTGTACTGTATTTTGGTTGGGTAAACGTAAATAGTGGTGAATGGGAGTATAGTGGTAATGTAGTGGTGAACTACAGCAAATATGTCTTTGCATTCCCATTTTGCATTCCCATTTTGCAGTTATTTTAGATATTTTAATGCCAATAACACAAATTGTAGTGCTATAAATATAAAATGTAAAAATAAACATTTGGGTATATTTACAATGCTAATAACCATGGAAATGTGTCATTACAGTCTGTAAATATCTCTTAACAACACAAGAATGCAAGCACTAGTACCCCTGAGACTTCCTGTTAATAAAGTATCTGGTAAGAATCTATTCTATATTAACAATGCATTCAATTGCATTACACATCAATAAACCACAATAATAAAATAAAAACAAATTAAGTGATGTCTCATGTCTCAAGTCAAGTGAATAACGGGTCATTGGACAGGCGTCCAATCACAACTGACTTCCGGAAAAGGGGAAATAACCAATGACATGTGAGGTTATTAAAACAGCAAGTCCTACCCCTCGACTGCCAAAAATAAAAGTGTTTGAGCGAGCAAAAGCATCAGGCGAGAGAAGATCAAGCACGTGCTGCGAGACATGTCCTAGCGTGCGAGGGCTTGAATTGCGTACAGAGATGGCATGCGCGTGCGTAGGGTTTGAAATGTGTTTGAAATGAGTTTTCCTCTCGCGGAAGTAATTACAGCGCGTGCCAGCATCAGTTGTGTGCTCGGTTCTTTTAGGCATTGATTTGCGGCCATACACCACAAGTAATAAATTGTCCTTTGTTACATAGAGACTACTGAACAGACATTTAGAAGATTATTTGAAGTCCAAATTATTGAATATCAAAATGTGTAAAATCTTTTGTTATAAGTGTTATATATCATAAGTTTTACACATTTTGTGTCTTCATGCCCACTTGAACACTTGGGCCAAATACAGGAAATACATCATGTGCAGAAACATCTAGGCTGTATCCAAAATAACATACTTCCCTACTATAGTAGGCAAAAAACTGTATGTGACGAGTTTTTAAACTCCGGACAAGGTGTAAACATCCTTTATGTGCAAGCATGAAACAATTGAATCCTTGAACTTGAAATTTGCAGGTATTTTGATGTTGCAGGATATGATTGGAGTAATGGGAGACATGTGTGTCATCAAATATGGGAGGGTAGGTACGTCATCTGGGTCATCAGATGGGCACCCTCTTTCACTGATGTTTCGTTAATGAGCCCACAACATCTCCTCAGGGCTCAATGGTGATACCTGGCATCCCATTCTCAGCTCCATTTGCTATTTTTGGACCCAGTCTTGAGTCTTTATCCAGATCCACTGGATGCTTCTCTCAGCTACCTCCTATGCAGTTTTAATGGTTCGTCACAAGCTCTGGCCTCTAACTCCTGGGTCTCTTAGCAAGTTAGTAGTAGATGTAGAATTTTCTGCATCCTACTTCCACCGGATGGATTTCAGTGTTCCATCCACAAAGTTGTATTTCAGCAGCTAGCTTAAGTATTTACACTCATAAACCTCTTCCAATGAATGTGAGTTCAATGATGAAGACCTTCGCATAGGGGGATCAGAGAACTATATCAGGCCTGAGGGTAGAGGTTGTGATCTCTGGGGGAAAAACAAATTGCCGACCAGTATCCACCAGCATCTTCCAGTCGCTGAAGCTTATCATGCTCCATTGATGTAGGCATTTTCCTGGTTACTTTTGCACATTCATGGACAATGATGGCTTGCAGGGAGTTACTCGCTGGTGGTAAATCATTTTTGGTAATACGTTTTTCCTAAATTTTAGAGGCAAGGCTCTAAAGGACTTGGTTGTGATGCCACGCGTAACGACCCTGGGTGACAGGATGACTTTACACCCTGTCAGTATGTGCTTGAGGGAAGCTGGGCTAGAGCAGAGAGCACACCCAGGATCTGCACCCAACCACTGATGGAGATTAGTTGGTATTGGAAGGATGTCATAAGTAGCTCTGATGATAAAACTAAATGCTTTGCTAAATGCTTTGCTTCCATTGTCCACAGGTCCTTCCAGCTGATCCTCCTCTTCTCCAACCTATCCCACCGTGTCCACTGTTCCTGTTTACAAAGGGAGACTGCCTTGGCCCATCTTGCTGCTTACTCCATTCTACGTATTTCCTCTACCACCATCCTCCTCCGCTCTGGTGCTATGGCTTTGTTTCACTCTGAGTCTACTAAATCTCATTGTTAATCCAAGTAGATGGATTAACTGAACAAACCTTGCTGAACAAGCCCCACAATGTCCGCATGTTTGATTGCTGCTACTGCCTCCTCCACTGCACTGGCTGGCCTCCATTTGCAGCCTGCTGTCAAGAGTTGTGCATTGTTACGCAGCACTATGTTTCATGATTCGTTGAGAGTCATCTTAAGTCTTACTTTAGCGCACTTGAACTCTTCTGTGAGACTAGTGAAGGGCAGTTTGAGGACAGAACTTCAGTAGAGGCCTATGTTGGTAAGACACCGTGGAACTCCGAGCCATTTCTTGATGTTACCTGTGATTTCTCTGTTCAGTTTCTCCACTGTTGAGATTGGAACTTCATAAACTGTAAGGGGCCACAGCACTTGTGGTAAAAGTCCACACCAGGCCTTCAATCTTCCAAGTAGTTGGGTGTTATTAATGGCCGGTAGTCCACTACTGATTTCCTTCAGCAGTTGTTGTACCTGTTCTTTGTCTTTCAGGCTTGCATCATACCACCTACCAAGCCTTTTCACAGGCTGCTCAGACACTGTTGGGATATGGTCATTTCCGATGAAGAACTTGATGTCATTAAGCATTCCCTTGACAATGGAGATGCTATGTGATTTTGAAGGTTTTATCTTCATTCGGGCCCAACTGGTATTCTCCTGTAGTTTTCTGAGTAGTCTTCTAGTACATGACACTGTGGAGGTCAGTGTAGTAATGTCATCCATATAGGTGAAGACTAAAATTTCATCATTAGGGGCCAAGCACTGAAAGTGCGTAGGCACCTCTTAAAATCGTTAGCATTCTTATTATTATTCTTCTTCCGTTTCTTCTTCTCTTCCATATGGAAGTCTATGGCAGCCCAGGAAAGTTATTACATTTGGCACACTGATAGATGACAGTCTGAACAGTCACCATAGCAAATTTGGAGTCTCTAACTCAATCCCTCTAGCACCACCAACTGTCCAAAGTTTCAGTCATGTTTATGCTAATAACTTTGAACCATAAGGGCTAGAAACAAAATTTGATCATTGTAAAATCCGTCATGTAAATCCTTCTGCCATTTAGATTTTTTTTAAAAACCTACTTTTTCGGACTCGTCCTTGCCCGTTGCTCCAATTTTCATGAAAATGTAACCAGATCATCTTCAGTCCATGCCAACAAAAAGTTAGAAGAATTCAAGTTGATTCGTCAAATCATTCATGAATACAGCGCAAACTAATTGTACGTAGTGCTTGCAAAAACAGACGTAAGGCTGTAACTCCGCAAAACTTTATCATATTCAGACCAAACTTGGTACATGTCATCACAAGCATGGCTTGAGGCTACATTCTGCTTTTCGGCACAGCGCCACCTACTGTTCCGGAGATAAAAAAATGGCTATTTTTGGTTATAACTTCTGAACGGTTTGTCCAAAAATCATAAAAGTATTTTATGTGTGTGTTTTGAGCCATTTTGGGCGTCGGCCATTTTGACTTTTGTACTAAAATGCTGTATTTTATGAACGCACAAACGTATCGTTACAAAACTTGGTATGGGTCATTGGCACGATGCCCTGAAAGAGTCTGAGAAGTTTCGGACCAGCGGCACCTAATCGTGAAAAAAATATATATTTACATGCTTATTACTTTGGACTTGGTTGACTTATTTTCACAGGAGACATATCCTTACAATCCTGAATCCTTGCCGAGTCCAACGATACCAAATATGCTAGGTTTCACCTTATAGTTAGCGCAACGTTGTAAATTAGCGCTTAAAATACTTTTGCGAATATCTTTGAAAACATTTCATTTCATTTGTAATCATTGTATTTTGTGAATCATAGGGTTCTTGAATACATATGCGTGTGTGATATAGACTTTGGGACAAGCTAGACTGCATGAATGGGGGTGAGAGTGTGTGCAGGAGTTAGAGACTGAAATATATATATATTAAATATAATATATATATATATATATATGTTTTCCACCGAAGCATAGCAATTGGATATACATTCCAATGTTAATGGGAACCATATATTCCACTGGTGTAAAGTAGTTTTTTGGTCAGTAGAAAATAAGACTGAGCTCTTTGTCCAGAGGACAGAGAGATGACAGAGATGCTGTAATGAAGACCTTTGTTTGGTCCATTGTTGCTCCCTCCTATGTCTTACATATTATGGTAAAATAAATAAGAGATCTATTGGCAAAATAACTGGTGTCTGTGTATCGTGAATTAAACAACAAAAGGGGATAAGCATGATTTTTAAATCTACATAGGCTCTTAGGGGAGGGAGGTGCAAGTCTGAATTAAGCCACTGTCCACCCACCACCCACCTTGAGGCTTGAATGATGACCTCTATGGCCATAGTAAAAGCCAAGGGTGAGATAGTGCATCCTGCAATATTACCAATTTCCAAGCCTTGCCACGAGGTAGTAACCTCAGAGGTGGTAAATCAGAGGTGAAATATTACTTCAAAGTTGTAATGGTGTTCGGAATATTAAAGAAGTTGAAAGCAGCCCACAAGAGATTATGGGGACTGACCCAAAGGCCCAGGACTGACTGTAAGGTCTAGGAAGATGACATGGAGGTCCTTTGTCCCCACCTTTGCCATCTGGATTTGGCACCATATCATACTGGAATGCTCTAAGCACCCAGAAAACCCTGTTATACCTGCTTTCTGTACGGGTACAATCTTCTCCTTCCACACTATCCTCACGAGCCTCCAGAGAAACCTCAGGACATCCGATGCATTCTTGTACACCTTGTATGGGACTCCATTTGGCCCTGGGGCTGATGCTGAGGGACTACACTTCCATCTTTTTCGAAGTTGGAGGGTGAATCTCCATTTTATGTTCTGGAGAATTGATTGGTGGGATGTCTATAGTGGAACTGACATTTGTTAGTGCCGTCTTGGGTTGCAGTGTATCGTCTTCAAGTGATCCTCCAGATTTTATTTGTTACTTTCAGAGTTCCACTTTTCTCCCTCGGTCAGAGACTTGTCAGAAATTTGAAGGGATCATTAAAGAACTGAGTTCTTGTTCATTATTTTTTCCTTCTACGTTTTTGCATGTTCTCTACTCTACGGAGGGATGGCAATCTGAGTTTGATGTCACCTTGAAGTGCATTGATACCTTCTTTTTGCCTTTCAGAGCCTTTTTTTTCCCACTGCTTTGCCTCCTTTTCTTGAACGAGGGACTTGATCTCCTGTTGCCTCCTGGATATTGATGCAATTGGGGCCTTTTTTCCACCTTCCTTTCTTGTACTTTGAAACGTTCTACCCCATACTGATATTTAATGTCTCCCATTGTTTTCAATTTCTTCTCCACTGTACCTGTAACTTGCTCTAGCATCAGGGTCACATCTGTATTAATTGTTTTCCACAATTTTTTGTTGGCAGCAGCAGGCCATTTCATGTGCAATCTGTTCCCGGTAAGCCTCCTCTCTATTGCATATCTAGGAGGTTGGGAAGGATTCCCTACTGATGTCGTCCCTGTGCTTTTGGGTGCTTCCTCTGTGACAGAGGTACTGCTGCACTGCAAGCTGTGGTTTGCATTCACTTGCTGTGCTTCATTCAACAAATTTTTCTTCTTTTTCTTACCTTTTGCAAGGAGTTAATGTGATGCTCCTGTCTCTCCTCTCTCAAGCACTTTTTCCTTCCTTGATGAATCCTCAATCCCAAGTGTAATGTAACTTTCTTCCATCCACAAGCACATGTCTGCAGTTTATGGCCCTTTGCTGCAGGTGTAATTGCGACAACACCTGTGGTACTCTCTTGGTCTGCACAAATGTTGCTCATTGTTGTTTCCAGTATTTTCTTCTGTTGTCTTTCTGTAGCTATGGCGGGTGTTTCCAATATAATAAACAACTTAGGAATCTACAGACATGGGTAGCTAGCCCATGACTGTCCCATTGGGGTCTATTCTCAAATTTGAATTCACAGTACTCATGAAAGAGTAGGCAAAAAGTACCTGTATGACCTACTACATCCGGCGAGATTCTGAAGTGTGCATATGATGGACACTTTACTATCCCATGAGGCTGCGTTACTCATTCATATTATATAGACAATACTTATTTAACAGTTACAAAGTAAGTTCTTTCAAGATAAGGACCTGTTCAAAAGAGAACGTGATTTTGGACACAGCAATAGTTTCAAATGAGCTGAAGTCTGCTTCTCTTGTTCTGCATTCATCAGTTATCTTTTTGCTACCAGCTATTGTTATGTCCAAAGCAGGTCTGTCAATGTCTTAAAGCTGGAATACACTACATGACTTAAGCTCAAATTTTCCCCCAATTTGCAGTCTAGATGAGCTGACAATAGTTGCCAAAAGTCTGCACCAGTCTGCAGATTTTGGACAGACGCAGTTGACAAATTTCACAAAAAAACTGCGTAGTATATGATGGGCACAGACTGATTTTTTAGCTTCAGACTATGATTTCATCAAGTAAGAGGATACCAAAAAAATAAATATATATATATATATTTTGAGCCGATTGTAGAAACACACATCAAAGCGTATGATACGTCACTACTGAAATCGAAGTGTTCTTCTATCTAACACAGTTGGAATTCAATATTTGACTCATTACCACAGATAAAACAACTGACTGTGCAACTCACCTCTAAATTATGCTGTAATAATGCTGAGTCCACACTGACCATATCTACCCACCCAAGACCGCATCCAAATGCGCTTGGCTTGTTTTTTCTTTTGTCACTACAACAACTATTGTGGTCATCTCCTGCACATCCATGTTTGTTTCATCTGTCATGCATCGCCTAGCAACTAGGGTATACTAGGGTACTAGTAACGTTTAGTGTATGATGTCCAGTTCTCTTACGAGAGGTCTCTCGTACTGCGTAAGATATCTTACGCTAGGGGAAAATCCTTTTCCGCGAGATATTGAAGCCAAAAATTATCCTTAATTTTGTAATAATGCAAAACGCGTTGCAGCAGCAATGCAGACATAGGCGAGACAGCTCGCGCGCCTATTGGCTGCTCTGCGGCAACTGCAGCAGCCTATCGAGCGAGGCCTGGCGTGACGTCAGACCCAATCAGGGCACTTCGCGCCCGCTGCGTCACGTCCCGCCGAAATGGCCGTGGTCTAGGCCTATAAATATCGCTCGCAGGCAGCTATTATCTGATTTTTCATCCTTCAAGCGAAGCACACGCATCGCTGGAGCTGGATAAGAAGCCGCGCCGTCTGAAAGAGAGCACCTTCAGCGGGACGAGTCACTGAAGTCGCTGGCCGCGCCGCCTTCCTGCTGCGCTTTCCGGCATTATATCCTTTCTCTGCTACTGTGTTTATGTATGTGTGTGTGCTCGCCGCCGCGACACACACTCCCATTGCACTAAAAGAGCTGGGCGTCTTTTTCAAGACGCCCCTTTTCCTGATCACGCAGCTCTCGCACTCGCTGACGGCGACTGCCCTCACTGCGAGTTAGGTACTGCCTATGGTGACTCTGAGGACTCACCTGGCATCCTTCTCCGAGACTGCTCCTCCGCCCCCCCCCCCAACCCGCAAAGCTTGCCGGTTCGCCCGCTTGCCTTGCCTGCTTGGGGGACGATACCTGTTCTCCCTCTGTTCGAGCCGCGCACACCGCGCCGCTCACAGAGGATGTCAGGAGCGGGCGGTCACGGGGCTAGCTTTCTCTCTCCCTCTGTTCAAGCCGCGCAAACTGCGCCGCTCACAAGGGAGGCTGGAAGCGGACGGTCGGGGTTAGTTTTTCTTTACGTTATAAGAAAGCTACCCTGCCTTCTGCGCCCCATTCATGCGTCACTCACCGGCGAAAGGAGAAAGATGTGTTTTTTAGTCCCTCCGAGGATGGACTGACCTTCAATTTCTCATACATATTCCCAGTTCCCTGATCATGCGACTGGAAATATCAATATTGCAGCAGGCGAGCCTGTTTTAATACAAGCGCGCCTGCAAGCATACGCCGAAGAAAGCATGTGACGCTCTTATATGCTCGTGCATCCGAAAACCTTTGCGTTCCCCCCTGTGGCTCAGTGGCGGAATCATTGGTTTTTCTCACGAGAGACCGGAGTTCGAATCCCGGTCTAGCGGCAGTTAAAATTATGCCGCCAATGCTTCGCTCTGTCAGTTCCCTGAAAAGCGACTGCAGACGTGCATTTTGCAGCCAACGAGCGCGTTGCACAACCCGCTCGCCTGCACCCAAACACCGTTTCTATGGTTTCCGTGCGTCACTGGCGAAAGGAGAAAAGAGCGTTTTCTGGTCCCCCCGCGGACGGACCGACCTCCTCTTTCTCGTACATTTCTCATTCCCCTCTGAAGTTCGGGCGACTGGAAATGTCAGTATTGCAGTGAGCAAGCCTGTTGTAATACACGCATGCCTGCAAACAAACGCCAGCACGTTGACGCTCTCTTATAATACTCGCGCTAACTGAGTTACAATGTGTCTTCCCCTGTGGCCCAGTGGCAGACTCTCAGGCTTTTGCACGCGAGAGACCCGCGTTCGATCCCCGGGTCTACCGGCAGATAAAATTATGCCGTCAATGCTCGCTCTGTCAGTTCCCTGAAAAGGCGACTGCAGATGTGTATTTTGCAGCCAACAAGCGCGTTGTACAACCCGCTCGCCTGCACCCAAACACCGTTTCTATGGTGTTCCGTGCGTCACTGGCGTAAGGAAAAAAGGGAGTTTTTCTGGTCCCGCTGCGGACGGACCAACCTCCTTTTTCCTATACATTTCCCATTCCCCTCTGGAATTCAGGCGACTGGAAATGTCAATATTGCAGTGAACAAGCCTGTTGTAATGCACGCAGGCCTGCAATAAACGCCAGCATGTTGACGCTCTCTGTTTCTATGGCAACTTCTCGCTCGTTCAGTTCCAGTAAATGTGACTGTTCCAGTGTATCCTGCAGTAAACAAGTCGGTTCTGTCACCCGCTTGCCTGCACACAAACGCCGTTTTTACGGCTACCCAGATAAATCCCATAAGTGTGAATTTTTCTGGTGTCCCGGCCACGGCCGATGGTGCTTTATGTGTAAGAAGAATGCCCACTGCCCAGTGCCCATCTCTACACACAAGCACAGCCCGTCACACAGGGCTCGCGCACATGAATCGGCTCAGACCGATTGCGCTTCAAACAGGGTGAATGTGCCCACTAACACCACGTTATGCATGTCTCATGGTTTCTGTAAAAACGAAACCAACGTGCACTCGCTTCACGCAAGCGAACGATGCTTTCGGTGTGATAAATGTGCCCGCTGTCCCGCGCCCACATCCACACATAGACATGACAGTTCCCACGGGAACCGCCCAGCCCTCCCCCGCGCGGTTAACCACCGCAGAGGAGTCGAGCGCGGGCAATCTGCCCGCTGTCATCAGCGCGCCCCATGCCTCAAATGTCACGAGCGACACGCTTGTGTTACAGCACACCGAAGCTTCTCCATCGCTGAGCGAGCGGAGCGCGCTTCGTATTCGACCCCTAGCTATCCATGCAGACGCATGGGCAAAGCTACCCGGGATTTTCGAAGTGGGTGCTGAACATTATAGAAAGAGGCTATTCGCTGCAGTTTCGCCGACGCCCTCGCCGCTATGTGGCGCGCGTCGAGACCACGGTAAAAACAGAAGTAGCACATCTACTTCGAGCCGAAGTGACGAAACTATTGAGCAAAGGGGCCATAGAACCTCTCTCTCAAGATCAGAGCGAGGGAGGGCTATACAGCAGATACTTCCTGGTACCGAAAAAAGACGGGGGTCTCAGACCCATACTAGATCTAAGGCAACTGAACAAAGTGCTTGTGAAGCGACAGTTCAGGATGCTCACGACCAGGCAAATCCTTGTGCAGATTCGCCAAGGAGATTGGTTTGTGTCAATAGATCTGAAAGACGCGTATTTTCAAATACAGATAGCGTCACGTCACAGGCGATATTTGAGATTCGCCTTCGAGGGCCAGGCATATCAGTACACAGTCCTGCCGTTCGGTTTGTCCCTAGCACCCCGTACATTTACGAAGTGCATGGATGCGGCGCTCGCACCCCTCAGAATGAGAGGCATGCGAGTGCTGAACTATTTGGACGATTGGCTGATTCTAGCGCAATCTCACGCAGTGCTCATAGAACACACGACCATTTTACTCGATCACCTCGAGGATTTGGGTCTGAGTGTCAATTGGGCAAAGAGCTCCCTGTCACCCAGTCAGAAAATATCTTTCCTGGGCACAGAACTGGACTCACTATCCATGATAGCGCGACTATCACAACAGCGCGCGGTAGACATTCGACGCACAGCGAACTCTTTTCGCTGCGGCGCGTCTGTCCCGCTCAAGAAATTTCAGAAGATGCTAGGTCTCATGGCCTCAGCATCGTCAGTGCTCCAGCTGGGTCTGCTCCGCATGCGCCCGCTGCAGTTTGGCTGAAAGCGCGAGTCCCACGCGAAGCGTGGGCACCCGGTTTGCTTCGCCTCAGGGTCAATCAGAAATGCGTTACAGCTCTGAAACCCTGGAAAGCGAACGACTGGTACCAATCAGGTGTAAGCCTGGGGACTTCCTCGAGGGTGAAAGTGGTGTCCACGGACGCGTCCTCCTCGGGATGGGGAGCGCTGCTCGAGGGCAGACCGTTCTTCGGCCAGTGGTCAGAACGGGAGAAGCTCCTGCACATAAACTGCCTCGAAATGCTGGCAGTAGACAACGCGCTGACGCGTTTTTTGTCCCCAAATAAAAGGTCACCACATCTTGGTCCGTTCGGACAACATGTCTGTGGTGTCCTACATAAATCGCCAGGGCGGCATCAGATCCGAGAAACTGTACAGGCTGGCAGAACGCCTCCTGGTATGGGCTCAGTGCAACCTGCGCTCGCTCAGAGCAGCGCACGTGCCAGGGATCTTGAATTTAGGACCGGACAGACTGTCCAGGAACAATGTTCCGGCAGGCGAATGGTCTCTACACCCACAGACAGTCCAACTGCTGTGGAAGAAATTCGGCAGAGCGGAAGTGGACCTGTTTGCGTCTCAAGAAAACGCTCACTGTCAAGAATTTTTCTCCAAGAGCAGGAGCGCGCTGGCCCATGTGTGGCCCCGCCGCCCGCTCTATGCTTTTCCCCCCGTCTCTCTCCTGCCTCAGGTGATAGAACGGATCAGGGAAGAAGGATGCTCAGTACTGCTGGTAGCACCGTTCTGGAAAAACCAACCTTGGTTCCCAGCCGTGATGCAGTTAGCAAGTACTGCCCCGTGGCCAGTACCAGTGAGGAGAGATCTCCTCTCACAGGCCCGCGGCTCGATCTGGCATCCTCACCCGGAACTATGGTCCCTTCATGTCTGGGCCATCAACGGGTACATGTTGGACTCCCTAAAGGAGTATTAAACACGATCACGCAGGCTAGAGCTCCGTCTACAAGACGACTCTATTCTTCGAAATGGTCAGTGTTTTCGGGCTGGTGCACAGCCCGTGGTGTGTCACCCACAAACTGTGATGTGACGGAGGTGCTTTCCTTCCTACAAGAGCTGTTGGATGGGGGCAGGGCCCCCTCCACGCTCAAAGTTTATGTGGCGGCTATAGCAGCGTTCTCAGAAACAACGCTTGGTCAGTCAATAGGAAGGAACGATTTAGTCATCCGCTTCCTTAGAGGGGCTAAGAGACTGAATCCTCCCAGACCTCCCTCAGTCCCCGTATGGGGCCTTTCTACGGTTCTGGAAGCCATGAAAGGTGCGCCATTTGAGCCTTTACAGTCAATCGATTTGAAACACCTGTCTTTCAAAACGGTGTTTTTGCTGGCTCTCGCTTCAGTGAAGCGCATAGGGGATCTGCACGCGCTCTCTGTGAGCGCGGCGTGCATGGAGTTTGGGCCCAATGACTCAAAAGTTATACTCAAACCTAAGCACGGTTATGTTCCAAAATCCCTCAACACACCGTTTAGGGCGCAGATTATCTCTCTGTCAGCCCTACCGGTCCCTGATGAGGAAAGAGACGCGAGCCTCCTTTGCCCAGTCAGGGCATTACGAGCTTATGTGTCTCGCTCGTCTGTTTTCAGACAGACGGAACAGCTCTTTGTTTCGTTTAGCGGACGTTCTAAGGGACTAGCCGCGTCGAAACAGAGCCTATCCAGATGGATAGTTGATGCTATAGCGCTGGCATACGCCTCCAAGGGCATGCAGTGCCCTTTGGGTGTCAGAGCGCACTCCACAAGAGGCATGGCCTCTTCGTGGGCCTGGTCAAGTGGGATTGCCTTGCAAGATATTTGTATGGCGGCAGGCTGGGCCTCCCTGTCTACATTTATAAGGTTTTATAACCTAGAGGTTCCCGCCCTGCAGGCCAGGCTGCTGTCGGTCTAAACTACCAGTATTATCTGACCTGATGCGTTCAGCTCAGAATGCTGCGTTTGCTGAGCACAGCTCAATGTTCGACAGTATAAAGCTGGGCAAACTGTGTAAGACCCACATTTTTCCCCATCAGTTCAGGCCGTACCCCGCCCTGTCTGTATGATGAAATTCGCGTCCCATCGACGCTACTTTATGTGGAAAAGTGAGGCTGCACCCCTCCTTCTTCCCGGACTCCCTGTGAGTTCACTGAGTGATTGTGCACTATATGTACCCCGGGCTTTCGCCCTTGGGTCTTTGGTGTCAGATCTCAGCATGCACGGCGTTTTACATTGGGTCCCCTAGCGTAAGATATCTTACGCAGTACGAGAGACCTCTCGTAAGAGAACGTACTCGGTTACTAACGTAACCTCGGTTCTCTCTAGAAGAGGGAACGAGTACTGCGTATCTTGCCGTGCATGCACACGCTCTGGTTGCTTCGATGATGAAAAACCAGATAATAGCTGCCTGCGAGCGATATTTATAGGCCTAGACCACGCCCATTTCGGCGGGACGTGACGCAGCGGGCGCGAAGTGCCCTGATTGGGTCTGACGTCACGCCAGGCCTCGCTCGATAGGCTGCTGCAGTTGCCGCAGAGCAGCCAATAGGCGCGCGAGCTGTCTCGCCTATGTCTGCATTGCTGCTGCAACGCGTTTTGCATTATTACAAAATTAAGGATAATTTTTGGCTTCAATATCTCGCGGAAAAGGATTTTCCCCTAGCGTAAGATATCTTACGCAGTACTCGTTCCCTCTTCTAGAGAGAACCGAGGTTACGTTAGTAACCGAGTACGTTTTTCTTTGTAAACATTTACAAATTTGGCAAGTGTATTATACCTAGTATTTTATAATCTGCTCAGATTTTAAAGGACGTGTAGTGTATTTCAGCCTTTATTTGATACACCTAAGCTGTAAAATTGAATTAGTTAGACACTTTAAAAAAGCATGCAAACCGATTGCCTTAAAAAAACTAGGTAAAGTGAAATAGGAATAGTATGTTGATTTCATCTAAGGCAGTTGTAAGTCAGTTGTAGTTCTTGTGTTTCTATTTCCTTCAGTGATTCTGCTTGTAAACATCAGGTGTCTTCAATAATGCTCGAAC
The DNA here is from genome assembly GCA_021554675.1 of Leuciscus idus. Lineage (NCBI taxonomy): Eukaryota > Metazoa > Chordata > Actinopteri > Cypriniformes > Leuciscidae > Leuciscus > Leuciscus idus. Next base: position 8,043,409 of record CM038623.1, read on the forward strand.
ATCACTCAATTAATCACTTAATTATCTCATTAACTCCAAAACTGCTCCGGTGCAACTTTAAACGCTCTGCTGGTGGTTCCCATATAAACACTGTGCAGAGTTAATTTAGCACTGGGGAATTTTCTGTGTGAAATTATTTTGACATAACACAAAATTAAGTTAATGTTATTAATAATATTGAGTGTATTAATTCAAATAATATATTTTAAGTAATTAAATAGTTTTTTTTTTTTTTTTGGAATAACAGACATACATTATCAATAACTTTTGCCAAACTTTTGCTTAATTCATCTTTGACATCTGTCTGGTATTCATATATTTTTGTTTAAATTACTCATTTTAAATGGTTGACTTTTAACAAGCTCAGACTAAATTCTTATTTGTTGAATTTAATTCATAATATTGCTTGTAATATGTTGCCACAATTTTATTGAGTAGATTATTTTTTCAGCGCAACAAATTTGGTGTTCTTTATCTTTTTAAAAATCACATTTTAAATTAAAAATTAAAATTTTAACCCAAAAAATAGCAATTAGACCCCCGCCCCCCTCCCAAATTGACATTAACTGAAATAATTATGTGGCATTTTTATATGCAAAGGAAGTCCATCAAACAGACTTTATGATCCACAAAGATATTTGATCTCACCAATCAATAGGTATGTTTACTTGCACTAATTCATCAACAACCTGAATGAATCCTATCTGCTTTTAGATTCTGCAAGTACTGATAATATGAACCCTAAACTTTGCAAATCGATTCACACATTAGTTTACATGTGTTTATGTGAAACTTATGTAAACATCAGAGGCTCTGGCAAACATGCATTACTTATTATACAATTCACGTCACCCGACTGACATTAACAGTATTAGTGATATTGTGTGAAACCCTGTTACTGCTCCACATACTTGAGTATCTGCATTGAGCAGTTTGGATCCACCAGTTTGTCGTTGAGCAGCTGGATTCCTGATTCTCCTGGGTGATTGTAGCTCAGATCCAGCTCTCTCAGGTGTGAGGGGTTTGAACTCAGAGCTGAAGACACATAACCACAGCCTTCCTCTGTCACCATACAGCCTGACAACCTACAGAGGCACAACGAAATTTGCATGATTAAGGAAAACTACTCATATTCATCTGTTAATTCATCACTGAATAACAAGGAACCCCTGATTTATATTAGCTATTACAAAATTGTTTGTTATTATTTCAAACTTTTAGATTGTTATAGCAACAGTTTTTGTTATGCATCTTAACCAACATGGAAGTTAATTTATGGACTTGTTTCACAATGTTAACTAAAATAAGAGACCATATAAGATTTCATAATTTGGGCTCCCTAGAAGTGGATCCATAGTTTATGAAGATAATATTCATAAAAACATTATATAGATATGGCCATTGTTTCTGCACAGCTTTATGCTGATATGATAAAAAAAAAAAAAAAAAATTAAAAAAAAACCTGTCTAGGCCATTTGATGTAAAAGTAAAACATAAGTCAAGTCAAGTATATTTGTATAGCGCTTTTCACAATACAGATTGTATCAAAGCAGCTTCACAGTATTAAATTAAAATAATACAACAAGGTTTGTTTCTAGTGGAATTTATTGATTGATAAAATTAAATTAAATATCCCCAAAATATCCCCAACTGAGCAAGCCAAAGGCAACAGTGGCAAGGAACCGAAAAACTCCATCAAGTGACCTAATGGTGTCCTAAAACTCCATCAGGTGACCTAATGGAGAAAAAAAAAACATTGGGAGAACCCAGGCTCAGTCGGGGGCCAGTTCTCCTCTGGCATTTATGAGCTAGAGGCCGGATTGTAGTTTGAACTGTAGGATTATATGAATGCCTGGCTGAAGAGATGCGACTTTAATCTAGTTTTAAACTGGGAGAGCGAGTCTGAGCAACGAACAGTATCAGGAAGACTATTCCAGAGTTTTGGAGCCAAATGTGAAAATGCTGTCCCTCCTTTGGTGGTTCTGGATATCCTAGGTATGACCAAAAGGCTTGAATTTAGTGATCTTAAAGAGCGCGATGGATTATAGGGCGATAGAAGATCCGTTAAATAGACTGGAGCTAAGCCGTTTAGGGCTTTATAAGTCAGTAGCAATACCTTGTAATTAATACGGAACTTTATAGGTAACCAATGCAGTGATGTTAAAATCGGTGTTATATGATCATATTTTCTTGATCTAGTAAGAACTCTAGCGGCGGCATTTTGGACTAACTGTAGCTTGTTTATTGAGGATTCAGGGCAACCAGCTAATAAAGCATTACAGTAATCTAGTCTCGAGGTCATGAATGCATGAACTAGCTTTTCTGCATCAGAAACTGATAGCATATTACGTAGCTTAGCAATGTTTCTAAGGTGGAAAAAGGCTGTTTTTGTAACATATGAAATATGATTTTCAAAAGACAGGTTGCAATCGAGTATAACACCCAGGTCTTTTACTGTAGAGGATAAAGTAACAGGACATCCTATGATGTTAAAGTTGTATTGTGCGAGGTTTTGTGGGCGGTTTTTTTTAACCGATAAGTATTATCTCTGTCTTTGAAAATTACGCGTCATCCAATCTTTTATATCTTTAACACACTCTGTCAATTTGGAAAATTTTGCGTTTTCATCCGGCCGTGATGAAATATATATTTGAGTGTCATCAGCATAACAATGGAAACTAATTCCATGTTTCCTTATAATATTTCCAAGTGGCATCATATATATTGAGAATAACAGAGGGCCTAACACAGATCCCTGCGGCACTCCATAGTTTACTGGAGTTATGATGGATTTTTCTCCATTTAAATAGACAAAATGGTAGCGGTCAGATAGGTATGATTTGATCCAGCTTAATGCTTGTCCTTGAACACCAGTATAATTTTGTAGTCGATCTAAGAGTATTGTGTGATCTATAGTATCGAACGCAGCACTAAGATCAAGTAAAACTAGTATTGAGATACAGCCTTAGTCAGAAGCTAAAAGTAAATCATTTGTGATTTTAACGAGCGCAGTTTCAGTGCTATGGTGCGGTCTGAATCCAGACTGAAACTTTTCATAGATATCATTTTGTTGCAAGAAAGAGCCCAGTTGAGCGGACACCACTTTTTCTAATATTTTAGACATAAATGGAAGATTTGAAATGGGTCTATAATTTGCTAGGTTATTATGATCTAATTGTGGTTTCTTAATGAGAGGTTTTATAACTGCCAGTTTAAATGTTCCTGGAACATGACCTTAAGATAAAGACGAGTTAATAATATTGAGGAGAGGCTCTTCCACTACAGGTAACACTTCTTTCAATAGTTTAGTTGGTATAGGATCTAATAAACATGTTGTTGTTTTAGATGAAGTGATAAGTTTATTTAACTCTTTTTGTTCTATAGTTGTAAAGCACTGTAATTGTTCTTGCGGGGTGATAATTGAGGCTGAATTATAAGGCGCAATTGAAGATTGAACGTTTACAATTGTGGTTCTGATGCTTTCTATTTTCTCAGTGAAGAAGTTCATGAAATCATTACTACTGAACTGTAACGGGATATTTTGTTCGGGTGACGTCTGTTTATTTGTTAGTCTAGCCACAGTGTTAAATAAAAACCTTGGATTGTTTTGGTTGTTTTCTATTAGTTTGCGGAAGTGCTCAGCCCTGGCCGCTTTTAGGGCATTTTTATAACGTGACATACTGTCTTTCCACGCGATTCTAAAGACATCTAAATTAGTTTGTTTCCATTTACGCTCTAAAATACGGGTTTCTCTCTTTAGAACATGCGTAGTATTGTTGTACCATGGTGCTTTAATTTTCTCTCTGACCTTTTTTAATTTAATAGGTGCAACCACATCCAACGTTTCTCTCTTTATTTTGCTCTCTTAAAATAAGTGCATTTTAAGTAGTTTCTGTGCTTGAAACAAATCATGATTGGAACCAAATACTCTGAACTTGAATTAGAGAGTACTGCACTAGACATCATATATGAACTTTTACACACCTCAGTATCTCCAGCTGACAGGTCTTCAGTCCATCAGAGAGCAGCTTCACTCCTGAATCCTGCAGGTCATTGTTACTCAGATCCAGCTCTCTCAGGACACAGTTTGAGGATTTTAGAGTTGATGATATAATTTCACAATCCTGAGCAGTGAGATTACAACCAGTAAGACTGAAAGAGAGTAAAACAAATTTGAAATTAAAATCTTAACATCATTATGCAATTGGTATTTCAATAATACCAGCTTCATTTTAATAAAAAGACATTATAAAAATAAATAGCAAATCACATCAAATATGTATTATTTAGCACAACGACAATATAAACTCTAATTCCATTCAGAAAGGACTCTTCATTGTAACCCGATTAAACACTTACAGGGCTTTTCTGAAGTTGATCACAGCTGGAATCAGTCTTCTTCTCCCCTCATCTGATGTGTTGTATTTCTTGAGGTCCAGCTCAACCAGCACCTCCTCTGACATCTGAAGCATGTAGGCGATTGTTGAGCAGTGAGCAGGAGAGAGTTTCTTCTTTGAGTGTTTGTCTGATTTCACAAACTCCTGAATCTCTCTGTACAGAGTCTGATCTTTGACTTCCAGCAGACAGAGGAACAGATTGATGGATCTTTCAGTGGAGAGTCCATGTCCATCTTTGATCTTCTCTTTAATGTACTGTGTGGTTCTCCTGATGCTCTCTGAGCTGTTCTCTGTGTGTGTCAGTAGATCCTGTAAGAGTCTCTGATTGGACTCCAGTGAGACACCCAGCAGGAACCGCAGGAACAGATCCAGCTGTCCATTCTTACTCTCAATGGCTTTATCTACTGCTTCCCTTTGCAGACTATGAACTACATCCAAAAACTTGAATGTGTCAATATTTTTCATTACATAATGGTAAAACAAAAAAAAGGCAGCAAGAAACTCCTGGATGCTCAGATGAATGAAACTGTAGACTTTCCTCTGATGAATCACAGATTCCTCCTTAAAGATATCAGTGCAAATCCCAGAATACACTGAGGCGTCAGTGACGTCTATGCCGCTCTTTCTCAGGTCCTCCTCATAGAACATCACATTGCCCTTCATCAGCTGTTTGAAAGCCAGTTCAGCAAGTTTCACAATCACTTCTCTGTTGGACTGCAGGAGTTTCTCTGGATCTTTCTCTGCATACTTCTGATTCCTCATGTTGATCTGAATCAGCAGAAAGTGGATGTACATTTCAGTCAGAGTTTGAGGGATTTCTGCACTCAGATCTTCTTCCAGGAGCTTCTGAAGCACAGTGGATGAGATCCAGCAGAAGATGGGTATGTGGCACATGATATGAAGGCTTCTTGCTCTTCTGATGTGTGAGATGATTCTGCTGGCTTGATGCTTGTCACCGATTCTCTTCATGAAATATTCCTCCTTCTGAGGATCATTGAATCCCTGAATTTCTGTCAGACGGTTGATGTATTTGGAAGGGATCTGATTGGCTGCTGCTGGTCTGGAGGTGATCCAGATGAGAGCAGAGGGAAGCAACTCTCCTTTCATGAGGTTTGACATCAACACACCCACTGATGAAGTCTCAGTCACATCAGAAACATTCTGAGCATCTGAAAACATCAGTGTGATTCTGCTTTCATCCAGACCATCAAAGATGAACACAACTTTACACTCCTCATAAATCTTTGAGTCCAGATCTTGAAGTTCAGGATGAAAGTCCAGCAGAAGTCTGTGAAGACTGTACTGATCATCTCGAATCAAGTTTAGCTCTCGAAATGGAAGCACAAACATGAAATCTACATCCTGATTGGCTTTTCCCTCGGCCCAGTCCAGAATGAACTTCTGCACAGAGAAGGTTTTCCCGATTCCAGCGATGCCTTTAGTAAGAACAGTCTTTATTTGGTATTTAAAGATGTCATTGCAGAAGATTGGAGATTCTTGTGAGTGTTGTGTTCTGGCTGTTTTCTCCATCTGTAAAACCTCATGTTCTTCATTCACTCCTTCTCTTTCTCCCTCTATGATATAGAGCTGTGTGTAGACCCTGTTCAGGAGGGTCCGAGTGTCTTGGAGTTTAATTCCCTCAAATAATCTCTCATACTTGTTCTTCATGCTGGTTTTGTGCTTGTCCTTGACTCTCTGCAGGCCTCCAGTCTCCAGTGTGTGTTTCTGCAGGGCTGCTTCAGTTTTTTTCTGACTGATATGAGTCTGATAGTGGGATGTAGAGGACGGCCCAGATCTGATCAGATCATGTATCTTCACCCTGCTGAAAAAATAAAAGAGCAGCAATTCCAGTGATTACAATGAGCATCAGAAATATCATCAATATATCATTTACTGGATCTGACTTTGGTGTCCCTTTTGAAGTTCCCTTGTGTAGTGCATATGTCCCTTGTGTTATATCATTGAGTTTCTTAAATTCTTTTAAATTATCTTACTTATCTGAGATGCACAACAGTAAATTAGCCAGTTAATGTTTATACTAACAGAGGGTCAGAGGTCAGTGGTCCATCACTGAAAGTAAGGGGTAGCATCATGGAGTTGTTACTCTTCAGAGACACACCGCTGGGTTCTGGAGACTCTGATCTCAGTCTCTCCCTCCTGCTGACAAATAAAAACAGAATGTTAGAGCACTAGCTATTAGGGTTACCCAATATTCCGGTACTACAGTAGTATTGCGATACTAAAGCTTAAAAATACAGGCGATTCCATTGTATTTTAAACGGTAGTATCATCAATACGGTAGTACCGTAAGGAATGTTGTGTGTGAGGCAGGTAAACTATTAAAAAGGTTAATATGAATATGCATGCCTGCAAATACATTTGTGCGATGCCTTTCTGCTGTGCCCTGTGTAGTAAATTCTGTGTAGAATTAGCGCCTTATGGAATGTTTCATTTAATTTTGCAATGAAATAAAGTTGCACTTTCACGTAGTTGCTCGCGCTGCAGTTTATCAGAAGAAGGGGTCTGAAATTATTTAAAAATCAAGCATCACTTAATCAACATTCGATAAGGCACTAATCACCTTATATGTTAAAATATATATTAAAATCATATTATAATGATTGGAATTTTTTGATATACATGTTCTGCTCTCCAGTCAGGGTTGGAAATATGTGGAAAGAAGATAGAAGATATGTGGGCAAAAATGCTCCTGATAGTTCAACAATGTGACACGAGCAAGAGTGCTGTTTTTATTTCATATCTGAATGAATCTGTGTTTTTGAACAAATGCTGGCGGATCACTAATTCACTAAGCCATTCATATAAACAGTAATTTGCTTTGTTCCTGAATGATTCAGCTGTTATGAACGAATCAGTTGAAGGATTCAGTGACTCAATCATTAAAACTTGCTGCCACCTACGGACGGCTTTAGTTTCCCAAAGTAGGCTAATTCATTCACTTTTTTTTTAACATTTCATATTTCTAAATTCAGAATTTTATATTTAAAACATTAAATTATGCAATTGCAATTGCAATGTAAATGCATAAATACCACATCTAAATGTCACTTCATGCAGCCTCTGTGCTACTGTGCAGTACTAAGAGGAATTATGTTTACACTAATTTCATTCGATTGGTAACAATATCCAATTATTCATTCAGAGGAAATCTGGTCTGTTTTGTCTTAGTATGTATTTATGAAAGTTTGGTTCATTTTGTAGATTTGAATTATAAACTAGATGAGTAAAGTTTGTAAACAAACTTAAAAGTTGGCTTGAGAAAGCTAGACCAGAAAGTTTGAACTAGTTTTAACAGCTAAGACCCCAAGTTTTAAGGTTTACAGGTGGCAATTTTAAAAGATAGAATGTTCGATAGGCATACAGGCAGATAGACAGACAGACGGATAGATAGATAGAGACAGACAGACAGATAGACAGAGACAGAGACAGACAGACAGATAGACAGATAGATAGAGACAGACAGACAGACAGACAAATAGATAGATAGATAGATAGATAGATAGATAGATAGATAGATAGATAGATAGATAGATAGAGACAGACAGACAGACAGACATACAGACATATAGATAGATAGATAGATAGATAGATAGATAGATAGATAGATAGATAGATAGATAGATAGATAGATAGATAGATAGATAGATAGACAGACAGATAGATAGCAGTGGTGGCGCCAGGGAGGAGCTAGGTGGTGCTGTAGCTCCCCCTATAATAGCCATAGCACCTGCCCAGCACCCCCAAGAATTGTATGTAATTTTTTATATGTATATTTTAATGTCATGTTTGAATAGTCTTTTTCATGTTGTTAAAAATAGGAATTAAATAATAATTTAAAAATCGCGAGCGGGCGCCGTGAGCGCTGAGCGAGCAGGAACGAGTAACATTAGTGAGTTGTCGTCGAAAAAGATGGATAAAGCAAAAAAGCTGTCGGGGTCTAAAAATAGAAAAAGAAAGAGGGAAAAGGAGATGGCATGTCAATTGATGCGACAGCAGCTAAATAAGTGGATGGTGAAAGGCAACAGGTAGGATTTAAAGTGTGACGTCCAGGCATTTAGGCTACTGGCCATCGGGACTACCGGGAGATTCCCGGTGGGCCGACGTGTTTTTTGGGCCGATACATCTCATACTAATTTTTTGTTTTTTTGTCTTAACGTCCCATAAACGACACCGTACATCGGCGGCCCATTCGTTTTGTTTTGCTTAATTGGCGGCTCATGGGTTAGTGCCGGTGTAATGCATAGGTCAAAAAAAAGTCAGCATTAGTTTTTTTTTTCTGACACCCCATGAAACACGTAGATCAGCGGCCCATTGGTTATTTTCTTGATTGACACTGGGCTGGCCCAATCACATCTTTAATGTGAAGTAGAAATACTCTTTCAAGTATAGAAATTAGTACAAAACTATGAAAGTTTCCTTTATTTTTCAGTGCATTTGTTTTACAATATATGGCTATTACTATCATGGGATTAATATTATAACTATTATTATGTAGTAGTGTAATGTAGACTGACACTGTAACTAAAAGAGGTTTGAATTTTTCTTTGTTTAATTTGCACACTGAATATGGGTTGGAGCTTTTAATTTTTAACTCTCAAAGTACACCAGATTGATGATTGCCAAAATTGTTGCTGCATACCCCTCTGACACTGGGTAGTTGCGTCCCTGTCTATAGCCCTTGCGTTGAATATTTGTACATATATATATACAGTATATATATGCTTATAGTCGTTGAACGAGTATAGTTAATGCCGGCGTGTACACATGTGTATACCAAGGGTGGTCCGGAAACAAATGCAGAAAGATATTTTGTTACTGATGATGTGCGTAAAGACACTCCTCATTGTGCAATGTTTTAATTCGCAAAAAACAATAAACAATAATTCTTTGTAATCTAGAGTGAGTAACACACTGGGAATATTCACTTTTTATTCAAGAATATTCAAGCTAAAGGAGGAGTGTGACATGTTAAAAAAATCTTCTTGACAACATTTTATTAATGTAGTTTATCAGATGCTTTTCATTAGGGCTGCATGATATTGGAAAAAAACTGACATTGCAATATTTAGTTTTTCTGCACTATATATACTGCGATATGAAAACAATTTCACCTGATGATTTGAATAGCTCTATTTGCAAAAAATGAATCATTCTAGGATGATTTGGGTAATTTTGTAAGGTAGTGCATCTGCATAGAAAATAATAAACACATTACAAGCATAGATGAATACAATAGACTAGAACAAAGACACAGATGAAATAAGCAGTGCTTTATGTTTTTCAGGTAAATTAACCCTCTGGGGTCTGAGGGCTTTTTGGGGTCCTTGAGATGTTCTGACATGCCCTGACATTTGTGCTTTTTTCAGTTGCTTATAAACATATTAATGGCAAAGGTATAATTACACTCTATTTAGCACAAACAGGGCTACCATAATATGTGAGCAACATGCATGTACATGTTTGTATTTTTGAGAGAATAATGTTTATGCATGGTTATTGAAAAAACTAAAAACTAAAGTTTCTGAAATAAGGCCACAAAACACATACTAAATATGTGTCAATAAGACTTTTGACTAATGGATGTCGTTGCCTAGAGTTTTTTCTTCAAAATGATGTGAAAATCATCCTACCTAAATCATTCACATAACACAATACATTGATTTAAATCTTGTAAAACACTTTTTGTTTGTAAAGGCAATATGCGCAAGGGGCGTCAACAATTCAACACCATCATGCATATTTAGTGATTCACACCTGAGGAGACAATGGGGCCCGCATACTTAATGAGCCATTCATTCAGGTGTGTCACCTATAGCCACAAGAAAGAATGCAAGAGCAATATATATATATTCTACCAAATTGGTTCACAGTTGGAAGCATGTCAATTTTTTTTTTCATTCAGGTGTGTCACCTATAGCCACAAGAAAGAATGCAAGAGCAACAGTTGGAAGCATCTCAATTTATTTTTTTATTTTTTTCACAAATTGTGCTTGCAAATTGGCCTATAATATCCAAGGAAAACATGTCTAGTAATTGTGCAGTTAATTCTTATACTGTATTTTCAGTTTTGGAATATTTATCCTCTCCCCAAATTTGTCACTAATAAAACACAATAAAAATTATTTAAAGAAAAGGATTATATTTACCTTTTAATAGTTTGTTTACATCTACCTTGTAAATATATTTTTTTTATTAAAAAGGTTACAATTACAACAACAATTCAAGTGTAATCTTTCTTTGTAAAAACTAAAGTATACATTTTATCATACATATTTCAAAGTTAAGGATTTGATTGATTATTTGATTACTTTATTTTTGACAAAACATACTATATTTAACATATGAGCAAACAAAAGCTTATTTGAGGTGGCAGATATTTTACAGTAAAAATGTATAATCTATCCAAAACTAATCAACGAAATGTTGTCTTTCATATGTCTGTAACATAGGTCTTTCATTTTTATTATAAGAAATATAAATGTTAATTTGCAGTTTAATACGTTGCTTATACAAATACATTTTATTTCAACATATTTCAGTCGATTTTTACTCAATACAGTTTGCTAAAAACGAAACATTCATTCACACACAGAAACGCCTGACTGTAACGTTGTTTTTATGAAATATTAGGGCATATAAATGTTAATTTGATTTTTACTCATCTCAGTATAGCAATACAGTTTGCTAAAACATCATAATTCATTCACACTCAGAAATGCGATTTAAATTTAAACTGTCTTTCTCTGCCGTTCATTCATTCACAAACAGAAACACGATTTACTTGAGAATGAAAAAAAAAAAAAACTTACTACAGTATTCCATCCGTTGCCCCTCGAAATACCAGCACTTCTGAGGTACATTTTCCATTATTATTATTCCTCACAGTGCTGCGAGATGGTGTAAACAAGTACAATGATCTGATTAAACTTGTGTTTTCTCGAGCTGATATGGGGGCGTTCACAGGCTTGGGTGGATTGCCTCAGTAATTTGCGTTTGAATAGCGCGCGCTCTCCGTGGGCGGGGCAGATTAAAACGTAATGAGCTGAATGAGAACGACTGACATCTCGCTCTTTTCTTACAGATTACATGAACTGAGAATATTTGTTTTTTATATAAATTACTTCATTTAAAAGAAGAGAATTCAAGCTTCATGCCTGTGTGTCTGTATGCCTGTTTGACTGAGTATTCGCTAAGTTATGGTTCATTTTCGGACGCGTTTCAGAATGGACTACACTGACAGAGAGAAGGCAGAACTCGCTTTGTGTTTATTTTTCTTTATTTGGCAAAAAGCAAAACACTTTGTTTTTATTGTGAGTATACACAAAAATAATACACATTTAACAGAATCGATTGATGTATGAAACGTGTTTGTAATATCAAAGTCAACAGAGCAAAATTAATCTCTTTTGAACTGATAAAAAAAAAAGCGAGCTGGTATCGCCAGCGATACCGCCCGACCCCAGGGGGTTAACTGTATTCAGGTACAGACATTGAATAATCAAATGTAAAATAAAGCATAGTTTTCACTGTATAAATTAATATGATTCATATAATTAAAATAGTTTACCTTTTTTTTAAACTACAAAAGTGATTTTCTCTTTCTCTTTTGTTGTTTGATTAACTTTGGTGACACAAACAGTTGCGGGTATATTGGGATGCTGTCACTTTAAGACGAATGATGAGCATCCATTTTCTTTCTCTGTTTACATCTCATAACCAACTGCATTTACCAGGAAACTCGTCAGGACGGGCATTTTGACGTAATTTTGCGTGGACATGTCCGTTCAAGCACAAATAGATAAGAAAGGGAAGAGAATTCGGTGTTCATGGACTTCTCGTGTTGCCTAATCTCTGTGTGCGCACACAAAACACTTTAAACTGACAGGACTTTAAAACACATGCAAATGATAAACTGTCACTCATGGTTAAACTTAGCAATTAATCTGCCGAACCGGGCGGCATCTGGCGCACATCGCAATATCGATGCTAAAGTAAAAACGATACATCGTGTGACGAAGGACGACCTTTTTCAGGCAGATAAAACTGGCTGCTTGAGAATCAACCAATCAGGAGCGTCACTGCGCTCTGCGGCTCGCGGGAGCAGACAGTTTAAGTTTCAGTTTCGGAACGTTTGGAAGAGAGCGCTGGCGTTGAAAGACTGTGTGGTTTATATTTATATAGATAATCTAAGATAGTGTTGCTGTACTTATTTACAAGTTCCAAGTATTATGTGCGTGCAACTACCAGTAAGTATACTGAAGTTTGTTGTTGTTTTTACCTCACAATAATGTCGTGACATGTTGCTGCTCGTTGTCATATAATGGCGGAGCTTCGCACTGCTCGTGTGTTTAATTGAGAACGTTTTAATTAATGGAGGTATTGCTCTGCAAGCCTTATGTGTCTCAATTGAAATAATGTTTTTGGTGTTATTGCACAATGTGTAACGTTGTTTATTTAAGGAGTAATTCTGCAGCTCATAATTATTATATGTTCAGCTGAATTTAGTATGTTGTATATTGTTGCAGTTAATATGCAGCAAATTAATCTTTGAACAGGGATATAGTGTACTACTGAATTTCTAAGATTGTATGCTTAGTAATAAGCATTTATTATAACACAGCATTTAAGTCATACATAACAAAACTATAATTTAATCTCTTAATTGTGTTTGTTTTATTATATACCTGCTAGGCCTGTAATAACTATTTGACATTTATATAGAGTGTCTACATTTACTGATTTATGCCTGTATCTCTGTTTCAGAACCACACACATTTAAACCTTTATTTCAATAAAACACCTAAACGGAACATCTTGTCTGCATTCTCATCGATGCCCCTTGGTGGTCACAACCTTTTAAAGACCAGTCAATTTATACAGTCCTTTCCAATCACCAAAACACATCGCGCAGCCCTACTTTTCATACAAAGCCATTTAAAGCAAACTACACATTACTAGAAAGAGAGAGAGTTAGTGGTTTAACAGGATTTGGTCAAGAGAAGTGTTTAGACACGTCTTAAAATCTGCAAGTGACTCCTCTGTTTGGGAAAGTTGGGAAGATCGTTCCACCAGTGAGGAACAGTGACAGTTTAGGAAGAGTTTAGGAAAGTGATTTTGTGCTTCTCTGTGAAAGTACAGTATCACCACTCACCCACTGCAGGCGTCTGGAATACATTGTAAATCACTTTGAATAAAAGCATCTGTTAATGCTCAAATGGCCAGTGGCTCACCTTGGGTCAGAGGTCACTGTTGCATCACTGAATGTAGGAGGATTTGTAGTCATGGATTGATCACTCTTCACAGACACACAGCTGGATCCAGGAGATGGAGGATTCATTTCAGAGGCAGTGTCCTCATCTTCTCTCTCATTATGGAGACTCATTTTAGTTTTCTCCTACTGTCATTTGCCTAAAGAGTGAGGAGAGACTGATTTCAGACCTTTTATGTGGAAACACAGAGTTCAATTATGTAGCACAATTATACAATACAACAAGTAAAAAGTAAAAACTACAAGGTTAGTACAGTCTTAATCTACATGACATTGCAATCTAACTATTTATCCCCATATTATAATAACATGCAAAAATAGCTCAATGTAACATAAAAAAATAATAGTCAATAGTGATTCAAAAGTAATTTACTCATAATAAAAGTTCTATTTAGAATCCTCCTGTTTAACACATTTATGTAATGATGATGTAAAAGAACATGGGCAGTGTCTGGACAACATTTCTGGTTTTCCCTTTGAGAACTATCTTGGGCAAATAAAGAAAATGATCCGCAGCCCTCAGTTCCCAGTTGCACAAGTTGTGAGGCAAATGTCAAAGCTTGAACATGCAGTGCAGATAAAGAAAATAAAGCCAAACTCAAAAAGCCACACGATGAGGGTCCTCTACCATCTTACATGTCCAGTCATGCAGTAGAAAGAAGCTTCCCACACATTTGTGTCAAGATATCCACGGGAGATTGTAATGTTCTTGTACTGTACATTCTTCTTCCCCTTGAAGGATATAACACCAATTTCTGCACTGTCACCAATTACAGTTGCACCATTATTTATATCACTGAAGGTCTTAGCATGCTTTTGAGCCAATTCATTGGCATGGCAAATTTTTACAGCATCCTCCAGTTTCAGTTCAGTTTCTCTCAAAAGACGTTCTCTGACCTTTTTGTCATATATTCCAAAGACAATCTGATCACGTATCATGGACGATTTCAAATCCGAAAAATTACATGTCTGTGCCTTCACATGTAAACGAAACGCCGTGAACGAAACACATACCTCTCATAAGTTTTGTTTTTCTTCGGAGAACAATGAGCATCAAATTTCTTTATCACTTCCTCCAGCTTCTTGTCATCGTCCGGTTGATCAAACACGAACATATTGAACATTTCAATCGCATTTGGGCCTGCTATGGTTAGCAGTAATGCTATCTTCCGTTCGTCTGGTTTATTCTCCAACCCGATCGCCGAGATGTACAGCTCGAATTGCTGTTTAAAAGTCAGCCAACTGCAGTCAACATTCCCTGTGAGCTTCAAACCCTCCGGTGGTCTCAGCGACTCCATGTTGCGTTTCACAATTGTCCTCAGCGTATCTTCAGTAACCACTCCTGGTACCATGTAATGTTCATTCCTTTTTCAATGATGACACATTGTTGTGATGAACAGCTAGCTTGTGCTAGTCATTTATTTTATTCCTTTTAAAACATCCTGTTCCCGTGCCAACATAAAAGTCCCAGTTCCTCTCTTTAAGTTAACACAGTAAATTATCCCTCAGCGCCACCTTGTGTCTACATGGATATATTACATGTTACTGAATATCATTACAGAGATAACTGCATATACCATAATGATGTAGTAGGCATAGTCCGGAATATCATTGAGGTTGATGGAGTTCTGCATTTTGTGTATAATGAGTTTAAACATCATTCAAGCTTCTTTGACTACCCTATAAATTCATGCCAGTTGGGTGTGTTCCTTCTCAAAGACTTGTCCCAGGAATTAAAATGAGTTAAGATGGATGAGACTGTGAAAAAGTATGTAATCCTTCCATACAGGAATACATTTGTTGGTATGCCATTTCTCCATTTGCAATAACATGAATGTGGGAGTATGTTGAAGGAAGTGAGCCTATTGTGGTCCAAACCAATGGCAATAAAGTATAAAATGTAAATATTGTACCAAACAAAATCCATCTAGTATAGATTAGATCAGGCATTCTCAACCCTGGTCCTGGAGGGCCACTGTCCTGCAGAGTTTAGGTCCAACCTTGATCAAACACACCTGAGCCAGCTAATTAAGCTAATTAAGCCTTTCAGGATTACTGGAAAGCTACAGGCAGGTGTGTTTGATCAAGGTTGGACCTAAACTCTGCAGGACAGTGGCCCTCCAGGACCAGGGTTGAGAATGCCTGGATTAGATATTAGTTAAACAAAACAGTCATCTGAAAATGTCACATTGGATTTTGAAATTGTTATTTGCATTTTTCATTAATTACTTGACATTTTATACACCAAATGATTACTTGATGAATCGAAAAACAAATCAGCATGTTAATTTGTAATAAAATCTATGTCTCGTACAATCAACAAATCAAAATATTAGCAGCCCTAAATGATTTAGGCAACTCAGAATGTTTAAGTTTTTGTTCATGTAAAAGTTATTTTTACAAAGATGTTTGTTATGGTTTTTGAGATTATGGGTTATATATGTCTTATGGAAGACTTTGAACTTGGTCAACAGTAAAACCCAAGTTGAAAATAAAAACCTGATTTTTATATTTTTGCTAGTAGTAGCTTAGTAGTATGCTGGTGGCTTATCTGGGTTGGTTAATTTAGAGGTTATAACATTTTAAGTGAAGACAAATGTACTGTTATTTGTTTATGCTTTGTATCTGGATTTAACCAATATAAAAATAACTGCAGGCCTTGACTGTGTGACTTGCATTTGTGGTTTTAAAAAAAAAAAGAGAGATCATATATCGAGGTGCACACAGAGGCGAACCAACATTGATTTTGGTCCCAGGCAAAATGAATCAACGAGGCCCTTTTTTATATATATGTTTTATATATAATTTATTACATGGCTTGGTTGAATTCTAATGTAGAATGCGGTGTGTTATTTCTTGATAACAGACCGCCGCTAAGTATAACACACTGTTGCCATGAAAAACGGAGCGTTGCTATGGACGCAGGATTCTAACCGTAGAGACGGAACGGACTATTTTCTTTTGCGGAGGCAATACAATCGTTTTTAAATCAATAAACTCTTGATTTAATTAATTAATTTAATTAATGTTTATTAATAAACTAGTGTTTTCTAAATCAGTGTCGGCTGCAAACATATCTCCATACATCTCTGCTGTAAAGTGGATGCGCCATTAGAAAGAACATAATCAGATGATATTTGCTTTCGATTCAAATTTTTTTATTTAAAAGTGGACATATCAAGCTTTATATAGATGTATTTCTCATGTGAGGCTAGTATAGCCTACTCTGTGTTTCTGTTTATTTTTGAGACGCGCTCCAGTTCACGGAGACCATGAAAGCGTGCCCTGGTTGTTTTATTTTATTCTACGAAAGCACAACTTTTTCTTGTTATTGTGAGTTTACACAAATAAAAGTAGTTGCGACTGATCCATTATTCTTCTCTAGACTATATGGCCAGAAATTATGGAGTATTTTAAGTTGTTTCCACTGTTTATAGGAAAATGCAAGTAATCGTGTCCACTCCGCATCGCTCCACACTCCGCACAAACACTTCTGCACCTAATAATAGCGTACATTTATCTATAGGTTTACGTAGGAGCGAGCGGCCATGCCATACGGATAAGTCCTTTTCATGTTTAACAAATCAAATCATGCATTTTCTACATACCTGCAGCGAGTAAGCGCTGCGCCAGTTTGAAAGCTGAGTTTTAACACATCTCAGAAATTATTAGCTGTCACAGAATTATCATGCAACCACTGTATTATGTACTATTGTAAATCATTGTAGTTTTTTTTTTTTTTTTGGGGGTTTCAAATTATTTTTAACTCCTTTTCTGTTCAAAGACAATGTATCACATTGTCGACTTCCTGGACACGGGAGACACAGTGGTTGTTCCAGCCTCATGGGTTAAGGATGGTGGGAGCCTCTGGCCTCCATATAAAGTAAGGGAGAAATGCAACAGGGTAGTGATGAGAGGTGACCCTCCTGACGAATCCTGGCCAAGTTACAGCATAAGGATAAGGGCAACACAAAGTAGGATTAAATTATGATTTAAATATTAATCACAACTGGCATTAACTTCAAGAAGAAATATATTATTATAATTTGATGAGTGGAAACTAGTTCTAAAATGAATTTATTTCAGATCTTCAAACAGAGGATGACGAGGACCACCGTCCACTGTATAAAAACAAAGGAAGAGAAGGTATATCACTCATTGTGTGGTAAAATGTCATTTTTCTTTTCTTTTCTTTTTGTATTTTGCCTTAACATAAATGTGAGTTTATTTTGTCTCTGCCAAACTACACAACAAATTATGTTATGTGCACTTCTCTGGCAATTCAGTCAGTCTTGTTGCTGTTTCTCTTTAAGGTCATTTGTTTATTCTATGGGTGTAACGGTACACATATTCGTACCGAGAATTTTTGGTACTGGTCTCTTGATTTGGTTTGCATGTGTAAGGGACAAATGCAGCATTTTATACTCTCAGTTTAAACATTAATGGGAGATAGAACTTAGTGTGGTGTTACAACCCTAAGGGACATGTGTTTGGTTTGGGGTGTGTTTTTGTTCTTTTTCTCTCTCAGGTAGTAGCCATTTGTGCATCCTCGTTTCCTTTCTTCGCTTCCTTTCCTCGCGTCTCAGCTCCACCCCCTGTAGGATGCGAGTAAAGGCTGCAAGGAAAAGACGCGAGGATGGAGGGATCGAATGAAAGTTTTTTTATACATTGGAATACTTGATCACCTGAGCGTCACTTCACCGCGTCATCAGCAGCGCTCAGAGGATCTGCCCTTATGTTGTTGAAGTTTGTTTATTTAATAAATTCATAATACATATTAATAAAGCAAGATACCCTGTTGAAATATGTGAGATGTGTGGTTTATATAAACTGCAAAGGTAAAGTATAAATCAAAATTATTGTGACCGATGTGAAGGGGGAGGAGAATTTATACGTGCGTCACGTTTTAGTCGATAAAACTCTTCCGCATAGCACCTGTGTATCCTCGCTCAAGACTCCTCAGGAAGCCTCCCCACTCCTCGATCCTCGCGGTGCAATTAGAGAATTGAGATGTCCTTAAAGATGGCTGTGCTCGATCGGTTTCCGGGTCATAGGATGGAGGACGGAGGAGAGAGGAGACGAGGAGGGATATTGAGAAGCACCCCGTGTCTCAGTTGCACGAGTGAGTGGCAGCAGGTGTGCCTAATCAACACTCAGTGCCTGGAGGATAAGAAGGCTTGATTTTCACACTGCAGTTAGTGATGGCAAAATGAGGCTTCCTGAACCACTGAGACCTCGCAGCCCATTGCTTCAGCCAAAGGTTCATTACTTGAAGCTTCATTCAGCATTGCTCGCTAGTGACACCTAGCTACTGTGCAAAGAAATAGCAGACAAATTAATTAATTCTGAACCAGTGTTGTGTCGTCGTAAATTGTTTGGATAGTGACAGTATGAACAACAAAAGTGACACTGTGTTGAGTGCAGTGCTTATGGTGGAGGGAGTGTAATAAAGTAAACTGCAACAGAATAGTCTGGGGTGGGAAAAACTGTTTCTGGGGGTTATTGTGCAGTGAACTGTTACTAGTTTTAGTGCAGTGTTGTGCTTATGGGACTGGGGATATAGAGGAGCAACCTTTCACAAGGAACAAAGGATGCAGGGGAACATAACAATGTCAGTGCCAGCTGGTATAAATAAGAACACGGATGCATCTGTTGAGCCCAGATAAGGGAAGATTTCCTCTTTCTTGCTGCTCCATTACCAGGAAAAAAGGAAGAGGTCACAAAAAGCAAACAAATCCAAAAGGGCAATCCAAATCAAAAAGCAGTCCAGTCCAGATCCAAAAATCTAAAGCAATCCAAATAATCTTATCAAATTAATATAACAAGACTATAATATAGCTACTATAATTAATAATAACAATATACTATAACTATTCTAACCTGATAACGTAATAATATACAGCCCAAACACATATATGACACAATAACAACAATGACAATGGGAGTTCTCTAACTCTCTGACTCTCTACACTACTACAACTGCTTCTACTACTCCTGACAACACCCACAAGGTGGCGCGAGTTTCAAACCCCCTTTTTCCCATAGACAGTATAAGAAGTGGACAGAGCCATCTCATTGGAACTCAATTGAAGCCCATTTTTAGCGATTTTTTTAGCACTTCCGTTCCTGACGCGCAGACTCAAACCGACTCAAACTAAGCTTGATGACGTGAGCAACCTGTCTGACAGATGTAAATATTCTAGTAGCTGTGCGTGCAAACTGCCAACGTTAATCTTGCAGAGACGGCGAGCTTGAGCAAAGAGTTCTTTGGTGTGAGTGAGCAGGAGTAAGTATTCTAATTAATTATTTTGTATAGTATTTATTTTAAAATGTTATTCCCTTGACGTCCCCCCGATTGCCTGCGAGCTTCTCCTCCTGTCTGTACGGTAATCTCTCTACTGTGCGACAGAGAGTCGAGTGGTTATGACGCAATCGTTAGCCTGTTTTTACAAAAACTGTTTCTACGGGGCCATAATGTAACATAGAAGGTAATGGAGCCCTTTATACATTGTCGTGTTTCTTTAGAAATAAATAATGGACAAATGGAGTCTTTAAACGCCTCAGATGTAAAGTTATTCGCTGTCAAAGTGACGCCAAAATGAATGGGAGTCAATGGAAATGCTAACGCAAGTGAAGTTCTGCTACAAGATGGCGGCACGCGGCCGGCTTCAACTTCCGGTCGATATATTACCCGCCTGCTTTTTCCAAAAGCGACACTCAGACCAAACCGATGACGTGTCTACACAAACCGAGGCCTCGTTTGTCATTAGTCACGTGATTTTCATATTAACAACACAAGCCTCGAATCGCGGCTTCATCTGGCACGCCCATTTTTTCTCGACACACGCTCCGACGCCTCGGTTCAAATGTCACATCACTACCTGCAGTAACAGAACATCCGTGAGCAGACCACTGCCAACCAGTCAGCCCAGCAGAACAGAGACAGTCTGAAACCTATTTAGTTTGATATGATTTTTGAAGTTCTTGGACTAACAATAGAGGGATAGAAATCTCTCAGGTTACAATACAAATATCTTAATGTATTTTGAAGATGAATGAAGGGGTCCTGCAAATAGATGAGGGAAACTGTCAGTTGTGAACAAACTATTAAATAAAATATAACTTGAGTGTGTTTATATTTTACAGAAATTCTCCGTGAGATTTTGACTACAATGGAAACAATTAAGCAGCAACAGAAAATTATATTGCTCCAACTGCAAACCCATTATCCACCACGTCCATTGGAGGTGCCAGAAGTTTCTGGATTCCCACTCACATCAATTAAAGAACTGGTGAAGCTCGAAGAGAGCATTGCTGCACAGGGGGAATACAGACGAAAACTGGTATGTTTTCCTATGTCAGAACAGAAGTTTTGGACTGAAATTTGCTTTTGTTTAATTGTGACTTCTAAAACCAGTTGCCTACAACAGTGATTATTTATTTGTGTTAGAGAGTGAAGTGAACATTTATTCAAACAAGCTTTTAGTATTTAATAGAACTAATTTAGATAACTTTGCTGACATCTATTAATTATTGTCATAGTAGCCACATTTAATCTACAATGTACCTAGGGCTGTGCGAAGTGTGTGACCTCACAGTCATTTTACATTTCACATATAGGGGAGACCGGGGACAGTTGCAACATGTAATTTTTCTCCAATCAGAAACAAGCTAGAGTGATGACACTCATACTGCACATGCACAGTTAGACCCTCCCCCCACCAAGAAGACAGTAGACATATTCAACATCTGCTGCTGCATTTATTGAACAAAACTTGTTTTGGAGGTATGAAAGTAAAAATTTTCATGAGATATATTTTTGTCATACTGTCTTGAAATTGTGTATGAATTAATCAAAACTTACTTCGTTTGAATTATTGTTTTGTTGACTTCTAAGTGACATGGTTAGCATGTGTCAAAGTCAGTGTGTCTAGCAGGAATATGATGTTCTGTCATGGCTGATAGGGTTGGGGACGGTTGCAACATGTTATAAATTGCATGTTTAATAAAGGTTTGTTGCATTGCAAATTGTTAAATTCTTCCTGTCTGACACTGAAATATGGAGAGATTGAATAGCATCTGTAACACCTGCACACTGAATCTGTGTAGGCCTATGTTCTACACATGAACAAACAAAACTCAATAACTGTTATTTGATAAATATGACTAAATAAATAAATAATAGGCTACAATAATATTATTGAAATAAATATAGGCCTAAAACAGATAATATTTTCAGAATTCTTTGCTCAATGAGACAAAAAGCTTAAGTTAATTAATGAAATTTAAGGTATTTTTAATATGTTGCAACCGTCCCTGGGTTGTGTTTCAGCTGTCCCCTGGGTCGGGGTCAGTTGCAACATCTGACTTCTTCCATTCAAATAAATACTGTGAACGATATGTCATATATAATAGGGCCCGGACTGGCCATCGGGAGCACTGGGAGAATTCCCGGTGGCCTGGCGACTAATTTGGCCTGCTGCCAGCCAGCGTTTAAAAAAAAAAAAAATTATTTAATTTTTTTAATTATTATTATATATTTTTTTATATATATACTACTACCTTTACCAGTGATCATTTTCGAATTCGTCATTCAATAAAATTATTATTATAAAATAAAATCATGAATCTGTTAGTCTTGACTGGCAAGGCTACGATTCGACTAGCCAAACGGTTAAACAGAAAATGCGAGCATCACCCGATGATGGAGAGAAAACGGCCAGGTGGAGCAGAGAGGGAAAGGACAAAGAAAAAGAAAGCACTCAGAGAACAAGAATCGAAATGTTGCAAAATTACTGACCTGTTCAGGGCTTCAAGTGCAGGTCAGTTTCATCTGTAAATACTCTACTTTTTTCTTCGTTAACTTAGTATTGAAATGCTAGCAAATGTAAACGGTATAGCGCCTATTATTTTTCATTAACTATAAAAAGTTGGTTTAGGGTTTAGTTACCCTTTAATATCGTCACTCAAAATACTGTATGCTAAAGGAGATTAATATTATGTAGTGTAAAGTTACATTAGTAGTAATTTAGCAGACAAATATTAACATTTTGTGGTACTGGGAGCAGGGAGACAGGAGTGATAGTGCAGACATCAATAAAAAATAATGCAATAACATTTTATTAGACAATTTAGAAAATTATGTCTGGCCATTTGTGAGGTTTAAAACTTTTTTCCTTTATTTTTTATTTTTGGTGGAGACAGTCAACCTACTAGCTGTGGTGCAATGATCAGTCGTTCAGCCAGGGAGTGAGATGACATGTAGAAGCAAAATAAGATTATTATTATTTTTTATTGTATGAAATATAGTGTTGCTAAATGTTGGATATTTAAGTAATTTTAAGATAAAAACAACAACATTTTGTCATAAATATAATAGGCTACTTAGATTTTTTTACTAAAATAAATGTAGATTCTGGGCAAACAAATTACAATAAGGTGGTTGCTTTGCACCAAGGTGGAGACAGTTCTGTTTTTAACATGAGGCCAGAACAAGTGACAGATGAAGAAGTGACAAGTGAAGAAGAGACAGGTACAAGAAAAATATGCACACTTTATACATAGGCCTACATACATATATATAACACAATAGCCCCTTTCACACAGAGATTCCGGAAAATACACGGATAAAGTGACCCGGGATTTGACCCGGGTTCGTTTGATTTTGGTTCATTCACACTGCCAGTGATTTTCCGGAATCAGAGAGTGCGTTCACACACAACCCGTAAAAATGCCGTAAAGACACGTGACATCGATGTGACTTGTAATCTCAGCAGCGTCTTAAGTTTGCTTATGAGCTGCGATCTCTCTCTCGAGAAACCACGCTTGTGCATTTTTTTCTCTGATTCGATCATAAAATTGCGCTTTACGTACCGTTTCACAGCTGGCGAACGATCCCGCGCTTCAGCGTCATCACTACGACACGGCATTATTACGGCTTTTGTTCACACAGCGCGCGTTCCGGGACTGAACAAGGCAATGTTACTAGGTCCCGACCCGACATCGATCCCGGCATAAATCCCGGGTCGAGTTTGCGTTCACACAGAAGGCGCTCTGGCAATTTGCCGGCAATTTGCCGGGTTCAGAGCGCTGTGTGAAAGGGGCTTAGTACTCCACTTTTCTTAGTATATGAGGCTGATGATACTGGTGGAAGGGAGAGACAGAGATATTAGGGAAAATGAAGGAAAAGAGAAGTGAGGATCCCGTTCAAGAGAAAGCCTTTAATTATTTTACACGGCCCCAGCCTAAGGATTTTTAGACCAATAAATGTAATTTAGGAAAAAATAGGGTTGTCCGTGTTTCTAAATTTTATTTGGGTGCATAGGATGGCCTGGATGGGTGTAGGATTTCCCGGCCTGAAATTGTGTCCCAGTCAGGCCCTGTATATAATCATCTTTAAATGGTATGGTTAATTAGCAGACAGATGCAAGATTAATATACAAATTTGGTTGGTCTAGCTCAAATAGTCTCTGAGTAATTGAGAGAAATGCAAAAAGTGTTGCAACTGTCCCCGGTCTCCCCTAATGCATGTCTGCAGAGCGGTTCAGTGCAGCAGATCAAGCAGCATCAAGAATATCAAATATTGTGGACGTGCCCTCAATGTCTATTGCATTAAAGGTACAATATGCAAGAATTTTTTTGCCGCTAGAGGGCGCTACATTCCAAACAACAACAACGGCGTAGCTTGATGACGATGTGAAGGAGCGTGGAATGATGGGAACTGTCGTTTTAGACTCCACCGTGGATGTAAATCAGTCAGAGGGGAATCGAAAAATCATGTTCATGGATGAGGCTAAGTTCTATTTTTATAAATGTTGCGTTTAATAACATGCTTTTTGTGGCGAGGGGGGCGTGGCTCAGCGCGGTCTGTGATGGGAGAGAGAAGAGACGAGCAAGTAGGTCAAGTGCAAATGACGAACCTGTGTCTTATTGCAGTATTATTGGCGTGGAGAGACCGCTTATAAGCCGCGCTGGAACGAGAGAGAGACTGGAGAGAAAACTGGACGCAGAGGAAGAAAACCGGTGGATCCGAGCTCTCATTTTTGAACTGTTTTGTGCCGTCGCGGTTGCCACGGTGAATGCGCGTTGTGCGCGGCTTTTGTTTGTTTTGCTTTATTTTAATAAAGTACGAGTCCCAGTCACGCCGATCCCTGTCTTCTTCCTTCCTGACTCTTAAACCTCATCACACTTTTATTTCATTAAAATGAATTAACCACAAGAAAAGTAAGGTTTAACATTGGTTATCATAGATGTTACTGTATTTGTTGAATTCATTGTTGTGATAACGCTGCGCAGTTTTACGTGTTCTAAACAATTGTTGTAAAAGTACATTCGAACATGCCCACATCATTTGCCAAAATACTGATTAATCTTTATGTATAACACATGCTATGTTTATTTACATGGCCATAAACACCAGACGTGATAAACAATGTTTAAACTAAACACAAATCTAAAGCAATAATACTTTCCTTACATAAACATAACTATTACCGAATGCTACATTTGGAAAATATAAAATTAAGCATGCTTTGTCGACAGAACCAGCTGCAATCGGTAAAGAATAATTGTGTACCATAACGACTGCAAGAAACAAGCTAAAGTTTGTAGTAGCTTGATAGACGCTACAACTTCCGCATTTGTCCAGGACTCCAGGCAGTACGAGCGGAAACCGAGGGTAACGCGGATATGACACAATTGACTGGCGACTCCCAGCTCACCCCTGCTCTAACGCCCCGTTTCCTAGGTTAAAATCGCAATTTTCTCACGATTTAAAAATAGTTGGAAACATTTGGGATATTGTAAGTAATCAACTTAACAAAATATATAGCCTAACACTGGCCTTGAGATTTTGGGATATTTTAATGCAAAATTCTTACATATTGTACCTTTAAGGCGAGACAAGGCAGGCAAAAACATCGGGGTTTTTTTACTGGTCAATTTTGAGATTTTTGGATAGGCCTATTTGTCTTCAATAACATGTCTTCTTTCAGACTTGTGGTGAAAAAAAGTCCGAAATACACATTTAGGTCTTTATTTTTCTACACTTTGTCTGTTTGCGTCTGTAGATTTCTCATAAATTCAACAAAAGTTTGCGTTCTTAATCAACACGCCACTCCGCGATCTCTGCCTGCTCTCTGTCATCACAAGCACCGTTAGCTCTCTCTCTTCTGTACAATCCTGTCGGATCCAAATACGGTCATTTTTATCAGCAACCAATCGTGAAAGTAAAAGGGCTGAATGCGCAATCTCATTGGCTGATGATAAATCTTTAAAGCCTGTTTTCTCAAAATGACTTTTCTCTCATATTCCAAGTCCGAAATAGCACCGATATACACCAAACTGTCCAGTCTTGTACCTAGTTATATTATGAAGACATTTACAGAGGGAATTGTAAATATATTATTCCTAGCTTGATTTATATAACATTTTATTCCAAAAAAAAACATGGCGAAAATATATATATATATATATATATATATATATATATTTTAAACCCTGGTAAGGACACTGTCCTAACACAGTCCACCATCACGTTAGCCTCATAGCATAATTGCCTAAGTCATATTTGGCCAAAAAATGAACTAATACTAAAACTCTTTTCCTGTCCGTTATAATCAACAATATTTCATTTATTCACCATCACTACTTTCTTCGTTTTAGGGCACCCATGCAGTGCAATATTCATCACGGGCAGTTATTTGTGGAAGAGCGCTTCATCAACCAAAGTGCGTCACGTCTTTTTCGTGCAAAGCAAACAATCTTTGGTTCATTGATATTGTTTCTGTCCATTAAAAACGTGTGCTGGAAGAGAAATATGATCAAATTCACAATCATTTGTCAAATTTGAATAATTTTGTTGGCGTCACAAACATCATAAACGGCTTTCAATTATTGCTATTTGATGTTAATGTTATTTTTAACAAGAGTCTGACTAAATATCAAAAGTAGGCCTAATTTACTACGTTTCTGGCATTTTGTTCAGAGCTGTTGTCGAATAATAACGGTGGTTTGAAACCCCATGTAACGAAGAGCAAAAATCAAATAGCAGTTAATTTTGATACATGGTAAAATAAAGAATATGTTCTAAGCTTACCACAAAATATGATGCAGGATCATGGTTTAAATCCCCGGAATACCGTCACTTCTTTCCTCTTACTTTCGTTTCCAAGAGAATTCCAAACTGCGTATACATCTCGCCTCTCGAGGTTGAAGGAGACTGAAAGGAGGGGCTCCACACGGAGACTGGTTGCAGATCAGTGGTGTTGTTGTTCATCGCTCCCTTCATCAGCTTTGCTCAATGACGATATGAATTCTGCCAACCAGATCCACCTATCACATAAAAAACGATCGCGGTCCCGATCTAGTGGCCCAGAGCAGTTGAGCTTAACCTGCTATTGACTGAATAAAGTCTTAAAACACGAGAACCAGACATCAGGACACTTTCATGCGATTTAATAAAGTAAATCTGTTGTGTCGGGCAACCATGACAATGATCAACAAAGAGGATTGGAGTCCATGAAGCATAGCACTCTGAAATATATAATCCTTTTGAAAAATATATTTATATTAAATGGTAGGCTACAGTTGATATTCTTTGTGTAGGCCTATATTATTTAAAATGTGAATATATTATAATATAATACAAGCATTATATTGAATGATGCAGAACATGATGGCTTCAGCTCAGCACAGAAATGATTCAGTCTTTGTGGATCAGCAGCAAACCCATCCAGATTGGCAGAGACCATTAAACATTATTCAATGCAGCCAACCGTTTAAGTTCAGACTAATTACAGAAAAGAGAAATTAAGCAATTATTTCAATTAACTTGTGTGAAAACAGTAAATTTAGGAGTAGCTTAACTGCTTTTGGAGGGCTGCCTCCACACACACACACTTATTGTGTAGGTCGTTTTTTTTATTTTGGAATAACAGCTTAACTCTGCTAAATCGGCTAATGTGACACAGCAGCAACACTGTAAAATATGTACAATGTCATGCGTTTTATTGTTTTAGCCGTTGTGCAGTTGTATTAAATATAGGCTAAGAAATTGATAAAAAAAAATCATATTTGTAAACAAACTGCATATTTGTGAATGTATGTTAATTAAAAAAATCGATGTAATATTGATAATACTATACAGCTAAGTTTGATTAAAAAAATAAATAAATAAATAAAGGGCATCACAAACATTCATTTATCAGAGATACAGTTTTTTGATTGGGCTTTTCGATTTTTAAAACATTTACAGATTCTAAATACATTTTAAAGGCTGTTTTATTTTTATTTTTTTCTAATAACAAAAACAAATCGATAACATATTTTTTCTTTTGGAAAAGTCATATTTCATTTGAATGAAGTAAAACAGATGACACATTTTTCTCAGACTCATTTCTGATGGAAGTAAACGCATTGCGTCTTTGAATATCCATTCGGATTGGTCAGTCATGAGTGCAACCTTTTACACTGGGATTAAAGATAGACTGGAAAACAGACCGTGTGTGAAAGAATACACAAATAACAATAAAATATGAATTGTGTATATTGTTTGTGTAACGGGTACCGTGGCGACGGCACCCGAAAGGGACAGATTATTCTCCTGTAACACACAGGAGAGAAACGAGGAGACAGTGTGTCACGTTCAAGCTCTCTGGAGTAATTTATTCACAATATGTTCATTAAACAAATCTCTGTTTCTCAAAGTCACATTATGCTTCACATATCACATTTTCAATGTCTTCTTAACATTATAATGACTTTCAGTGTTCATGTCAATTCACAATCTGCAATAAAATAAACTTCTCAATTTCACATTCATGTTCACTGACTCTGTATGTTTTTATATTTCACACTATTCATCAAAAAAGAAATACAAAAACCATAGTAATATACCTCAATTACTTCTCTTAAATGATTAAACATTTCTATTCACAATATTTTACCAGTATCACGTTAATACGATGCTGCAAATCACTCTCAGAATTATTAATATACTTCAAATATAACTTTAAACCTTATTTAACACATTAACCATTATCAATTGACATTCAACACACATAGTACATTAAACGATACTTATTAACCTTTAGAGCTTATAGAATACCTTCATGTGCATTTGTATAAGGACAAATGTATATTTTTAACTGACGCGCTCACAAACGTTTCATGTGCGTTTTCAGTAGGCCGCTAATCAGTCGAGCTTTTCTCTCTCGCTTAAATCAAACTCAAAAACAACCTCTGACGAACATCACTTCTCTAAAACAATTCACTTACATTCTAAACACATTTCAGCATGGTTAAATTCAACTTTAAAGTGTTTTTATACATTTACCCACCTGTAACACACAGGAGAGAAACGAGGAGACAGTGTGTCACGTTCAAGCTCTCTGGAGTAATGAAAAACTCACGACTCGCACAGCTTAACACCCATCGCTCGACCCCTAACGGTCAGGAGTAGCATTGCACACTTCTCTTTTTTTTACAAGGAATCACATTAAAATAAAACCCTTCCGAATGTTCCTTTTTCCAAAATAACACAATAACATATTCAAAATGAAACCAATAATTTTGAATATACCTAAAGTACAATTACAATACTTGTGTGATCGTCACATTTGCATAGGAGCAACGTATCAGCTTCAACATTACTAATTTTCTCAGCCTTCCTCCCCTTATTAGATGAAACACATGAGAGGATGTTATCAGATTAAAAACGAGAATAGTTGACCAGTTCTGTAATTTATGGTTTCACAAAACAGGTTTAATCGAAAACATATATCATTTTTAATCTCAACTTTAGTTTCCTGTGCACAGGGTTTCCGGTCACAGCTATAGTCTAGGTAGGCTATATTGTGTAATATGCACATTACGTAAAAATATATAATCTTTATATTGTCCATAATTTACACAAAATAGTTATACATTCTTTGATTTTAAAAACGAGGTATGGAATAACCTCAAAAACACAAAAAAGGAGATTATGTATAAAAAGTGAGTAACCACATTTCCTTCTGTTCTTCGATCAAACGTGAAGAGGATCATCTCAAATCGTTTTACACTGGTACTCGAGTGCTTTATTGCTTGGTGGTTCGCGCGGTCAGATGAGGGACGGACAGGGTCATAGAGAAAGTGAAACCCCTAAACTATAAAGCTCAAAGACAGAGACACGAAACTCCTAAACTAAAGCTCAAAGACAGACTCTACACGAAACCCCGATCACCAGAGACGTGAGTTGAGCATCCTATATTTCACTTTAAACAATTCTTTCAATATCTGCTATTAGTTTACAGATTTTTTTTGCAACGAAGTTACTAAAAGGACACGGTGAAGAACAAATATTTGAGCCGGAACGTGGGAGGAAATTCGGATAATTGCGTAATTTGCGTTCCTCGCAAATGTTTTGTAGCCTGGTAATACCAAACTCTGCTACTTCGCTTTGCTTCGTAGACAGAGTCTGGAATGGCATAAAGTGTTTTCTCTCTTGCGGGGGGGGGCGCTTGACTGAAGTTTAAAATCATTGGTTACCCGTAAGCCAATCACATAACGTTTGGTTATGGCGTGTGTTATGCGCATGCTCAGCCGCATCTAACTTCCACTGTAAACACATGTATGATGCGAAAACAAAAACCATCGAGCGAAATACCGGAGTGAACATGGCTGTGAACGACTTTTGCAGATTATGTGAAGTAAATCTATGCATCCACGGTACAATCAGCGTCTACATCACGGCTCTCAGCCCGCCCTCTGTTCGTTGATTGGCCCGGCTGTTTTCAGGCCGGAGGAAAACGGAAAGCTATGACGCTGTCTCAGACTGAGTACACTACAGAAGCGAAATGAAATTGAGCGGAAGTACGAAGTCTGACGTAGTCAGGCTAAATGTTTTGCGTTCCCCCGGGAAACTTAGCTTTCTATGGCAAAGAACACAAAAGTTTTGCGAGTGAAGTAACGCAAACGTTTTTTTGCGAGAGAATAAGAATTGCCAAATAATTTTCCCACCACCAGGGTTTCCTTATACTCTCAGAAAAAAAGGAACAAAAGCTTCCATTGGGGCGGTCCCCCTTCAACATAGGTCCTGTCCCAAATGGCACACTTCATGTGCACTTTCGGTCTTGTGGACTTACAATGGCTGCCGCGTGCGCGTGTCCGTTAAAGGGATAGTTCACTTTGAAATAAATTTTTGGTATGTTTTAGCTTACCTCAAGGGCATCCAAGATGTAGGTGTTTTTTTTTCCGCAGTAGTTTCAATTTTGATATTTTTTTTTGATAGTTTTTGTCTGTCAGTCATATAATGCAGGTCTATGGTCACTGTCTCAAAACACAAGCACAGAGTCCAAATTAAAACAATTCCCCGTCGTCCAAATTAAACAATTCCCCATCGTAAGTACACATTGATGGCCTAAGACACGAAACGAGCGGTTTGTGTGAGAAAACGAACAGTATTTATATCGTTTTTACCTCTTATACGCAGCCATGTCCGAGTGATCTGATCTGACGTGTACGCAGACTGGTGCATAGATATATACACTAGATGTCGCCTTAAAGACATTCGTTCCAATGAACTGCCGTAGACAAGGCGACATCTAGTGTGTATATATCTATGCACAATGTATATATATTTTTTTTATAGGTATTTTAATACAACCTGGTCTCACAGGATTTTTTGTATAGGTATTTTAATACAACCTGGTCTCACAGGATTCCGTGAAATGTCCACGGGCCCTTAACTCAAAATCCGTGGAGCCATCACGGAATCGCCCCAAATTCCGTGATGCGGCCATGGATATAACTCCAACTACGCAAGTCAATGACACTGACCTTCCATGGTCCACGGATATACCTGTTTCAATGACGGAGTACAGAACTCACTTTCTCATTTGGAAACGCAACATTTGAAGTATTTGTTTCTTTTCCAACATCAAATGCCATAAAGACGTTAACCCTGACTGTTATTGTAGCTATTGCATTGTCCTGTCATCATAAAAATTCAGTTTGATTCTGTTAGCCTAACTGAAGTCCCGTGATGGCACCACGGACCTCAACAACCTGACCTCACTCATGGACGTTGTAATGTTGCTGGCTTGTTTAGAAACTTAAAAGCTTTATGTCGACTGTGTTGCAATGGCATGTAATTAAGTTGACATTTTGTCTCGTCCTGTCATCATAAAATCCAGTTTGATGCGTTTTACACCTATTGTAAAGGCCTTACAAAACACCTTGGCTATAGTCAGATCTAAAATCTGTGATAGGAGCACGGATTGAGTCTGTGGTGAGACCACGGATAACTCCAACGCAAGTTGTTAGTCTCACGCAAGCGGCAACCTCCCCGTCTCTCTCTTGAAACCAACACGGAAGTGAGTTAAACTGCAATTCATTGACTGGCCGCTTGAGGCTGGATGCAGAAGTGAGTCAAATCTGTATCTCCACCATGTTAAAATTACCAACTTTACAGCAGAAAAAAACATGTTTACAGCCTGGTTCTCTATGTGGCTTTGGTCTATACAGCTAATTTTGCCCTTCATAACAACTGTGAGGGGGAACTCGTCCGTTTAGTTGATTAATATTTAAAGTTCTGCATAATTAAGGGTGTGTCCACTTGAGTGACAGGTGGGCTGCTGATGTCAATGCTAGCCGTTTGTCTGCTGTTGCTAGCCGTCACTTTACCTCAGCAAATTTTAGCTGCTGAACTTGCCATCTCTGCAGTGTTTTGTGCTTTTTTTCCGGGATTATTTCATACAATTTAATACACCCATTACTTCGCACATGGCTTTGGATTCCGTCATTGTCGTCAAGTAAAGTTATCGTTCGAGAGAACAACCAGCGCTGTATTTCAGTTGTTTTCCTCTGTGAACATGCACTAATGGATGTCTGACAATTTCATTGCTTTTTGGAGTTTTCAGATTTAAAGGGGTGGTAAAATGCCCTTTTCACAAGATGTACAATATATCTATGATGTCCCCAGAGTGTGTGAAGTTTTAGCGCAAAATACCCCACAGATATTTTTATATAGCAAGTTAAAGTTGTCACTTTTTGAGGGTTTGCAAAAACGCACCGTTTTGTGCCTGGCCCTTTAAATGCAAATGAGCTGCTGCAGAGGGTGGGGTTTCAAGAGCTCCTGTGTGTTAGCAGCTGCTGTTACCTCACGCAGACACACTAAAATGACAGAAACTGTTCTGCCTTTAATGTTAAACGGAGTCAGATAAGGATGGAGAGACTCAAGAAGAAGTGACAACATGTAGAATGCAACAGGACGTCTCTGAATGGTTAGTCGATGAATTTATGTTGCTGATGTGGAGTTAACTATCTTCAATTAGGATATTCTGTCATGATAAATCTATAAATTGCTCGTATAGGAACTGTTGGGAGATGCACACAGAGTGACTTTCTATTGCATGTGAAAAGATGGATGCTAAAGTTTGAGCTGACTCACAAATGTACTCTTATACAACAACTTTTCCTCTTCTCAACATGGACTGCGTGTTCCCGGGGGCGGGGTTTATGTAAATTCTAGGGTTAGTGATGTCACTAACCCGAGAGGAATGTCGTGTAGTCCCAACCAGCCGTTTGTTGTAGTCCTTTTCTTTAAAAGCAAATATCTTCCTTTGCTTTGAACTTTGAGTATTGTAACTTTGCAGATGTTGTTTATGCTCAAACAGCAACATTACACACTAACTAAAGTTAGAAAAGTGAAATCACACTCAACCACCCCTTTAAAAACGTCAATAGATATAAAGGCTCGTTCGTTCTGCTCTCACGGAACAGATAGATTATAATATGCTTATGTACCATCAGATGAAATCCTGCTGGTGTCGGCGCTTTCTCCGTCCATGCAATAAATGCACATCCTTGAATGAGCGCGGATTTTCTAGCGCATTTACTTGAACTTCATAGTAGGGATGGGCATGATTAATCGACGATCGATAATTGATCGTTAAGAATTTCGTCGATCACGTTTATTTGTTATCGATTAAACTAATGCAGGTTGCGTTGCATAGTGTGAGTCTTGAAGCAATGGAATTAATTTTAGCGCGGAGGTACCTGTGCATCCCGGCAACGTCAATCCCCTCAGAGCGGGTGTTTTCGGCGGCTGGACTGGCTGTCATCAGGTTGCGGTGGCGTCTGATCCCAGATCATGTCAACATGCTTATCTTTCTCAACAGAAATCAGTAGACTGGTGCAGAAGTTCTATGGGAACTTCATGCGTTTTCTCAGATCGGATAGCTATCTGATTTATCAAAACGATTCCATTTACACCTGGTCACATAAATGTGTTTTTGCAAAACGGATATAAATCCGATCTTGAATTCCCGCGCTATATGCATATTTAAATTGTTGCACGTCATCGAAAGCAACTGATATGAGCTGCATTTTATTGATCATCAGCGAAAATTTCTAAATCAAAGACCGCAACAAGATATTGCGGCAACAGCCCTGGTAAGATCATTTCGGTTCTTTACTTTTAATGAAGATGATTGTGTGTTGATGAATGACTTTCACTTTGATTTGCGATAGTTTGCACGTTGACTTGATGAATAGATGCTCATCTGTGGTGATGCGTGTTGAAGTAGCGTCGTCATATCTGGATATAACATGACATATAGCCTATAACACGCTCTCACACGTTTATTTCTTATCATTTTTGGGATAAGTCAAATTTGCATATGTGGTTTCAACAACCAGATGCATTTACTCTTGTCCAGTTTCGTCTGGAATGCGTCTCAGATCTCCTCCTGAAGTGGTTTGAGCGATCGGATTTAAATCCGTCTCGAATGCGTTTCGGAGGGCATTTAGATTTGGTCTTTTCACGACCGGATAGCTATCCAATCACAGAAAACGGATGAAGTGGCCATGGGTCTCTGTTTAAGAACGCCGGCTCGCAGCTGCAGGTTCCGCTGGTTTAGAGCACCGCAGGAATCTTCAAGTCTACCGAACGTCCAGTTTCACTGCCACAAGTTGATCTTCTTGTAATAAAGATCTCATCGAGGACAAACAAACTGTATTTTTGTATTTTCATTGCATTTTTAATTTATAAAAAGTTAAAGAAATAATGAATTTCAATATAAAAATATTAATGATTAATCGATAGTCGATCGTTAATTCTCCCGACGATCGACTAAGAAAATTTAATCGAATGCCCATCCCTACTTCATAGGCAATATATCTATGGTTTAAAGCAGGGCTCAGTAGTTTCGGGATTTCTTCGCTGTATTCTCGCTTTTTGCTCGCAGGTTTCTCTCTAGAGCTCCCCCCACAGCTTCGGAATAGATATTTGACAACACTGTTGTAAAAACTCGTTGGCGATTCTTAGACACCAGAGGCTAGTAGATCAACGACATCAAAGCAGATGGGACGTTTTTTAAAACGTCTTCTTCATTCAGGTTCAAACAGCGTGAGGGAGTGCAATAATGAAATGCATTTTAGCAGATTTCTTTTGGCCGTAAAGCAATTGTTTACATCGCGAGACCTGATATCACGCGATACTTCCTGACGCGGTGGCCGGCGGCCCGCCGGCTCAAAGTTGCAAGTGGTCACCAGGGGCACCAGGGGGGTGCGAAACGACCACCATTCAACCCGAAATAAGTAATATAACCATTCCAATGACTCCGAAGCTGTTCAGTTAAGGTAAAAAAGTTACTTAGATCACCTTTAACCCATTTGAGAGGCGGCCAAAATCAGAATTTAAAATGGACTGAATAAGCTCTCTACGAACTTGACGAGCGATGCAGCGCTGACGGACCATACACTATAAAAAAAGAGTGACTGACATGTAACGTTATGCACATAAATCACTGTCACAACCACTCTCTCAGAGTAATATTAAGTTACTGCATAATACATTTTCAACTAGCAGAATAGTACAGAATCACGATACACAGTCTCACTTGTAGCCATGTCTTTTAACTATTATAATATTTCGAAGGGCAAAAATAGGAACTTTTAATTGGCTTTACATCATCAACTGTCACTTTAGCGCAAGGCCCTGTGCAGTCGCAGACTTGGTACTGTCAGTAGCATAACGTTATAGCATTACCTCCCCATCCTGAGCTAACTCGATCACGTTGAGCTAGGTGGGCGTGATTTCAGATAGCCAGGCTCCTCAGCTTCACTCACGCCCCGCCTCTTTGCCCATTTTCTGTTATCCGGGAGTGACGCGAGGCCAAGATGGCGACGGCCGGCTCCGCCCACTTTAGGCTTCAAAAATGCTCTTCAGAAACCTACGGGTGTCACGGACACTACGTCCATATTTTTTTACAGTCTATGGTCTCACGTCAAGTCGTGATCGTGATATGGTCACGTAATTTAATCTATTGATTCGTGCCACGGACACGTTTATTTAGTTATTTTCGTAATACCAGCACGTTTTTTAAACTAATGTATTTTCAGTGGGAAGCGTCTTTCGTGATCACAGCACGATTCTTTCTGCCTGTCGGCTGCAGCAGAGAAGCTGTTTAATCAACATTTATTCACGAGATCTTATCTTATTATGGTTAATAATTTTTTAATGTTATTATTTCGGTCTTATTGCCAGGGAAGCTGGATTGCTTTGCTGTTTATTGATATTTTTTAAATTATATTTTATCAGTAGGAAATCGCGCTGAAGAAGTCTCGTTCCGAAGACATCGCGATATTTGGCATCAGTTCACGTGTGTCAGATGTTGGTAAGTAGTAAATACCTAAAAACGCTGTCCAAATAATGTGTGATATATAATGTCTTTTCTGTTTGTCGATATTAATCTGCCATTATATCTTAGGGTGACCATATTTTAGTTTTCAGAAAACAGGACGGGGGCGTGGTTGATGGGCGGGGCGTGATTTTGGGGGAGGCGTGGTTAAGGGGTGGGGGCGTGGTTTGGGGGAGAATTCGTCAAAAATTACTTGACAAATGCATTCACAGCCTTGCAACTATGTTATACTTTAATACATAAAGTAGCCTAATACATCCTTTCCATTCAATGTTTGGCCCGCAACAATAGAATACTATATATTATAAAAAGTTTAGCTTTTAACACCTTTTACATGACACTATTTCTTTTCATGGCCCTAGGTTAAAAATCTACTACTACAAAAAAAAAAAAAAACTACTAGACTATTTCAGTAAAAAACTATTTCAATCCTCCTGATGTTCTCTTAGCCTATAACGTTACTTTCTTTATGTGCGCTTTTAGGTAGCTAGCACCTTTATTTGACACTGACACATGTCAGCTTTGCAGTTCATGAATTCTGGGCTCTCTAGGCTTGACTACTGCAATGCCCTTCTGGCTGGACTCCCAGCATGTGCGACCAAACCCCTACAGATGATCCAGAATGCTGCAGCTCGTCTTGTCTTCAACGAGCCCAAGAGGGCCCACGTCACTCCTCTGTTCATCTCTCTGCACTGGCTACCTCTAGCTGCTCGCATCAAGTTCAAGGCACTGACGCTTGCTTACAGAACTATCACAGGCTCAGCTCCCTCCTACTTTCACTCACTCCTACGAGTCTACATCCCTACCAGACACCTACGATCGGTCAACGAGCGACGTCTCGTGGTTCCATCACAGAAAGCCACAAAATCACTTTCCAGAACATTCTCATTTACAGTTCCATGCTGGTGGAACGCTCTCCCCACCCTCATCCGGAATGCAGAATCCCTGACAACATTCAAAAAACAGCTGAAAACCAATCTCTTCCGTGAGCACTTAACCTTATAGAAAAAAAACAAAAAAAAACAAACAAATCCTTTCCCTTTGAAACATCACTTATCAGGCTTATGCTACTCTGAATAATACCTGAACTTCGTATTTTGAGCACTTCCTGCGTTGTTGTTGCTTTTGCCTCTTTATGATGACTCGCTGAACTTAGTCCTAATTTGTAAGTCGCTTTGGATAAGGGCGTCTGCTAAATGACTAAATGTAAATGTAAATGTAAATGTAATTCTGCTTTAACACGGATCCCGACGGAAACGAAAACATGGGAATTTTCTCTGTAAATCATCTGTGAATTTACATTTGGGCATTTTTTTTTTTTACGCTGTTAGCTAGCCTACTTACATCTTACCTTGCACTTGACCGTAAACTGAAAGCGTCACGTTGCTAAAATTCTGTGAACGTAAAGTCCGCCTACTTTGATTTGATTGGTCATTTCAAATATTCTGACATGGACAAGCAGTGACAGACCAATGACAATGAGGCTGCGATGAACACACACACACACACACACACACACACACACACAGTGTATTCTGACGTGCTCTCTGCTTGCCGCTGCGGATTGAAGAACGCGCTGATTA
Source organism: Leuciscus idus (assembly GCA_021554675.1). Classification (NCBI taxonomy): domain Eukaryota; kingdom Metazoa; phylum Chordata; class Actinopteri; order Cypriniformes; family Leuciscidae; genus Leuciscus; species Leuciscus idus. Next base: position 8,081,360 of record CM038623.1, read on the forward strand.
TAACAAGACGGGGCGAAGCCGAAGCCGGTTTCATTTGTTTTGTGTGCAAGCGTGTATTTAAAGTACACTCTTAATGGCCCAATGAAAAATAATGAAAACCAGGACATTTTCATCACTTTTTAAAAAACAGACAGGACGGCCAGGACAGGTCGTGAAAACAGGACATGTCCTGGGAAAACAGGACGTTTGGTCACCCTATTATATCTGCCATCTCCACGGAGACTTTGCGTTTCATTGCTTTCTAATTCAAAACAGGGTGATTAAACACTGCCTGTCACGTGACGTGCTATAGGCCTAGATATTCATATCAGATTAAAAATAGTACAATTAGTTCCAAAGTTGTATTTGTAGTAGAAGCACAGTAAAAACAACACTTACCATGCATGCTTTTACCACAGTAACCCTAGTTTTACTGTGATAGGTGTGGTAAAAGGACAGTAACCACAAAACTTGCCATGCTTTAAACCTCAGTAACCTTAGTTTTACTGTGATTGGTGTAGCAAAGGACAGTAATCACAAAACTGACCATGCTTTTACCTCAGTATTGATAGTTTTAAAGTGATATTTGTTGTAATGCATATTAACCACTACACTTGCCATGCTTTTAATGCTTTATAATGTAACATCCAATATTTGTAAGGTAAATCAGTACTTTTTCCTTTAAATAATCCTATATATTATTCATAGTGATATTTTCCTTTCTCTTTTTTTCAGCTGAAAAGACCAAAAGGGCCTTTCGGACTCAGTCAGCCCATTATTGTATGAGGACAAGTAAACGGAGGAGACGGACAGCTGCAAAGGCAAATATTCACAATGGTATTTATGTGTTGGTTTTAACCCTAAATCAAACATTTTATCAAGCATTTGTTGTTATTCACAAGATTTAACAAGTTGTCAAATTCGTATGATTCTCGTACATATTTGTATACTCGTACACAATCCTGCAGCTTTTACTCCTAGTGCTGTCATTGGCTACTGCCTCAATTCCTGTACATATTTATCGCAATATTTGTAAATCAGTTGCGCCACTTCTTGGAAAGTTGTCGGATGTCACACACACTGTCAGAAGGTTTATATTAATTGCAAATTGGTCCCCGTCTGTTTATGTTCCAGTGATACATGATGTCTCTCCACACCTCATAACCTACCTCTGTTTGCAAGAGTGGAAAAGCTTATCTGACTTGTCACATGACATCAGATACTCGATTATTTTGTCATAATCAGATCAGTTACACTGCTGATAACTGTCCCGTTTGCATGTAAATCATTTTCATGATTATTGCTTGCTATTAAAGACATACTTTTATTCATAGAAATGCCCACATATCAGTGAACTTCTAACATAAAAATGCTTTTAACATTTAATTATGCAACACTCTTTACAGAAAACATATCCTACAGTTATAAACTGACTATTTGCAAGTAATCTATTAAAATTACCTTCCTTTCTGTTTTGCAGGATTACTTAGTCATTTTTTTTAAAGCTCTACCAATATCAAACTCAACAGCTCTTTTAACCCTCTGGGGACCAAGCTGTTTTTGGGGACCTTGAGATGTTCTGACATGCTCTGACATTTGTGCTTTTTTCAGTTATTTATAAACATGTTAATGGCAAAGGTGTAAATTCACTCTATATAGCACAAACAGGCCTGCCATAATATGCGAGCAACATGTATGTAGATGTTTGTATTTTTAAGAGAATAATGTTTATGCGTGGTTATTTAAAAAAATAAAAATGAAAGTTGCTGAAATAAGACCACAAAACTCATACAAAATATGTGCCCACAAGACTTTTGACTAATGGATGTTGTCCCTTTCAGTTCTAGCTTCAAAATTATGTGAAAATAGTCTTGCTTTATCGTTCACAAAAAAAATACATTGATTTAAATGGTGTAAAACAGGTTTTGCTTGGAAAGCCAATATGCGAGGGGGAGGAGTAGTTTACACCTTAGTCCCACCCACTCTGCATAATGACTCTGCATAATTAGCCATTCATTCAGGTGTGACACTGACTGAGCCACAATGCAAGGACAAAATATATATTTTGAAGAAGACTTATATTGACCATTTAAGATTTTGCTTACATCTATCTTGTAAATATGTTTTGCTATTTTATTAAAAAGGTTACAATTACAACAATAATTACAATTTCAGCAATATTTCTGCAAAAAAGTACTCTTTCTTTGTAAAAAAAAAAAAAAAAAGATTATAGGCCTACATTTTATCATATGTATTCATTAGTTTGAATATAGCCAACATTGGAACATCTTAGTCTATGACTTTATTTTTGACAAAATAGTATTTTATATATATGAGCAGAAAAGCTTATTTGATGTGACAGTATATTCTACAGTAAAAACTGTACCCAAATCTAGTCAACAAAATGTTGTCTTTCATACTTCGCCTGACTGTAACGCAGTAACTGTAACTGTAAAAGCAGTTTATTCTTTCACACACAGACGCGCGATTCATATTTAGGCTAAACACTCTTTACAAATATGTACCCTTCATTCATCTCACAGAAAACGCGATTCATATTATAGAAACGCGATTCATCTTTTTGTTTACATAAGCCTACAACGTTATTCCATAACGTTATTCCACATTAACACTTGAGAAAGGATAACTTAGCCTACCTCACTCCTCAGCGGGATCTGCTCCTCATATCAGCACGGAAAATTTTCTCCATAAGGTAGGCTATATTATGCCTCTTTGTTTACAGCTGATGTGGGGGCGTTTCACAGACTGAAATGGTTCTCAGAATTTGCGTTTGAATAGCACGCGCTCTCCGGGGCGTGGTCAAATTACTTTTGAATGGCTCGTAATGAGCTCGACTGGAGTCGCTCTCTTTTTATACAGATTACAGAAGCTGATAATATTTGTTTTTTATATAAATTACTTCATTTAAAAGCTGCGATCTCAAGCTTTATGCCCGTGGGTCTGTTTGCCTGTTTGACTGAATTTTCGCGGAGTTATAGATAATTTTCGAACGCGTTTCAAATGGGAGTTTACTGACAGAGAGAAGGCAGAAATAGCATCATGTTAGTTTTTCTTTATTTGTCAAAAAGCAAAACACTTTATTTGTATTGTGAGTATACAGAAAAAAAATAGAAACTGAACAGGATCGATTGATGTATTACACGAAAATGAAAGATCAAAATTAACAGAGCATTTTGTGTTTATTTTTCATTGCTAAAAAAAAAAACGAGCAAAACGCGCGGGCGCGTTTTTGGTCCCCAGAGGGTTAAGAGCCAACCATTACAAGAGCTACTAGTGAGTCGCAGCGAATCTTGCCGTGATCAGCCCTTCCCAGGTGAAGTTTCTAGAATATTGCAATCAGTATTTACTCATCAAATGCTCTCTCCTGAATCGTATGGTAAATTCACTTATTTATAACTGTCTTAATTTATGTTTCAAGAACAATAGTAATTGCACATAGAGTAAGTCGAGACTTTCTTGTTTTACAGCAGAGAAGGAAGACCAGTCCTTATATCAATGCAAGCTAATCGAATAAGTCCTTTGTTTCAGGTGAGGAAGGAACGGCTGGTGCCCAAAGAAGACAGAAAAGTGTGCGAGTCCATTGGTATGTCTTGTATTGAAACAATGCTGTAATATGTAGTACATAATTTGATGTTGACAATTTTACATTGTACAGGTTATCACTTGGTTTTTGACCAAGTGAAGCTCTTGAAACAAGTGACAGAAGAGTATGTTGTCTGGAAAGTATCTAGCATCACTAGCAAAGGCTCAAAAGAGACCATGCCTTTCTTAAAAATCTTTTAAAATAGGTTGCTGTTGATATGGGTAAAACTGTTTTTGTTCAGTACTTAGCTTATATTATGTGCTGCAATATTATATACATATATATATATATATATATATATATATATATATATTATATATATATATATATATATATTTTTTTTTAATATTTTTTATTTATTTATAATACTTCAATGTGTATATTATATAATGTGCTGACTGCTGCTTTGTAAATTTATGTAAGGAACAGGCAACTCTGGCCCTTTGCATTCTACTTTTTGAGGTTGAGAGTTAACCTCCAACCCTAATCGAGCACATCTGGAAAATTTTAACCAAAGTCTTCAGGTTTATTTCTAGACAATAGGCTGGTGGGTTTGAGGTCGGAGCTAAATCTGCAGGACAGTGGACGCTGAGGGCCAGAGTAAACCATCACTGCTTTAAATAACGCAGAACATAAGCTGACCCGACTGTCCATTAAACAACTTCATTTGAATGTTTTGTGTTTTTTGTTTTACTTTCAGACCAGGACTAGAGAACGCCTGACAATGGGATGTTGAGACTTCTTCCTCTGGTTGAGAAAAAGCTCCACCACATCAGTGATCACATCTTCTGTTCTTCTGTTCTTCAACTGAACAAACTGTTTAGACGAGGAAGAAGAACATGAACACGATAGAGACATGTACAGGGAAGAGCAAGAAACCAGTTTAGCTGTGATAATGAATCATTATTTTCCAACACAATATCAAATCTGTTTTCTGTAGGTGACTGAATATGATTATCTGGCACTCGTTTTGTGGCTTCAGCAGCTGTGAATGGATTCATATGATGTTAACGTATTTTTGAAGACACATTTTTCTTTATATCTTGAATCTCATTTTTCTTTATGCTACTTTGTCAACTTTATGCTTTGTCCTCCAATAAAGTGTTGTTTAATAAAGTATGGTGACTATTGTGTATTGAAAGTGGTGTTTGGGACAGTAAATAGACATTTTTATTTGAGAAATTTTAATTTCTTATTTCTTTAGTTTAATTAATTTAAAAATAACTACATATAATTAATAACTTATAAATAACTACATATAATTAATGACCATGATTCTTTTACTTGGGACATAAAAATGTAGATCTGGTTAATGATATTTGGGACAACAATGCAACATAAGTTGCACATACTTGCATGTATGCCAGTTTGCAGTGAAATAAAAGGAAGCTATGTGAATAGCAAGAGGCTGCAGTGGGCTATCTTGCTATAAATACTTAACGCTTAATTGAAGATGATCCATGTTGCTCATTCTAGTACATCTACAACTGCTTTTCGAATGAAAGCATATATCACTGATGTCAGGCATATAAGCAGCAATCAGAGGGGGTGAAAAGGAAATGTTGGCACTGTTTTTTTGTTGTTTTACTGAATGGTGCATTATCCTTGTGTAATAGTAATAGTGTGTGTAGATCTGTGTAGATTATACTGCCCTTCCACCCCCAGGGGCCAAGCAACGGCCCCAGAAGAGCAAACAAATGCACATTTCAAATGGCTGTAACTCAAAGTCCGGTTTGTGTATCAAAGAGAAAATCGGCTGGACAACTGCTTATGCTATGTTTAATAAATAATGTTGGCCACAGTTTTCAGACATATATGGAAAGCTGGCATAAAGGTTATTTTTAAAGTGCTCACAGTAAAATATCAAATTTCAGCCTGTCCCTCATATATGTCATAAAGGTTTGCACAATGAACAAATTTAGATATCCAGTTGTCCATTAAATATATTATTTATTTAACATTTATTGTTTTATTACTAAACGTTTTAAACTACATTACCCACATATCTCTGTCATTCTACCAATGGAACAGGAAACATGGTGCTGTAGTTCATTGAAATGTGCAGACATGCTTAGGGTTAGGTTTGGTATCTCGGTAAAGGAGTAATTTCTCACAACATAGAGACACTTTATAGTTACAGTAGGTGTATCTATGACAACTGCTTACTACTTAAGATCGCTTCCGGGTCACGAAAAAATACCAATGCAGAATTAAGGATTACGACTTTATACGTATTTTGATTTCCGATTTCCATCTATAAACACATCATGGACAATCGGATAACGAGATTGTTTTTCGTTTTCCGTTTTTTAATATCAAAACAAAAAATGAATAATGGGTTGTTTTCCGTTTTTCGTTTTCCTATTTACTAATGGTAATTGGGAAACCGGCCGTTTTTCGTTTTTGTTTTTTTTTCCTTTCAAAACGAAAATCCGTTGGCCGCCAAGTACACGGACCGAATCGGAGTACCGTACATCAGAAATATAACGGCCGCGGCGCATCACTACACTGTCTGGGATTCCCTTTCAAGGGAACTCGAGCTGCGTTTGAGACGCGGTGGGAACGCCCTGCGTGATTGCGTCGTGAAGCACGTGTATAATCAGTCCAATGGAAAGACGAGACGTCATAGGCGGGTGACGTCATCGACCAGGAAGCTATAAGGCAGCCCCGCTGACACAGATCGCGTTAGCTTCTGTGCCTTCAGCAAGCGATCTGTGTATTCTGTCCTTGTCATATTTATTGTTGTCTGTCAAGTTGCAATATATATATATATTATGGCAAAAGAGAGCAAGCAAGCGTTGTGTTGTTCCCTCCCCACGTTATATCACGGGTGGGGACACACACTTCAGCTTTGTGTTGCTTGTTTGGGAGTGGAGCATGCCAACAGTCAGTTCTCGAGGGGGCTGACTGTGAGCATTGCGAGAAGCTGTCCGTGAGGACGCTCCGCTCCCGCCGGCCGTTCTTCGAGGAGGACGGTTCGGTGCGCGCGCCCAGAGGCGCGGGTCCCGCTGCTGCCGAGGCACGGCGTCGACACGCATCTTGGGGATCGCAAATGGTTCTAACAAACACCTGTTCGATCCACGTGCCTTATCTCGGGGAGAAGCACGCTCTGCGGTTTCTCCTCCCCGGGATGAGGCACTCATGCTGCGATTTCCAGTTCCGAGGAATTGGTATCGTTAGTGTTTTTGTATAAATAAATAAATAAATAAATAAAAGAAATATCAAAATAAGGCAGATGTTTGTGAGTTTTCAATAAATAAATAAATAAGTCAGCTCATAACTCTGTTGAATAAAGAGGAGCTTATAAAAGGAGGTTTTATATAATGCTGTTGCTAAGTTAAATATTACTGGCCAGCCGAACGTATATGAGAGTGAAAATATAAGGAAAACTCTATATCTCAGCCTCCTCGTCGGGGAGTGCCGTTTTTTCCCTATCGCCACACTGAGGTGTCGAGATCGTGGAATAAACCGGTTTCTGTTTATGTGTTTTATCCCTAAACTTCTACTATAGTAATGTTATGGGTATTAAGTATCATGGTATGACAGTGCCTCGGGTTAAAGAGACGCTTGCGAGCTATCTCTCTCCCGTGTTGGCGTCATCATAACCCCGACGTTACCCACCAGCCACCATAAATAATAGATAAATATTATTAGGCAGCACTGGTAGGAAAAGTATATAAGCATGGATGAATGTGAGGTTTCCTCCTCACCGATCTAACGTTCCTGAGACTGCTGGGCGGGAGCAGTCTCAGCATACTTAAGCTCCTCGCAGCATAGAGTGCGGCAAAACAAAGATTCGCCATTCGGGCTCATCCACAATCGATGGGGACCTGGGTGGCGGTCACAGTCTAGCCAGTTAGAGATATGCAAGATCTGAGGACTGTTTTATCTCTAAAATAGCTAAAAATGGAAGAAGCCCTGACGCCGAGGCTGCAGGCTTCTGAGGGTGGTCCCCTGCGGGGTAGGGACGGTTTTGAGAAATCGTTTCTCCTCGGCGCCCCCTGGGGTGCGACTCTCTGAGGAGGGTCGCAACGCTGGCTGTTCGGTTTTCCTGCCGGTTCGCCGTTTCAGGACACCGAGGGGTCAGCGTCCCCAAACGATCCTCCGAGGAGGGACGTAGAGCAGTCAGTTCGGTTTCCCTGCCGGTTCGCCGTTTCAGGGTGCTGAGGTGCCTGCTTTTTCCAACGATCCTCCGAGGAGGGTCGTAGGAACAAAGCTAGCTAGAGGTAGGCAAGATCTGAGGACTGTCGTTATCTCTAATAAAACTTAGACAAGAAGTCCTGACGCTGAGGCTATCAGGCTTCTGAAGGTTCCTCCGGGGCAGGGACAGTTTTGAGAAATCGTTTCTCCTCGGCGCCCTCTGGGGTGCGACTCTCTGAGGAGGGTCGCAACGCTGGCTGTTCGGTTTTCCTGCCGGTTCGCCGTTTCAGGACACCGAGGGGTCAGCGTCCCCAAACGATCCTCCGAGGAGGGACGTAGAGCAGTCAGTTCGGTTTCCCTGCCGGTTCGCCGTTTCAGGGTGCTGAGGTGCCTGCTTTTTCCAACGATCCTCCGAGGAGGGTCGTAGGATCAAAGCTAGTGAGAGGTAGGCAAGATCTGAGGACTGTCGTTATCTCTAATAAAACTTAGACAAGAAGTCCTGACGCTGAGGCTATCAGGCTTCTGAAGGTTCCTCCGGGGCAGGGACAGTTTTGAGAAATCGTTTCTCCTCGGCGCCCTCTGGGGTGCGACTCTCTGAGGAGGGTCGCAACGCTGCCAGTTCGGTTTTTCTGCCGGTTCGCCGTTTCAGGACACCGAGGTGTCAGCGTCCCCAAACGATCCTCCGAGGAGGGTCGTAGAGCAGTCATTTCGGTTTCCCTGCCGGTTCACCGTTTCAGGGCGCCGAGGTGCATACTTTTTTCCAGCGATCCTCCGAGGAGGCTCGTAGGAACGAAGCTAGTTAGAGGTAGGCAAGATCTGAGGACTGTCGTTATCTCTATTAAAACTTAGACAAGAAGTCCTGACGCTGAGGCTATCAGGCTTCTGAAGGTTCCCCCGGGGCAGGGACGGTTTTGAGAAATCGTTTCTCCTCGGCACCCTCTGGGGTGCGACTCTCTGAGGAGGGTCGCAGCGCTGCCAGTTCGGTTGTTCCCTGCCGGTTCTCCGTTCAGGGCACCGAGGTGTCAGCGTCCCCATACGATCCTCCGAGGAGGGGCGTAGAACGGTCAGTTTGGTTGTTCCCTGCCGGTTCGCCGCTTCAGGGCACCAAAGTGACTGTTCAACCAAATCCAGAGGCCAGTCTCGAGAGACTGGTTCTCCTAGTAGAATTTCTGGCAGCGTGGAAACTACTGCCATATATTTCTCAGTGGGTCCTGCACACTTTAGAAAAGGGTTTCAGAATTCAGCGGTTCTCGTCCGCACAGATTTCTAGAGGTCCTCCCCACAGTGGTGGACCCCGAGCAGGCTCTGGTTATGGAGCAGGAAGTACTGACACTTCTGCAAAAGGAGCTATAGAAGGGGTTTCTCCTCCCAGCAGACAGTCAGGGTTTTACAGCCGTTACTTCATTGTTCCGAAAGAGGATGAGGGGTTGCGTCCTATTCTAGACCTGCGTCAATTAAACAGCAGGTTTCAGAATCTCAAGTTCAAAGTATGCTTACGCTAAAATGATTGTGTCACAGATTCAGTCCGAGGACTGGTTTGTCACAATAGACTTGAAGGACGCTTACTTATCTATCCATCCTCATCACAGGAGTTTCCTGAGGTTTGCTTTCGGGGGCGAAGCATACCAGTATTGGGTTCTTCCCTTCGGCCTAGGTTTATCACCCCGCATCTTTACAAAATGCGTGGATGCAGCTCTGGCTCCTCTGAGACTCCAGGGCATTCACGTATTATACTTTATCGACGATTGGTTGATTTTAGCTCAGTCCGAGCAGTTGGCAGTTCGGCATCGAGATGTCGTTCTGTCTCACATAAAGAGGTTGGGGTTGTGGCTCAACGCCAAGAAGAGTGTGCTCCTCCCAGCTCAGAGGACCACTTTTCTGGGTGTTTTATGGGATTCGACAATAATGCAAGCACGTCTGTCTCCTGCACGTATTTCTGCGATTCTCACAGCCGTAAAGGGGGTTTCAGAGACTGTTGGGGCTCATGGCAGCTGCGTCCAACGTAATCACTTTTGGCCTTTTGTACATGAGACCTTTGCAGTGGTGGCTCAGGATCAAGGGGTTTTCTCCGAGGGGAAATCCATTTCGCACGATCAAGGTCACGCGGCGATGCCTTCGTGCCTTGGTCATGTGGAAGAAACCTTGGTTCCTCGCCCAGGGCCCAGTGCTGGGGGCTTCTTGTCGACGCGTAACGCTTTCGACGGATGCTTCCCTCACGGGATGGGGGGCGGTCATGAGTGGCCGCTCGGCGAAAGGTCTTTTGCAGGACCATCAACGTTCTTGGCACATAAATCGGCTAGAAATGATGGCGGTATTTCGAGCTCTCAAATACTTCCTGCCAGACCTGAGAGGTCACCATGTGCTTGTCCTTCCGGACAACACACTGATTGTCTTGTACATCAGAGCAGATATCCTGTTGAGGCAGGGGCTGAGGCCCGGGGAATGGGGACTTCACCCCAAGGTGGTGGAGCTCCTTTAGGAGAACTTCGGTCGAAACTCAAGTCTACCTTTCGCATCGTTTATACAACGCATTGCCCATTTGGTTCTCCCTGATGCATCCAGCTCTGCTTGAACTGGATGCAACGTATTAGGTGTGGTTGAGGCTACACCTGTACGCATTTCCCGATATCTTTGCTCCCGGGAGTTACTCTCATCTAGAGTTATGGATACTGTGGGCTCGGTCTCTGAGGGGGCCCAGCTCATAGATTCAGGTCTCTCGACTGAGGTCGTGGAGACCATACTCCAGTCTAGAGCTCCCTCCACGAGAAGACTGAATATGCATTGAAATGGAAACTGTTCTCTGCCTGGTGTGGAGAATGCCTTCTGAATCTTGCTATCTGCCCTATGGTACAGTACTTGATTTCTGCAATGAATGTTTCTTTGCTGGGTTATCTCTGAGGAGAGATCCTTATTTCATCTTCTCCGTGGTACTTGAGGCTGAGGCCTGCACGTACTTGGATTTGCACCTGGTATGGTGATAGTCTTTCCTCACCCCTTGCCGGGTTGTATTCCTACTAAATTTGTGGGTCATTTGTGCTGCAGGCCTTCTGTCCTCCACCTTAATACAAGCCAGATCAGGAAGAACTTAATCTGTTTTACCCTGTGCGGGCTTTGGATGCTTACGTCCACAGAGCTGCCCTGTGGCGTAAATCGGAACAATTATTTGTCTGCTTTGGGTCAACGAGGAAAGGTTGCCCTGCATCTAAACAGGTGATGAGCAAGTGGGTAGTTGAGGCTATTTCACTAGCTTATGAAGCGGCCGGACAGCTTTCACCTTTGGCTGTTCGGGCTCATTCCACGAGGAGTATGGCTGCCTCTAAGGCTTTAATTTCAGGAGTTTCTCTTCAAGATGTTTGTAATGCGGCGGGCTGGTCCTCACCACATACATTTGTCAGATTTTATGATCTAGACCTCTCCACTCCTGGGGCCAGGTTGCTTGCTTCTTAGTGTCAAGTCAAGTCAAGTCAAGTTTATTTGTATAGCGCTTTTCACAATACAGATTGTATCAAAGCAGCTTCACAGTATTAAATTAAAATAATACAACAAAGTTTGTTTCAAGAGGAATTTATTGATTGATAAAATTAAATTAAATATCCCCAAAATATCCCCAACTGAGCAAGCCAAAGGCAACAGTGGCAAGGAACCGAAAAACTCCATCAAGTGACCTAATGGTGTCCTAAAACTCCATCAGGTGACCTAATGGAGAAAAAAAACCTTGGGAGAACCCAGGCTCAGTCGGGGGCCAGTTCTCCTCTGGCATTTATGAGCTAGAGGCCAGATTGTAGTTTGAACTGTAGGATTATATGAATGCCTGGCTGAAGAGATGCGACTTTAATCTAGTTTTAAACTGGGAGAGCGAGTCTGAGCAACGAACAGTATCAGGAAGACTATTCCAGAGTTTTGGAGCCAAATGTGAAAATGCTCTCCCTCCTTTGGTGGTTCTGGATATCCTAGGTATGACCAAAAGCCTTGAATTTAGTGATCTTAAAGAGCGCGATGGATTATAGGGTGATAGAAGATCCGTTAAATAGACTGGAGCTAAGCCGTTTAGGGCTTTATAGGTCAGTAGCAATACCTTGTAATTAATACGGAACTTTATAGGTAACCAATGCAGTGATGATAAAATCGGTGTTATATGATCATATTTTCTTGTGTGCGCAAGGACTTCACACAGAACGAGCATTTGGCATTATGGCGTAGTGGGTATGGGGTTCCCACCGCGTCTCAAACGCAGCTCGAGTTCCCTTGAAAGGGAACGTCTCAGGTTACGTATGTAACCCTGGTTCCCTGATAGGGAATGAGACGCTGCGTTCGCCTGCCATACTTCCTGCATGCCCTGACCGACTTGCTTCAGGCTTTTCAGAAGCTAACGCGATCTGTGTCAGCGGGGCTGCCTTATAGCTTCCTGGTCGATGACGTCACCCGCCTATGACGTCTCATCTTTCCATTGGACTGATTATACACGTGCTTCACAAGCTTCACGACGCAATCACGCAGGGCGTTCCCACCGCGTCTCAAACGCAGCGTCTCGTTCCCTATCAGGGAACCAGGGTTACATACGTAACCTGAGACGTTTGTCATGTCTCGCCGGAGCATCCAGTGTAATATCACTGGGGTCTGTCTTTTGTTGGATCGCGCCGTTCGTGTCTGGCCCGGGGAAGAGACGGAAAAAAAACATTCTGTGTGTGTTGACAGGATTGTGCCAAGTTTAACCTAGATATATTATAACGTTAGCCTACTCGTCAACATGGCGGTAACGAACTTTACCACGGTAAACTGAGCTAACGTTTCATTTTACAGACATTGTTAGATTATTGAATTGTCGAGTTAAAATATGCCAACGAGTAACGCGTTTACATTAACAATAAATGTGAATAAACTAATGTGAAATTCTGTTTTGGTTGTAGATAATGTTGGCCTACTGATGAGAACCTTTATAGTTTTAGCATTAGTTTGCAAACTATACATATTATAGTTTTTTGTAATGGAATTTAATATTTACTTCCATTTTTATATGTGTTTAAAGGCAACTGCAACAAAGCGCCAATTCGCGCCAGTGATGTCTAGCAAGATTCCAGAGGTAACATTAGGCCATTTGTGATATATTTTGAGATAAGTTTGCTGAAATGATTAGCAATATGTGAAAATTGCTTTGGAGCCACTGGTGCAGACTAGGTAGCTTACAATACCTTATAAAATCTCTATAAAATTGGCTAACTTTATATCAAATAAGTGACCTTTGCATCATGTCTAACTTTATATTTATTACACAGCAAATTAACCAATCAGAAGATGGACCATTGTCTTTGTTCAGTCTCACCAGATTAAATGTATCCAGGTAAGCACTGCAGTAAAACTCTCACTAATACCAAATCTGGCATTCTAAACAACTTAAGTTTATATTTTTGCATTATTTTGATATTTTATTAGGCAGAAGACTCTATTGCAGTCCCACCTGACCAGGAAGGTCCTAATATCAGCGCACAGGTGGGTTAACTACTGTAGGAAGGAGAACAATCGTCACACAGTGATTTCTTGCATGTGTCTTACTGTGTATTTGTCTCAAACAGGGACCCCTTCACTGCAGACAAGCTGAAATGGGTAGGATTTGTAAGTATTCAAATTTAATCTGGCATAATTTAATTTAGTTATTTTGTATGCAATTTATTGACAAAAGCTGTTTACAAATATATATTCTTAAGTTTTTATGAAAATAATAATAAAAGTTAACAAAAAAGGAGGTTAAAAATAATGTGACAATAATCTCTCTCTCTCTCTCTCTCTCTCTCTCTCTCTCTCATAGTGTTGAAACCGGGATCTCCTCTGATGGACTGAGTACATTAGTGTTTGTGGACACGCATACAGACCAGGGAACATTCTGATGTTGTCAGTCAAGTTCTGAACAGGAACCAATCTTTGGAGAAGTTCATTTATTCGCAAAGGTGGACAAAAACATTGTGTTGGCTTTTTAAAGATTATTTTGATGATGACTTTTACTCCTATGCTGTAGAAAAGATGGAGGAGTAGACAGTCAGACATTGATAATAAAAAGAAATGTTTCTTGAGCATCAAAGAGACTTCTTTCAAAAACATTAAGACACTTAAAGGCCGTGTTGCAGGGTTAATTTTTCAATGAATTTGTGCAATTTGCTTGTTGGTAATAAACATTTAAACTGTTATCCATTGTATTTTATGTTGTTGGGTATCACAAAACGGAATATAATACGAAAAAGTAGGTACTATCTTACAGCGGTTTGCAACGATTCTCCTTTCCCCCACAATGCATTGCATTACGTCACGTTGGGGAGAGAATTTACCAAAGCCCGCATTGAGAGCGACTAGAGAGACGAGTGGTAGACGAGAGTATTCAGATAGCGCAGATTATAGATAAATAGATAAATACATAGATATAGATAGATAGATAGATAGATAGACTAGATATATAGATAGACATACAGATAGATAGATAGATATATGAACGCTGGTGCATGTTGGCTGCCGCTTCTCCGCCCGGCTCTGTTTTAATGTCTTAATGTTTATCTATTTTAATTCTTCTTAATCAGTATTAATTTTATTACTACAAGTTCATTCATCCTCTCAGTCATCTCATACTGAATTCACAACGGATAACGCATGAATGAGTAATCAAAGCGGATATCTGTCCTGGGAATCTCACGTAGGACAAACACCAGAACAAACAACAAGTGCCCGACTCAACCGTGGCCTTCGAGCAGATCAACAACTCTGATCGCGAAGAAATCTTAGAACTTAACGTTACATACTTGCTGAAATTGGACTGGAATTGAGACGCCCGGCTTCTGGGATTAAGTTAACGCTAGCTTTTGCTAGCGCACCACGCCTGGATTATGCCACCGCTCTGCTCCGCTGTCGACTCCCGCACACTCAACAACCACCTCCGTCCGGACAACATCAACATCCTTCAAGAATCTGGACTACCTCGCCGTCCTCCACATAGAGGCTCTGGTCGTATGTTCAATTACAACTTTTCAACTTCAAACTCCATTCCATCCATCTGGTCTTATTCGCGCATTCCAATTTCCTCACTACGTCATCACAACAAACGACACGCGCTCCTATCTAATCTCCGCCCCCTTCCTCTGTCCTCTCAATCCATCACAAAGCAACGTCACCTGAAACTGGCTTTGTTTAACACTCGCTCACTCAACAATAAAAGTCTCATTTTAAACGAATTCATAACTGACAATAACCCTGGATTTCCTCTGTATCACTGAAACCTGGCATAAACCCCTGGACTATTTCTCACTCAACGAAACCACACCCACAGGATACACATACATGGACAAACCCCGACCTGAGGGGCGGGGAGGCGGTGTCGCTGCAGTGTACAGAAAGGATATTAAAACATCCATCATCTCCATCCCTGCTGTTCAGTCCTTTGAACACATCACTTTCAAACTCTCTGGTCCCACTCCTCTGGTCACTGCCATAATCTATCGCCCCCCCAAACCAAATCCTTCCTTTCTCGCTGACTTATCTGATTGACTCAGCTATCTGCCATTTCACCTTCTGTTCTGCTTTTGGGAGATTTTAATTTTCACATCGATACTAACTGCAAATCTGCCATTGAATTCCTGAAAATGCTACACTGCTTCAACTTTACCCAACATGTTAACTTTCCTACTCATAGCAGGGGCCACATCCTGGATCTGGTTTGCTCTACTGGTCTCACCATATCTCACCTCTCCAGCCTCAACCTCAACATCTCCGATCATCTGGTAATCACCATGAACATCGATCTCCCCATTGTTAGCAAAATATCCTCCATCCCCCCACTGCAGACTGATAACCCCTCCGATCTCACTGACTACTACAATGAAACACTCTCCATCTGTCTCGATCAGCTGGCTCCCATTAAAACCAAAACTGTTTCATTCACTCACTCTGCTCCCTGGTACACCCCAGATCTGCGCAAAATGAAATCGCGAAAGCGTCAGCTTGAAAGGCTCCATAGGAAAACCAATTTATCTGTTCATCTACAAGCATATACAGATTACCTCGAGCAGTATAAAGAAGCTCTCAAGACTGCCCGATCCACCTACTACTCACACCTCATACACTCTGGTTCCACCAACCCCAAGGCTCTTTTCTCATCGGTAAATAAACTTCTCAAACCCAGTTATAATACCACCAACTCTTTCACAACTGAAAACTGTAACTCTTTTCTTTCATTTTTTCAGACCAAAATTGACACCATTTATAACAACCTGTCCTCTTCCTCTGTCAATACTGTCTGTACTCCCATCCTATCACTTGCTCCTGCCCCCTTCACTTCTCTGTCCCTGTCCCAGTTCTCACCTGTGTCGGCAGGGGAGCTGTCCAAAATCATAACTGGAATGAAAACATCTACATGTGTCCTGGACCCCATTCCATCATATCTTATCAAGAACTGTCTACCAGCTATTTCCTCACTCATCACTGAAATCATTAACTCCTCTCTCAGCACTGGCTCAATTCCCCCATCACTCAAACTGGCTGCTGTCACTCCCATCCTTAAAAAACCTGGACTCAACCCCGACATCATGTCAAACTTTCGGCCCATCTCCAATCTCCCTTTTCTGTCAAAGATACTGGAACGCACTGTTGCCAAACAACTCAAAACCCACCTCTGCTCAAATGACCTGTTCGAACCTTTTCAATCTGGCTTCCGTTCGCAACACAGCACTGAAACAGCCCTCCTTAAAGTCACCAATGACATCCTCCTCTCCGCTGATGCTGGTCATCTCACCATTCTCATCCTCCTGGATCTCACAGCAGCTTTTGACACTATAAACCATTCCATTCTTCTTTCCCGCCTCGAATCTTCCCTCAACATCACTGGCACCGCCCTTTCCTGGCTCCAATCGTATCTCACCGACAGACAACAGTTCATTCACATTAACAACTGCATCTCCTCCACTGCTCCGCTGTCCCAAGGTGTCCCCCAGGATTCGGTGCTTGGCCCTCTCCTTTTCATATTATATCTGCTTCCCCTTGGCAACGTCATTCGCCACCATGGTCTAAACTTTCACTGTTACGCCGATGATGTTCAGCTTTACATCTCCACCAAATCCATTACCTCCGTTACCCACTCCACTATCTCCAACTGCCTCATTGACATTAAATCCTGGATGCACACTAATTTCCTTCAACTTAACTGTGAAAAAACAGACATGATCATCATCGGTCCCAAATCCATCACCAAGACCACTCACAGTTTCTCTCTCACTGTCGATAACTCCACCCTGTTTCCATCCCTTCACAGTCGCAACCTCGGAGTCATCTTTGACAATAACTTCTCCTTTGAACCGCACATAAAACAAATCACTAGAACTGCCTTTTTTCATTTAAAAAACATTGCCCGACTCCGTCCTTCACTCTCGTTCTCCGCTGCTGAAACCCTCATCCACGCCTTCATCACCTCCAGAATCGACTACTGTAACAGCATCCTGTACGGCACAACATTGAAAAGCTTAAACAAACTCCAATACATTCAGAACTCTGCTGCTCGTCTACTCACCCACACCCGCACCCGTGACCAATTCAATTCAAAATCCTTCTCCTCACTCATAAAGCCCTCTATAACCAGGCCCCTTCCTACCTCACTGACCTGCTCCACCGCCACAACCCATCTCGTTGCCTCCGCTCTTCCAATGCAAACTTCTTGACTCTACCTCCCAGGACCAAGCACCGAACCTGGGGGGATAGAGCCTTCTCTGTCGCTGCCCCCACCCTCTGGAACTCTCTACCCCAAAAAATCCGTGACTGCACTGACCTGCCAAAATTCAAAATCTTGACAAAAACTCATCTTTTTAAAATTGCTTTTAATGTTTAATTTAATCGTGTGTTTTATTTTCTATTTTGCTACATCTGCTTTACAATTTTCTATGTTGCTACATCTGTTTTACAATTTTCTGTAAAGTGTCTTTGAGTACTTAGAAAAGCGCTTACAAATTAAATGTATTATTATTATTATTAGATATAGATAGGCTAGAATAGAGAGAGATAGGCAGACAGCCAGATAGCATAACGTTAGCATAGATAGCTAGCAGCTAGATAGATAAATAGATAGAAACATATAGTAGGTAGATTGACAATGGTGAACTACTGTGTTTGTGCTGGGTGTAAAAACTCGACCAAAACGCACTCACTCCCCTACAGCACAAGCTTTCCAACGCAGTTTCCATCGGACGGCACCGCCCACACAAGCACCTGCCAAACACAGCGACAGACACGCGGCGGCTACGTTTGCAACAACATTTTCACCAGAGGAAGAGATAAACGCTTAGAAACGCCCATATAGCTAGCATGATACCTTCTATTTCTAGATGACAAAGACAAAGTTTACCAGTACTACGATACTATGACAAAGGTTACCGGTACTTATCTGAACTAACGTCATGATCACTGCCACTAGATATAAAGAAAACGTTGATTTTTCACTCGGTGCTATTCAATGACAGTAAAATTTTTTTAAAAAAGTGTCGTTATTGTGCACTGCTGCTCGTAGACTAGCTCCAGTGCTCATTGCTCCGTTGCTAAATGATAGCAACTCACCACGACACTTCACCAACTCTCCACTCATTCTCCATAGACATTCTCTGGCTGAGGCTACCTTTCCTCCACTTCTCCCCAACGTGACGTCATCACCGAATTGCGTAAAAAAAAACGTTAATACCAAAAACGTAAAAAACTGGTCTTTAAGACCATTTTTGAGACATTTTAAAAATGATATACATATCTTGAGTGATTTATGTACCCATTAATCGACAGTGGTGGTTAACCTGCAACATGGGCTTTAAATACTTATTCTGGCCACCAGTGTACATGAATCCAACAATTTTTTGTAAATAAGTGAAATTATTTTGAAGGTGGGGTTATGTGTCATGTATTGTGAAAAGAACTGTGTTTTGTCCTGTGTTGGACATTTCCTTTTTGACTGCTTAAAAATGTATTTATATTCTGCAGTTTTATGAATGTAATGGTTGATATTTCATTATAATAATTGCTAAACAACCAATGACTCTACATTCATTTAGTCAAATGCTAATGTTTTGTTTATTTTATGTATGTTTTTAAAAATGTGTGCAGTGAAGGACAGCACATTATGTGTTAATTTAACACGTCTACACATCTTTGTGCTAACCTTTCTGACATATTTACTTTGTTAAAATCATTAACACAATGAATGAGTTAAAATTAACACAAAAAAATGTTGTCCCTAAACTCACCTATTAATGTGTAAAAATTTCACACATCATTTCCAGCATTGGCAGACTGTTTATTTTGTGATATATATGAAATGTTTTAAATAAAAAATATTGTATTTTGTGATAACTTTGTCTAATTGGTTTGTATGTCAGTAGTACTTATGTAGGATAAAAATAAAATTATTCATATATCAAAATTATTAAATCTAATTTATATTTAGTACAAATAAAAAACGAATTACAGTAGTGTACTGATTAGCTTACAGTAATGCACTGTATTACACAATTACAGTACCATTTACTGTAAAACTGAAATACGGTTTGGTACTGTAAATCTTAATTACAGTAACTTACTGGCAACAGTGTTGCCAGTAAGTTACTGTAAAAAACCCTTGAAAAGTCTAACATTGTGCCCATTTATGGTAAATGATGACAGATCTTTTCTGGTTCCGGCTGCAGGGATAGATACCTTAAATATTTTATATTTAGGCTGTTAAACATGTATTCCTTCTAATTAAATGATAAAACTCATATTTAAAAACAAAAGACTCCTTTGTGTGGTTACCATCCAAAAACGAGTTCACATGATCAATGACACACATTTGCTTATTTGATTAGACTGATGCATAAATACATTTGAAAGAGAAACTTTTTCTAAGCAGTGTCCTACAGCAGGGGTAGTTTTACAGAATTTTAATTAAAGATAATTACATGTACTAAAGTGCTTCTAACATTTACAGTGTATGTATAATATATTAAAGGTATATCAATTATGTTCAAATAAATGTAACAAAAGCACAATGAATGGACACAATTTTGAAAGCATATTGAAAGCAAGACAAATGTAGCGCCAAAACTACTGCACAACAGTATAAAAATCAGTTAATTAAAAATATCCAGATACAGGGGCAATCTATTATAGTGACACATACAGTAACGTTAAACAAATTGCTATGATGAAGTTATATATTTACAAACCAAGAGATGAGATTCAACTTTGTTATGTGAAAATACATTTGTTTCTTCGCTTTAAAGAACAAATAGGCAAAAACATAAGCACAACATTTTACATTCTCAACTTTCATTCTATATCCTTGTGATTATTGGTCACTTTTATTGTAACTATGCAATGAATATGTCCTTTAGCAAAACACCTGATGAGCACTGACCCTTTTTTATAAAGGTATTAGGCAGAAATCAAGTACAGTTTATGAAGCTGAAAGGAGAAAACAAAATGCTTTAACAATATGGAAAAAGATAAATCACTATTTTCAATATTGGTTCTGCATATATCAAAGAGATCCTGAGGAGGAGTGGGACTCCACATGAAGACTTTAAGAAACTGAGACAGAGCAAAGGGTGCACCTCGCTGGACACATCCTACAAATGCCCAAACAACACCACCCAAACACAGTGATGAAGTGGACACCACCAGGAGGATGCAGGAGACAGGGAAGACCAAGGAAGACACGGATACAGATGTTTCACGAAGATCTGAAGAATGTCAGTGTCCCATGGGAAGATGTGAAGAACTTGGCCACGGATCGAATACGTTGGAGGACACTTGTTGCCCAATGTGCCCAGCACAGCACTTGATGATGACGTTGTGAGTTTATCCATAAGTGTGGGATATGTTTTCTGTAAAGAGTGTTGCATAATTAAATGTTAAAAGCATTTTTATGTTACAAGTACACTGATATGTGGGCATTTCTATGAATAAAAGTATGTCTTTAATAGCAAGCAATAATCATATGAAAATGATTTACATGCAAACGGGACAGTTATCAGCAGTGTAACTGATCTGATTATGACAAAATAATCGAGTATCTGATGTCATGTGACAAGTCAGATAAGCTTTTCCACTCTTGCAAACAGAGGTAGGTTATGAGGTGTGGAGAGACATCATGTATCACTGGAACATAAACAGACGGGGACCAATTTGCAATTAATATAAACTTTCTGACAGTGTGTGTGACATCCGACAACTTTCCAAGAAGTGGCGCAACTGATTTACAAATATCGCGATAAATATGTACAGGAATTGAGGCAGTAGCCAATGACAGCACTAGGAGTAAAAGCTGCAGGATTGTGTACAAGTATACAAATATGTACGAGTATCATACGAATTTGACAACTTGTTAAATCTTGTGAATTATTAAGACTTTCAGACTATGTTTGTACTGATTGGGCTATGGGTTTTGTGAGAAAAGTTTTAAGAAACAACAAATGCTTGATAAAATGTTTGATTTAGGGTTAAAACCAACACATACATACCATTGTGAATATTTGCCTTTGCAGCTGTCCGTCTCCTCCATTTACTTGTCCTCATACAATAATGGGCTGACTGAGTCCGAAAGGCCCTTTTGGTCTTTTCAGCTGAAAAAAGAGAAAAGAAAATATCATTATGTATAATATATAGGATTATTTAAAGGAATAAGTACTGATTTACCTTACGAATATTGGATGTTACATTATAAAGCATTAAAAGCATGGCAAGTGTTGTGGTTAATATGCATTTACAACAAATATCACTTTAAAACTATCAATACTGAGGTAAAAGCATGGTCAGTTTTGTGATTACTGTCCTTTGCTACACCAATCACAGTAAAACTAGGGTTACTGTGGTAAAAGCATGGTAAGTGCTCTGTGGAGATGGCAGATATAATGGCAGATTAATATCGACAAACAGAAAAGACATTATATATCACACATTATTAGGACAGCGTATTTAGGTATTTACTACTTACCAACATCTGACACACGTGAACTGATGCCAAATATCGCAATGTTTTCGGAACGAGACTTCTTCAGCACGATTTCCTACTGATAAAATATAATTTTAAAAATATCAATAAACAGCAAAGCAATCCAGCTTCCCTGGCAATAAGACCGAAATAATAACATTAAAAAATACATAAACCATGATGATAAAATCTCGTGAATAAATGTTGATTAAACACGACAGCATTTAAATACCCACTGTTTTAGCTTGAATGTCCGTAATTTTCTTTCTTCATTGACATTTGACCCCCGTCCAACAGCAGAGACTCCAACAACACATCCATTCAGGACATGAGAGAGGAACCAATGAAGAATGAAAACAGACTGAGAATCAGAAAGACACAATAGAGGAGAGCAGACAGTGTGTGAGTGTGTGACGTCTGCTTTAAACACACACTAATCACTGCATCATCTCAATGTTTAGTGTCTGAATCTCTCAGTCCTCAATCTGAACTTTACAGATGTAACATCACACACAGTCCATTCATTATGTGCAGACCAAAACAAAAACAGACATTCAGCCCCGGAAAGCACATTTAAAAGTAGAATAACTGGCTGAAGCATTGTTTTTCATAGAAACTAATAATTTAACTTAGCATGTTTTTAAAATTTCTGCAAGCATATTATTGTAGTTTTACGCTGTAGTAAATACAAATAAAAATAAAAAATAGAACAAGGCAATAATAATATATAATAATAATCATCAACTTTTATTAGAAAACAGAAATGAGTGTGCAGTCTGGAAATTCAAGTAATGGAAAGAGTGTGCATAAGCATAAGCATAAGCATAAGCACAACACCTGCATATACTGAAGTATTTAGCCAAGAAATAAACTTTCAAGGCAATAAAGCTGTGTAAGAACTCAGTGTGGAGTGAAGTCCAAGATTTACCACAGTGTGTGTGTGTGTGTATGTGAACCGACCTTCAGGAAGGTGATGTCATCCTCCTCAAAACGTTCTTCCAGTTCCCTGACTCTGTCGGAGAGAGACTGTATTCCTCCTTGAATTCTTCTTTCCAGATTTGCTTCCTTTTCATTCTCTTCTTCATTTAGAGCTGATATCCTGCTCTCCTCCTTCTTTTTTTTTCTTCTTTTTTTCTTTTTTTTTCTCAAACTCCATCCTGATACTCTCTGTCATATGAGTTTGAGACTGTGGGGATAGCATGTGTGAAAACCTTATCATCCACACAAATCTCACAAGAGGAATAAATAGATATCAAGCTTGTATTCAATGACTTTGCTAAAAATCTGTCAGATTTGTCCTCACAAAATCTGCTTTATGAGAGCTTTAAAGTTGTCCAAAACTGCACTTATGTTAGAAGGGTTTTACAAAAAAGGCTATAATAATTTAAAAAAACAAAGGCCATTTTCTTATTAGAAAGTGAGACGGTGAGTTTAAGCGCTCAGAGATTGGGACACCAGGTCACAGGCTGGTGTAGTACCGAAAGCCATCAGAGGCAGACGGTGGGTGAATACTACACTCCATTAGGGTTCCAGGTAGGGTTGCAAACTTCAGAAAAGAAAAATGCGGGACAATCGTGGTTCTTTACAGGAAAATAAGGGACACTCAAAATATTTGTACTGTATCACACAGTATATGTCATTTCAGGTTCGTATGTGTTTAAAATTTTCTCAGACATAAACACATTTGTTTTACTTAACCTATTTATGTACAATTTAACGTTAATTCTAAAACGAATTTTAAGGTCACACAAAAAAGTCACATTACACACAAACCATAGTTCAAAATAATAGTATTTATCTGAAATAGAAAGCTTTTGTAACATTATACACTACATTTTAAAGAAATTAAAGAAAGTATTAGCCTACTTTTATTCAGCAAGGATGCATTAAAGTAATCAAAAGTGACAGTAATACATTTATAATGTTACAAAAGCTTTTTTTTTTTTTTTGGATAAATCTACTTTGAACGTTCTATTCATCAAAGAATCCTGACTTAAAAAAAAAAAAAAAAAAAAACATTAATAATAATCAGAAATGTTTCTTGGGCAGCAAATCACATCAGCATATTATTCCCTCAGGAAGATTTCATGTTTTCTTGCGTGGCTGGATGTTGGACGAAATAAAATGAAATGAAATAAAAGATCCCCCTCCGATCAGATCATGATGGTACAGTCCAACTTCCTCTGGAACAGCATAAGTCTGGAGGCTGGATCCCCACCTCTCCCTGTGTTTGCTGAACACACGTTCACTCCATGGACCAGAGGTATCTAGGACTCAGGTAGAGTTAAACAGCAAAGAAGAATCTAAGAAGTGTGTTCCCTTCTGTACATTCAAACTTTAATAAACTTAACTTGTTAACGTATCCAGGGCAGGACTTAGGTTGGTGGGGGCCCCTGGGCTTGAGTCACTTTCGGGCCCTACCTTCTAGGCTATACATTACTTTAAATAGAACAAAATGATACATACACAAGCTATGTATTAGAGCTACACAATTCTGGATAAACTGAGAATAAAAATAGAGATCACGATTCTGAACAAACAACTAAACAAAATAACATAATTTATGTTAATTGCTGAAGTCTATTAAAAATGTTTAATTAATCTGAATTATAAAAAAAAAAAAAAAACTTTGGTTTGAATGAATGATTCAATTCCTCAATCAAATACACTTGTTTCATAGATGAATCAGCATTTTTTAACGAATCTCCTGAATGAACGATTCAATGACAAATGTTTTTTTAAAAGTCATTTGTCGCCATCTGGTGGCATAACAATATAATCGATCCAATCGTTATTTGAAGTGCAAAGCTACTTTCAAAAGGTGACTGGTACCGTAGACAGTGTTACATGTTAAAAAAAGTAATAATTTATTTATATGACCACTGATTGAAGCTTGAAAAAGGTTTTTCCAATAAATAAATAATGATTAAAAAAGTTCAAAGTGATCATAAGTTTATTGCAATGCACAAATGTCTTGGTCAGAATGAGAATAAAACACTTATTTACCTGGAAAACATATGTTTTGATTGTGGCATTTCTTTGAGATTTAGAATCCAGTATTCCTATAGGCTAATTATTGTTTCTTTTATGAATTTAATAAAGAACTCTGTCTCGTATTCTGTCCAAACGATCCATGTAGGCTACTTTTATGTCCATTCGTTTTTCCTTTTTTAACCCGTAATTGAAAAACGAAAAATGAACGGTTGTTGTCTTTTTAAAACGCAAAGTTGAACACCAAAATTTTAATTTGACCTGACTACACCAACTGCTGCGCAAAAAAGTAAATAGACGAATTTTCAGATTTTTGTTTATGACTTTTTGCCCCTTTATTAAACATTTAAAATATTCACAAATTAATATGGAAAACATGTCGATTTGACTGGTTTTCTAAGGCCAAATTAGAACATGGAATTGATGTTTTTCCCGCAGTGCTGAATGAGAAGAGCCATTAATATTATTAATAAACTATTGTTTTGGCTAAAATCACATCTCCATCTCCGCTGTTAAGCAGATGCGCTTTTGGAGAGAAATGCACCTTTCATACGGATTAATCAGAAGGTATTAGCTTTCGATTCGAATTTGTTCGATTTAAAGTGGACATTTCAAGCTTTAGCCTACATAAGCTATATTTTGTTTCAGTTCTCGCGCTCCAGTTTACGGAGATCATGAAAGTGCGTCTGATTGTTTTATTTTATTTTACAAAAGCACAACATTTTCTTGTTATTGTGAGTTTACACAAATAAAAGTAGATGGGAATAATGTATTATTATTTTCTGTATGACAAGAAATGATAGAGTAGGCTATTTTAAGTTGTTTCCACTGTTGATAGGAAAATGCAAGTGTTCGCGCCCGCGCCTCCGTGCCATGCAGTGCGTGCTCCACACTCAGCTTTGTTACTTTTTTGCATAAAAGCGTCTTCTAAATATAGCCTATTAAATGTTATAATAAAATAATATAAAATTATTATTATTTGCGTAGCTATACATGGACCTCAAACACACAGCGTCTTCTAAGTCAGGTGACTGTAAAAACCTCCTCATGAGAGCGTAAAAACTTTTTTGCGATAAACGGGAGTTTTCGCGAAATTGACGTGTTTCCATTGTGCTTATTTTCAATTCGCAATTTCAATTTGCGCAATTTGAAGGGTAATGGAAACGCGGCTACTGTCTAATGCGGACAGGTTTTTTCAACGGTTCGGCAGTAAACGAGGCACTACGTAACTGCCAATAACCAATCAGCAAACCTCAAGATGACTGACATTTAATTTAGCTAATTAAATTAAATTTTTTCATGGCAGGGCAGGGCCAGGTAACAATGCTAGACCAATCAACAAACTTTAAATGAAAAATTAAATGACTGACATATTATTGAAAAAATCAAACGTAAACGGGCGGGGCCCCCTATTGGGCGGGGCCCATGGGCTTGAGCCCAGTCAAGCCCAATGGTAAGTCCGGCCTTGAACGGATCCTGTGTTTGTTTCTTATACTAAGGGGATTTAAATAAAGTAACAAACCATGTTACAATTAAACTTCAAAATAACCAATTTAAATCATGGTAGAGTTAAATTATGTGAGGTCAGCTACGCACCCGTCACAGCATCAAAAGCCATCATACATATTTTTGTCCAGTGATCTTGTTTTTCCTGCTTGTCTTTTCACGTGTCAGTGGGCGGAGCCAAAGAGGCGATGATGATGAAGTAGGCGTTGAACTGATTCTGTAGAGGCAGTCTTGTTTTCTTGTAATATTGGGGACTTTTTTTTTAGACTAACAAGGTTTCCTGAATCTTGTAGTATGTTTTGTAGAACAATGACCTCTTACATGTGAAATGATCAGGGAAAATGTATGTAAATAACCCTTTAAAACAGTTGGACATTTTTTCTCTAGTGCTCTATTTTTCAATTTAATATAGGCATCTATACACATCAATGTCTATGAATATTGTTACTTTATATAGCAGTTATATTTTTATTTCTACCTTTTTTCATTAAACTCTGTGGACCCAAGAACCAAGTTAAACCAAGACATACTTGCCGAATAATTATTCCAGTGTACTGTATGTCTAACCAGTCAGCCTACAGTCCTCAGTTGGGTGGAACTTGAAATGCTAGCTGAAGTTTTGTAAAGTAAACATCTATGGAATTTATGTTTAATTATGTTGATCCTAAACACCTTAAACCTTATTGTACCTGCAGATTTTGCTATCCTGTGACGTGTCGTTCTGTAATGACCCTTTCAGCTGAACGAAGAGCATCTTTCAGCTTACCCTTTAAAGGGGAAATGAAACGTCCATGTTTTGGCACTGGTAGTAGCTACATATATTAGAAAAATCACCTTGCCAAAAAAATTATTTTAAAAAGTTGTTAAAACCACAGATATGACAAAATAATTTTCGTAATTTCTAGCTATCTATCTAGCTAGCGAGTCGCCATTTTGAAGTGACGTCACAGCCTACGTAACGGGGTTGGTTGGTTCCGCTGGTGAGTGAAGAGAGTGAAGCGTTACTGGACCGGACTGAATACGCAATTGATTTGAAATGGAGGAAGACGAACTT
This sequence comes from Leuciscus idus, assembly GCA_021554675.1. Lineage (NCBI taxonomy): Eukaryota > Metazoa > Chordata > Actinopteri > Cypriniformes > Leuciscidae > Leuciscus > Leuciscus idus. The sequence continues at coordinate 8,108,606 of CM038623.1, forward strand.
GAAAGACCTGTTTAGCCCGTGTGTCCCATTGCTTATGCATTTGAGTCGATACGGCATGGGAACCGAGCAGTGGTACGTCGCTATGTCGAACAGCCGGTGATACATGGCCGTAGCCAGCTATGAGGTCACCGAGGTCCGGACCGCGGTCATTTTTTTACATTCAAAAATAAAATTTCAAGCTCTCTGAATGATTAATTAGCCGTTTAAACCACCTCATATGAGTGTTTGCAATTCATTTTGCTGCGAGAATCTAGCGCAGTGAACGGGGCTTGAGAGCGCGTTGTGAGGGCGCGGGTGCGATCCAGTGTTGCCAGATCCATCTAATGGAAAGGTGACAGTAGTCTTCTGGGCTTGTTTTTCTGATTTAATGTCACACTTTAGGAAGTTATTAAAGTGGAAAGTTGCATGTTAGGGTTCGTGATATATTAATCTTATTTCCAAAACACAAGCTTTGAACTTATTTCGGATTATTATAAAAAAAAATAAAAAATGGTTGCTTGTTTTTCGTAGCAATATCTGGCAACATTTTACTGTCGGCATTAATAAAAAAAAAAAAGCTTATAGAAAAACTGTAATTGCTGACAGGAAGATACCACATTCGGTAAGACAAACGCAATGATCATCATGATTATCTGTAAGAAATGTATAACACTATCAAAAACAATAGCATAATACAGATCTGTAACGTTATGTTACAGAATGAAGCAGGAAGACGGCTTTTTTATTTTGTCTTTTCAGTGAGCCAAGGATTGAAGAGTAGTCTATTTACAAATAGCCTGTAAATAGTTTGTAACATGTCTGTAAAATGTAAAACATTATATTGAATAAAAAATTATTTCACAAACATCTACATAGCATGTGCAGTTTGTTAACATAATGTTAGACGTCGTCTTTTTGTCTGGTACTAACTACTTACAGCTGTTAGCTAACAATGACTGTACCTAACGTGGTTCGACCAGCACATGCATCTTGTTAACGAGCCAGTGTGATGCAAACATGTATGAGAGGTTTGACATGACAATATGATAGCAGATGAACGCTTTTTATGCGTAGTTTAATGTTAAGTTTTATGTCTTTCACTGCGTTTTACTGAACTCAGCCCAGAGCCTTTAAAGCCAAACAACCCCGTGACGTCACATGTTAGAATACTGCACAATGGCGGCGCCCTGGCCGCGAAAGATATAACGTTTTTTCTTTTTTATGTTTACATTTGTCATGTTTCTTATATAATTGTTGATTATAGTGGAAATCCATTTTGTAAATCATGTAAACTTGAATGACTGCTTCATTTCCCCTTTAAAGATAAACACAAATATTACACATACACATTTATATTGCACACAAAGATACATGCATTGGTTTATATCTATTTGTAACTTCCTTGGCAATAAACTGGGCTGCCATACCCAAGCATTTAATAATTACATAAATAGAGCAAAATTTCTCGCCTTGTGTTGTCGTACAGCCTGTTGTAGCGGCTGTGTTTCGTGCCATTCATGTTCATTGTCCTTACACTTTGAACATATAGCCTTATCATCCGTTTGACAGAACGGCTCAATTTTCTCTCCGTGTATCTGACAAACATGTTCTTTATCCCTCTCCTTCCTCGTGTTGTTCTCTCTCAGGTAAGACTCACAGGTGTTCCTCAGGCTCAGATTGGACACCGGTTGCTGAGGTGAAAGCTGTCGACAGACGGGACAGTTTCTGGATCTGCTCGAGGTCCAGTGATCATTAATGCACTGACGACAGAAACTGTGACCACAGCTCAATAACACAGGGTCAGTGAAGAGCTCAGTGCACACGGGACACGACAGGTCGCCCAACAGAGAGGCAGCCATGAAGACAGAGACAGAAGACGAAGATTAAATTATTTCCTGAGATTAAAAATAAAATAAAAAACCTCATAAACAACTGAGAGAGAAAACAAACAAGACACAGCAAAGGTCATGGACTTCCTCATATATACCCAGCCTCCCATTTTTATGAGAGAGGAGGAGTTAGAGTTGAAATGATCAACTCTAAAAAACTCATGAAATGATCTTGCAAAAAAACTTTTGAAACTTCAGGAAGGTAAAGGAAAAACTATTAATACTGGTTTATGAGTTAGTGCTGCTCTCTGAAGTATATCGTAGTGATTCCATGCAGACAAAAAACAGTTACATTTGAGATCGGTTAACAAGTCAGATCATTGTTTTCAAGCTTGTGTTTTATATAATGAAATGTTATGTTGTTCTGGTATTAAATATACTATATTACTTATTATACTCATTGCTTTATGTAATATTTTTTGTTTTGATGGCTGTATTTGCTTGTCTCGTATAAAACAAACATCCTCTCTTTTCTCTCTTCTTCAAGCGGGTTCTGGTCGATAAGGAAGAGTTTCTCTCGATCACATGGGACGGTCTGTCTTTGGACGACTGCTCTGCTACTGTGAGGTGCTCAGAGGCTTCTGGGAGATCTATGAGGGTCATGACTCCATCTTCAGCCCCTCTTCATCTCTAAACAAGGACTTTAAAACATAAACACGGTCTAATCAACAATCTGCCACAATAATATTAAGTCTTGCAGTTAAATTAAAATCCAGTGAGGATAAAGTACAGTCACATCTACCGTAATAGAGCCATAAATAAATAAAGTCAAGGGAGTCTCCTAACGTGATGCCTGATGAGATATTATTATTTAGTTTGATAAAATTATGATTTTTACTGATTGCGTATAATGGGTGACATATTACTGTTTGAGCAGTTACATTTTAATGTTATTGTTTTTATTTGTTATAATTATTTTCAAAATTTGGTGTTAGATGTTGAAATTAAACACCAGTCATTAATGGTAGAGGATGATGAATGATTATGTCATTTACATTTACTCATTTAGCATGTTATGCTGTGAATGGTTTGTTTGGGGATTGCTAAATATAGATAACTGATGGATCATTATTTCTATATATTCGGAGTGTGTGAGTTTCTGAGCAAACGAGAGTCATTTATGAAAAAACACATATAGCAAGCAACCATTGAAGCAATTTTAAATCAATGTTAATGTGTCAATGTTAACCACATTGTTTCAAGATCTCAGCAGAGGAGGATTAAACAACTCCACAAACAGCATTACCAGCTTCACTTATTACTAACCAGACTGACTTTGTTTCTGTCAGACGTCTACAGAAGTTCTTATTGAGAATTAACAGAGGTTTAAATGTTGATGTTTTATTGAAAATGTTTGGTCACCATTATGGTGATCAGGGTTTGCTTTAGTTAGTCAGTTTGACTCTTGGCTTTTTATTTGAGTTTGTGGTCTTTGTAACAGTGTTTACTGAAACATATAATTTGTTGCAAAGAAAGACAGAAACAAAGATGATCAGGTGATATAGTTTTCAGCATCATAAAGTACTTTGCTTGCTATCTGGGAAGGCTTTGCTTTTCTGTTTATAAAATATCTGTATTATTCAAATCAAAATAAATTGTATTTGACCAACAGTGGTGATGGAGAAATAATTTATTATCTTTTATCTGATAACTTTTTTTTCTGCTACTGTGCTGGTATTATTTGTCTGTATTAGTGTCATAAAGATGCTCAGAAAGTTTCTGATGTGACTGAAACTTCATCAGTGAAGTTGATGCTCCCTCTGCTCTCATCTGGATCACCTCCAGACCAGCAGCAGCCAATCAGATACCCTACAAATTATGTGTGTGTGTGTATACTTGTACAGCTTTCTGAGAATCACTTTGAGTTTTAAACCTTCTGCATGAGGACAAAGTGAGTAAAGTTAGCACCTTTAAAGAGCTGTTTTAGAGTTAAAGGGTTAGTTCACCCAAAATTAAGACATAATTTACTCTAATGTCGTAAGTCCTTCTTTCTTTTTTGAACAGCAAAAGTGTAATTTTTAAAGTAAATGTACTTCTTGCACGTGTCCATATAATGGCAGTGAATAATAGTGACCATCATCAAACTTAAAAAAAAAGGTGCAAAAGTATCACAGAATGATCCCATGCGGCAAGTGAGAAATAAAGAAATTATTTTATCAAATTCCTCAATCTGTGTCTCGGTCTGCAGAGCTTAAGTCTGAAGGAGGGATCATTTATTGATAGCTATGATTTGTTCATGACTCTATTTTGTTTTATTAATTATTAAGAAATTCTTGACTGAGGCCTCCAGCTCCCCCTGCAGGATACATGATACAATTATACACTTCTGAACAATTTGTGATATGAGAAAGAGAACATGAAGCTCACATGAACAATCTACAAACACACTGATGAGTGACAACACGCTCTTTATGCTCTCTCTCTCTCTCTCACACACACACACACACACACACACACACACACACACACACACACACACACACACACACACACACACACACATTGTGTTTTCATGTTTTATGGGGACTTTCCATAGACATAATGATTTTTATACTGTACAAACTGTATATTCTATTCCCTTACACTAACCCTATCCCTAAACCTACCCATCACAGAAAACTTTCTGCATTTTTACATTTTCAAAAAAACATCACTTAGTATGATTTATAAGCTGTTTTCCTCATGGGGACCAAAAAATGGGTCATCAGGGTTTGTGATATGAATATATTAATGGTACAACACAATTGTTAGATTCAAAAGACATCAGTGATTCAGTCTATTTCATGATGATTATAAATCCATCAACAGGTAACCATCATCACCTGATCTCATTTCACTTTAGCTTTCTTTGCTGCTGCAAATGTGTTTAACAAACCCAGTCACAGCGGCCAAAAAAGACAAAAAGATATAATAAGAGTTAAGAGCCCAACTAATGGAAACACTAATCACTGTTATGGTGACTTCAAATGAAACACATTAGAGTTAAACCTCTATTAATTGTCTATAAGAACTTCTGTAGACGTCTGACAGAAATAAAGTCAGTCTGGTTAGTAATAAGTGAAGCTGGTAATGCTGTTTGTGGAGTTGTTTAAAGGGATACTTCACCTCTGGAAAGATGAATGTGTATTTAAAATAGGTCATTTATGTAGAAGAAATGTGAAGAATTTTTTTAATTTGGAGCTTTCTAGACTGAGAAAAGCCAGAAAATGTATTTTTGGCTTATGTGGATGAAAGACAACAACTCCCAGAATGCACTTGCTTCGCTGCCCTAGCAGGCCACGCCTACCGGTAAGAGAGCGCAGTTGAAAACAACAAGGTTAGGCTACCAGTGAGTCTCCGTGACGAGTCTGCCTAGGATTTCGGGATCGCCCAAAATGTCTGGGATTCGGCTTTTGCGTTCTACAGTCGCCATTCATTATGTTTACTGTGGCGAGCAGGACGAGGCTGACGGCCGCGGGAGAACGGCGCGAGGCCGGTGGCGTCATTACTGAGACGCGCCGGTCTCGCATCTCTCACGGAGGTGCGGGAATTTTCTTAGCAATGTTAAAACGCACATCAAACGATCACTTGTTTAGCGTTCATGTAAACACTACATTCAGATTCACCAATCGGAATGAATTCAGTTAGATTGAAACAAGCGGTGTGCATGTAAACAATTAATGGCGACTGCAGAAAGCAAAAGCTGGGAAAAGGAGGATGGTAACCCCTACTACTCAGCTTTCTCCTACTATTCAGCTTTCTCCACAGAACAAGAGCCTGCTAGCTTAGCTTCCAAAGAAAGACGGCTGACTGTGTGTACATTCTGTGAGTGAGATCCCACCCTCTATGGGCGGGTTGAAAACATGCGGAACAGCCCCTACTACTGGCTGTAGTCTTTAGCCTCTGGCCAGAAAATCCTCCGATGACGCAAAATGACGATTTTTGCGTCATCGGAGGATTTTTTCCAGACAAAAAATACATAAATCTCTCCTCTCAGGGGGATATGAGGGTGGAAAGCACGGTAATTCGAAAATACTAAAGGTTTTCTACTAATACAAAGCTTAATGCTAAATCCTGAAGTATCCCTTTAATCCTCCTCTGCTGAGATCTTCACAGATTTAATGTCTTCTTTTCTCTTCAGTTGATTTCATCTAAGACTGGGGCTTAAGTCAGTTGTAGTTCTTGTGTTTCTGCTCGTCTCTTTTTCTGTTCTCTTCAGCGGTGTAAAGTCCAAGTTCAGAAAGTAAAATTCCTCAGTATTTTGTTCCAATCACCTGGATTTGCTAATTCAGCAGGAGATAGAACTAATTAGTGAAATCAGCTGGATGAGTTCATGAGTGGAATAAACATATACACCTCTGAGTGTTCTCTCCCTCACGGCTCACAGCGGTCAGATGATCCAGACAGAACAGGGACAGACTCCGCTCGTGTCCCACAGAGAGATGACTGTCCTGGACACACAGACTCACAGAGACCCCCGTCCAACACATCCATTCAGGACATGCAGAGGAACCAATGAAGATGAAGAATGAAAACAGACTGAGAATCAGAGAGACACATGAAATAGAGGAGAGCAGACAGTGAGTGACGTCTGCTTTAAACACACACTAATCACTGCATCATCTCAATGTTTAGTGTCTGAATCTCTGTCCTCAATCTGAACTTTACAGATATATAACGTGACACACAGTCAATGTGATTCATTATGTGCAAAGATTTATTGAAGAAAATCAGTAACCCAGTGTTACATTGTGATGAAGTTACATGAAAGAGACATGTTCACCTGATCTGACACTTAAAAGTTACTTTCACTGCTGCAACATAATGAAATCAGATTGATTCCCCTGTAATATTAATTTATATATTGTAATTTATGTTGATTTGAATGAAACCTGGAGGTTTAACCCTCTGAGGTCGGCAATCACGCCGGCGTGATTTGCTCGGATTTTTTCTTATCAGTTGAAACGAGAGTCCAAATAATCTGTTGACTTTGATCTTACAAACCAGTTTCATACATCAATCGATCCTGTTAAAAGTGTGTATTATTTTTGTGTATACTCACAATAAAAACAAAGTGTTGTGCTTTTTGCCAAATAAAGAAAAATAAACATGATGTGAGTTCTGCTTTCTCTCTGTCAGTGAAGTCAATTCTGAAACACGTCCGAAAATGAACCATAACTCAGCGAATACTCAGTCAAACAGGCATACAGACACACAGGCATGAAGCTTGAATTCTCTTCTTTTAAATTCAGTAATTTTTATAAAAAACAAATATTCTCAGTTTATGTAATCTGTATGAAAAGAGCGAGATGTCAGTCGTTCTCATCTCAGCTCATTATTTTTAATGTGACCCTGCCCACGGAGAGCGCGCGCTATTCAAACGCAAATGACTGAGACGATCCATGCAAACTGTGAACGCCCACATATCAGCTCGAGAAAACACATCAAGTTTATTCAGATCATTGTACTTGTTTACACTGTCTCGCAGCGCTGTGAGGAATAATAATAATGGAAAACTTACCTCAGAAGTGCTGGTATTTCGAGGAGCAATGGATCCTGAGAATACTGTTGTAAGTTTCTGTACTGTACTGTAATCGCGTTTCTGTGTGTGAATGAATGAACGGCAGAGATGCGCTGTTTACCACAACTCGCAAAAAGACGGTTTAAATTTGAATCGCATTTCTGTGTGTGAATGAATGATCCGCTTTTAGCAAACAGTATTGCTATACTGAGATGAGTAAAAATCGACTGAAATATGTTGAAATAAAATGTATTTGTATAAGCAACGTATTAAACTGCAAATTAACATTTATATTTCTTATATAAACGAAAGACCTATGTTACAGACATATGAAAGACAACATTTCGTTGACTAGTTTTGGATAGATTATACATTTTTACTGTAAAATATCTGCCACCTCAAATAAGCTTTTGTTTGCCAATTTTTGCTCATATGTTAACCCTCTGGGGTCTAAGGTGTTTTTGGGGCCCTTGAGATGTTTTGACATGCCCTGACATTTGTGCTTTTTTCAGTTATTTATAAACATGTTAATGGCAAAGGTGTAAATATAGCACTCTATATAGCACAAACAGGGCTAGCATAATATGTGAGCAACATGTATGTAGATGTTTGTATTTTTAAGAGAATAATGTTTATGCATGGTTATTGAAAAAAATAAAAATTAAAGTTGCTGAAATAAGACCACAAAACTCATACTAAATATGTGTCAATAAGACTTTTGACTAATGGATGTTGTCGCTTCGAGTTCTGGCTTCAAAATTATGTGAAAATAGTCTTGCTTTATCGTTCACATAAAACAATACATTGATTTAAATTGTGTAAGACAGGTTTTGCTTGGAAAGCCAATATGCGAGGGGGGCGTGAAGGAGGAGTGGTTTACACCTGAGAATACAATGTCCCACCCATTATGCGTAATTACTTGCATAATGAGCCATTCATTCAGGTGTGACACTGACTGAGCCACAAGAATGAATGCAAGGACAAAATATATATTTAGAAGAAGACTTATATTGGCCATTTAAGATTTGCTTACATATATATATACATATATATATATATATATATATATATATATATATATACAGGGTGCGATTTGCCGGGGGGGATGCGTGGGATTTCCCCCTTTCTGGTCAATGTATCCCTGCCTCTGCTTAATTATTTTTATCCCCGGTGGGGATAAATTTATCCCCCCCTCAAAGTGATCAGTGCTACTACACTAGTGGCGAGGCGGATCACAAAACTTATCACGGATCCGTGGTTTGATTAAAATCCTTTTTATTTTAAAATGCGCTACTTTGACTGGCTCCGCAGCCTCTCTGTAACCACCACTCTGCAGACTTGCTCAATGTCCCGCCCACGGCGCTATATGATTGGTTACACCTCACGAGTAATAGCCTATCAACACTTGCGAGACGGTTGCAGGTCTTTTTTTACGCTGCATATGCAGCATATTACTGAAGCGGGAATAAACATCACAATCTGATTATCTGTTTCTATGATGACAAGCAGAGTTAGTGCTGAAGTTGCACATACGGTGTTTTACTCAACTGAGGCTAAGCAAAGGTTTTTTGATTACTCACTCACTCTTGAGTGTCTGGCGTGAGTGATTTCAATGTTAAGTCAATGTAAAGACGCGTTTACGCGCGTCTAGAGGTCCTGCGGCGCGATGCGTGTCGCGCGGCGCGGTAGACGCGAAGCCCGAATGAGGCGAATTGACTTTGTCGGCCCGGCCCGACACATTAACTGTATGTTATGAGCCCGAGCCCAATTTAAACCCAGGGGTGGCGCCAGGGAAGTTGAGATGAAGCAAAGATGAAGTTGACGATCGCCATTTCCGTAGTGAATGCGCATATATGGAGAAATGCATGGATTACATCAGAGTGTTGCCTATTTCTTTTCGTTTTGAATTGTTTCGTTTAAAGACATTTCAAGCGTTCTTTAGATATATTTCTTAATATTCTCTTTGAGGCATACACTTAGTTTCGGTTAATTTATGATGAGATCCGCTCAAGTTATCGTGCAGTGCAAGTAACCGCGGCGGCGCCTCTGATTATAGCCTTTGTCTGCTATATTTGCTTCTTATTTATTAAATACACGCAATTCGTTGATGAAAAATGTATTAAAATTAAGATACAATTTATACAGAACGAAATTCACTTTAAAGAAAGGCTTTCTACAAAACAAAACTTAATGAAATAGTCAAAATCATGTCTAACCCACTCCAAGTCTCCCGATATATACTGCACATCCTATCTTACTCGTGCTGCTGTTCACTTTTCATAAATCAACATAGATGGAAAAAAATAACAATAATATTTTAACAAATATGAAACTAAATGAGCTTATTTAATGGCTACAACACATATAGTAGGCCTATACAGACACTCTATTTGTACAAATTGCTGCACATTCATTTACTGCTTCTGAATTTTGCACACATAAGTTGAAAGGCATTTGTTTGTGCATAGTAAAACATATCTGCAACATTTATCAAGTTCACGGATATTGTGCGTGCATTTATTAATTATTATCATAATGAATAATGCAACAAGGACAAATCATGTAAACTGCCTTGTTTGTTTATTCAGAATGAAATGGATCGCAAATGGATCTGAAAGAAGAAACGTAAAAAATAAATAAAATAAAATAAAAATAAAACGTGAAAAATGATGAACACAGAAAATGAACTTTGGATGAACTTTGGATGGCCTAGGAGGAGTAGCCCTAGTAGGCTACAACTCTAATTTAATTCAACAAGGTTTTAGAATATAGAATATTTTTTAAACAAAATAAATATTTTTAAAGATTATTATCCCGGGCCGGTGTGATGCGTGCGAGTGGAGGAGCATGACACGTGACGTGTTGCATTTTGTAACACAAGTGCTGGATCAAGGGCCCGGGTCGGGTCGGGTCAAATTCGGGCTCGGGCAGAGAATCTAAACTCTGATTTATCTGATCCTGTCCATTAGCTTTGATCCATGTACGGCTTTTCAGAATGTCACCAAGTACAAATATTTGTAATAGTATGTAATTTTTCAGCACGAAAACTCTTGTTAGCTAGCTGGGAACAATGAAAAGGGTCCAGAGCAGCAAATGCAGTGAATGAAGTTCTTGTTCTCATGATTTATTTTTATGAATAAAAATGTTTCAAAACATCCCCCCCTCTGTTTTTTTCACAAATCGCACCCTGTATATATATATATATATGTATATATATATATGTATATATATATATATATATATATACATATACATATATATATATATACATATATATATATATATATATATATATATATGTGTGTGTGTATATATATATATATATATATACACATATATATATATATATATATATATATATATATATTAGTGGTGGGCCGTTATCGGCGTTAACGTGCTGCATTAACGCGAGACTCTTATCGCGCGATAAAAAAAAATATCGCCGTTAATCTATTCTCCAAGTTGGGTTGGGAGATGGCTCTATACTACACAAGCTATGATGATGCAATCTACCCGCGGCCGCGAGGTAAACCCGGCTGCAACGCATATTCGTCGTCATCTTAAGTAAACACGGCTGAAAGTGAAAGCTGGTGAAAAAGATCGGTGCAATTGCCGTCAGACGAGCAGCAGCAAACTATATACAGAGTGTGTGGGGTAACAGTTCGGTAAGTTAACACACGACTAATCCGTTCGACCACCTCAAATTCAAAACGAAACATGATATCACTGAATACCAGCGCGCGCGTATTATTCCCATTCCAATATATCTTAGTGGTGTAGCACATAATCTCGATTTTAAGAATCGTTGTTGTGTTTCTTTTTAACTGAAAAGACATCAGTTAGACAATATTCTAATTTTAAATTTGGGGTTTCATAAGCTCCAAGCCATAATAAACATTAGACCTACTTAAGTCTCTGCAGCTAGTGTACTTAAATTTTATTTATCTGCAAAATGATGTTGTATACTTACAGTTTTGCACAATATATGTTCTCAAAACTACATACACCCTTTAAAAAAAAAAAATTTAGCAGTTGTTTAGCATGGGTCTGTGTAATCTGTTCTGAAATGGTTTTATTATAATATACTGTATATCGTTTTCGCAAGAGGCTGCAATGTATATCACAATATAGATTTTAGGCCATATCGCCCATCCCTAATTGATAGCCTATAGTAGTTGATAATAACATAGGCCTACCTAATGTTGCCTATGGACGGTAACGGTACAGTAGTAACCTTTTACAGTCTATGAGTAGAACAGCTTTCTCAAGCAGTTTGTGATGCATTTTGGAAACAGGAGATGAGCCCCTGGTCTAATGCGCCACCTGGCTTGAGAAACCCGTTCTCAAAGACTTACTTTTATAGTCATTATTTGGGTAGCACACATATTCTGAATGCCTTCGGCAGAATTCAAATGAGCCATTTTAATCTAGATTAATCTAGATTAATTTCAAAATTAATCTAGATTAATCTAGATTAAAAAAATTAATCTATGCCCACCTCTAATATATATATATATATATATATATATATATATATATATATATATATACATATATACACATATATATATATATATACATATATATATATATATATATACATATATATATATATATATATATATATATCACATGAGCAGAAATTGGCAACATTATAAGCTTATTTGATGTGGCAGTATTTCACAGTAAAAACTTTATAATCTATCCGATTTTTGTAGTCGATTTTTACTCATCTTAGTATAGCAATAGACTTTGCTAAAAGCTGTTCATTCATTCACACACAGAAACGCGATTCATTTTGAAACAGTATTTGTGCCAGCTGTCCACAACAGCGCGCATCTGTGCGTTCATTCATTCACGCACAGAAACGCGATTCATATTTAAACAGTCTTTTTGCGTGTACAGACACTTGCGATTAGAACAAAGCATAGAACTGACCTATTCCTCAGCCGGATCTGTTGCTCCTCGAAATGAAACTTCCAGAACTTCTGAGGTAAATTTTCCAGGATTATTATCAAGATAGTAGGCTAGTATTCCTCACAGCGTCGTAAAGTACAGTCTGAAAGTGAACTCGCTGTTTTTGTTATCCAGCTGATGTGGGCGTTTCACAGGATTGTAGTGATGTTACGTTCGTGAACGAATCGTTCTTTTTGAACGAATCCTTTAGGTGAATGAATCGTTCTCGTTCACGTAATCCATTGACTCATATTTCTCGTTCACTGAAATCCCTCCCTCCACAGCAGCGCGGCGCTATTAGCAGCGCATGCGCAGCTCAGTGAACCGGTGTTTTCAACCTGTCAAAGAATGAACCTCGAGCCAATAGCCTTCGAGTATGAGATGTGACGGAGCATGTGATTTGTTGGATGTAGTGAACAAATACGCCCTTCACTGACTGTGACCGAGTTGCTTTTGAGTCTGAACCATAGGTCTGAACGAGAGAGAGATCTTATCATTTGTGAACGAGTTGAACGAACTGGTACATGTCGTTCATGAACAAAAATAACCAGTTGTTTGAACGATAATGATGGCGAACCGATAGAGCTAGGTTTGTGTAGTTAGCATGTTTGCATCAAAGAAACAAATTTACACTTTACCATTGTAATGAAAACAGGTTAATAACTCAAGCTTAATGGTTAAATTTAACAAAGACAAATTAACATCGTCATTTTTTACTTTGATTTGAGCTAAGGGGGGTGCACTTGACTGTTTACTTGATTTAAATGTACACTTTATCTGCTTTTCTTATATTTTGTTTGTGTGTTTTAGTCTTAGTTTAGTGGTATTTTGCACTTTGAACAATTTACTTGACTACTTGTGTTCATTTTGTATTATCAAAAATGAATTAATTACGTTTTATTCATGTCATATGCACTTCTCTAAAAACTAAAACAAACCAAAAAAATATGACAGTATTGGTTAGGTCTCATTTGCGTAATAGCAAATAGCATTTCAGTTCGGGCTGTGAAGGGGCATGTATTTGGTTGGATCTACTGAACGAATATGCCTATCACTGACTGAGATCGCTCTGTTTTGAGTCTGAACGAGAGAGAGATCTCGTTCGTGAACGAATTGAACTAACTGGTACTTTCGTTTGTGAATGAGAGTACTGGGTAGATCGGTCATTTAGCATGTGATTAAATCTCATTCAAAGCGCAGTTATCAGCTGTGCATTGTTTATATTCATATTCAACATACAGAACATCAACGTTTAATATAATCCCAGATTTATGAATGTGTATGTCTGACTAAACAATTAAAATGTTAATTATGCAAGAAAACCTTGGTTTGGTCATCTGAACCACTTATTTAGACTTATGTTATTAATTTAGTAAATAAGGCACACATTTTAACAAAGCCAAATCACTTTTTTTTTGTAACAAGTAAATACGTTCGTTAAAACATAGCATAAAATACACTATTTTTCGCCACCTGCTGCAGTATATATGTAATATGAAGAAATTATCACTGAACGAATCAGTGAACGAATCTGAACGAATCATTTTGGTGAACGAACTGAAAATGAACGAGTCTCTGGAAAAAATCAAAATTTCCACCACTACAGGATTGCAGGATCGCCTCACATTTGCGTTTGAATAGCGCGCTCTCCGTGGGCGGAGTCACATTAAAAATAATTAGCTGAGAAGAGAATGACTGACATCTCTCTCTTTTCATTCATATTACATAAACTGAGAATATTTGTTTTTTTATAAAAATTACTTCATTTAAAAGAAGTGAATTCAAGCTTCATGCCTGTGTGCCTGTGTGACTGTTTGACTAAGTATTCGCTGAGTTATGGTTCATTTTTGGACGCGTTTCAGAATGGACTACACTGACAGAGAGAAGGCAGAACCAGGGGGGCAGGGTTTCATATTATTTTTAAGTTTCCCCGGGTGCCGCCATTGGCTAGCGGACCATCACCTGCTGTTAGCATCCCATTGACTCCCATTCATTTTGGCGTCACTTTGACAGCGAATAACTTCACATCTGAGGCGTTTAAAGACTCCATTTGTCCATTATTTATTTCTAAAGAAACACGAAAATGTATAAAAGGCTCCATTACCTTGTATGTTACGTTATGGCCCCGTAGAAGCAGTTTTTGTAAAAATAGGCTAACGATTGCGTCATAACCACGCGACTCTCTGTCGCACAGTAGAGAATTACCGTATGGACAGGAGGAGAAGCTTGCGCGCAATCGGGGGGACGTGGAGGCAAAATGACAAAGTAATTAAACAGAATACTTAGCAAAAGTTTCTCCTGCTCCTAGCTCATGGACAATATCACACTCACACTCTCCGTCTCTGCAAGTTTCGCAAGGGAATGATTCAGATTTCTCTTGGCACAGCTACTAGTAGATAGATGGGTTGCTCACGTCACATCTACGTCGTCAAGCTCAGTTTGAGTCTGCACAGTACGCTCGACCATCAGGAAGTTAGTGCTTCTAATTGACTTCACTTGTCTCCGTTGAATCCAATAGGGTCGCTGTGTCCAGTTTATATACTGTCTATGGGCAGAACTCGCTTCGTGTTTATTTTTCTTTATTTGGCAAAAAGCACAACACTTTGTTTTTATTGTGAGTATACACAAAAAAATACACACTTAACAGGATCGATTGATGTATGAAACTCCTATGGAAAATCAAAGTCAATAGAGTATTTATGAGTCTCTTTTACACTGATAAAAAAAAGCGAGCTGATATCGCCGGCGATACCGCCGACCTCAGGGGGTTAATATAGTATGTTTTGTCAAAAATAAAGTAAACAAATAATCAATCAAATCCTTAACTTTGAAATATGCATGATAAAATGTATACTTTAGTTTTTACAAAGAAAGATTACACTTGAATTACACTTTTTAATAAAAAATATAAATTTACAAGGTAGATGTAAACAAACTATTAAAAGGTAAATATCCCTAAAAAGCCTTTTCTTTAAATAATTTTTATTGTGTTTTAGGATACATATTCCAAAACTGAAAATATGAGAATTAACTGCACAATTACTAGACATGTTTTCCTTGGATATTATACAATTTGCAAGCACAATTTGTGGAAAATAAATAAATAAATGAGATGCTTCCAACTGTGAACCAATTTGGTAGAATATATATATATATATATATATATATATATATACATACATACTGCTCTTGCATTCTTTCTTGTGGCTCAGTGACACACCTGAATGGATGGCTCATTAAGTATGCGGGCCCCATTGTCTCCTCAGGTGCGAACCACTAAATATGCATGATCGTTGACGCCCACTCGCATATGGCCTTTCCAAACAGAAAGTGTTTTGCAAAATTTAAATCAATGTATTGTTTTATGTGAATGATTAGGTAGGATGATTTTCACATCATTTTGAAGAAAAAACTCTAGGCAACGACATCCATTAGTCAAAAGTCTTATTGACACATATTTAGTATGTGTTTTGTGGCCTTATTTCAGAAACTTTAGTTTTTAGTTTTTTCAATAACCATGCATAAACATTATTCTCTCAAAAATACAAACATGTACATTCATGTTGCTCACATATTATGGTAGCCCTGTTTGTGCTAAATAGAGTGTAATTACACCTTTGCCATTAATATGTTTATAAGCAACTGAAAAAAGCACAAATGTCAGGGCATGTCAGAACATCTCAAGGACCCCAAAAACACCTTAGACCCCAGAGGGTTAACCCCCTGGGGTCGGGCGGTATCGCCGGCGATACCAGCTCGCTTTTTTTTTAATCAGTTCAAAAGAGATTAATTTTGCTCTGTTGACTTTGATATTACAAACAAGTTTTATACATCAATCGATTCTGTTAAATGTGTATTATTTTTGTGTATACTCACAATAAAAACAAAGTGTTGTGCTTTTCGCCAAATAAAGAAAAATAAACACGAAGCGAGTTCTGCCTCCTCTCTGTCAGTGAAGTCCATTCTGAAACGCGTCCGAAAATAAACAATAACTCAGCGAATACTCAGTCAAACAGGCATACAGACACACAGGCATGAAGCTTGAATTCTCTTCTTTTAAATGAAGTAATTGATATATAAAAAAATATATTCTCTGTTTATGTAATCTTTATGAAAAGAGAGAGATGTCAGTCGTTCTCATCTCAGCTCATTACGTTTTAATCTGCCCCGCCCACGGAGAGCGCGCGCTATTCAAACGCAAATTACTGAGACGATCCCATACAAACTGTGAACGCCCACATATCAGCTCGAGAAAACACATCAAGTTTATTCAGATCATTGTACTTGTTTACACTGTCTGGCAGCGCTGTGAGGAATAATAATAATGGAAAACTTACCTCAGAAGTGCTGGTATTTCGAGGAGCAACGGATGGAATACTGTAGTAAGTTTTTTTTCATTCTCAAGTAAATCGACGTTTCTGTGTGAATGAATGAACGGCAGAGATGCGCTGTTTACCACAACTCGCAAAAAGACGGTTTAAATTTGAATTGCGTTTCTGTGTGTGAATGAATGATCTGCTTTTAGCAAACTATTTTGCTATACTGAGTAAAAATCGACTGAAATATGTTGAAATAAAATGTATTTGTATAAGCAACGTATTAAACTGCAAATTAACATTTATATTCATTATAATAAAAACGAAAGACCTATGTTACAGACAAATGAAAGACAACATTTCGTTGATTAGTTTTGGATAGATTACACATTTTTACTGTAAAATATCTGCCACCTCAAATAAGCTTTTGTTTGCCAATTTTTGCTAATATGTTAAATATAGTATGTTTTGTCAATGTAGGCTATATTCGAAGTAATGAATCCTTAACTTTGAAATATGTATGATACAATGTATACTTTAGTTTTTACAAAGAAAGATTACACTTCAATTGTTGTTGTAATTGTAACCTTTTTAATAAAAAAATATATATTTACAAGGTAGATGTAAACAAATTTTAAAAGGTAAATATAAGCCTTTTCTTTAAAATAGTTTTTATTGTGTTTTATTATTGACAAATTTGGGGAGAGGATACATATTCCAAAACTGAAAATACAGTATGAGAATTAACTGCACAATTACTAGACATGTTTTCCTTGGATATTATACAATTTGCAAGCAAAATTTGTGAAAAAAATAAAAATAAAATTGACATGCTTCCAACTGCGAACCAATTTGGTAGAATATATATATATATATATATATATATGTATATATATATATATATATATATATATATTGCTCTTGCATTCTTTCTTGTGGCTATAGGTGACACACCTGAATGAATGGCTCATTAAGTATGCGGGCCCCATTGTCTCCTGAGGTGTGAATCACTACATATGCATGATGCTGTTGAATTGTTGACGCCCCTTGCGCATATTGCCTTTACAAACAAAAAGTGTTTTACAAGATTTAAATCAATGTATTGTGTTATGTGAATGATAAGGGCAGGATGATTTTCACATCATTTTGAAGAAAAAACTCTAGGCAATGACATCCATTAGTCAAAAGTCTTATTGTCACATATTTAGTATGTGTTTTGTGGCCTTATTTCAGAAACTTTAGTTTTTAGTTTTTCCAATAACCATGCATAAACATTATTCTCTCAAAAATACAAACATGTACATGCATGTTGCTCACATATTATGGTAGCCCTGTTTGTGCTAAATAGAGTGTAATTATACCTTTGCCATTAATATGTTTATAAGCAACCGAAAAAAGCACAAATGTCAGGGCATGTCAGAACATCTCAAGGACCCCAAAAACCCTCAGACCCCAGAGGGTTAATGTCTTTTATTTGAATACAAGTTATTGTATTTTATTTTGGAAAAAAAAGTATCCCAAGGGTTTTAATTTTAATGTGATTTTCCTTCTTCAAAGTGAATTAGTGTAGTGTTTGCTCCAGGCCAGCAGGGGCAGGGTTGGGTGACAGGTTTAGCTGCGTGAGTTGTGGGTTTCTCATTACTGCAGAGAGCTCGAACCTGACACACTGTCTCCTCAAAAATGTAATATATGGCCATATATGTACTTATATTTTAAATAGCATGACATATATCTATACATATATTTGACTTATCTGAGAACACAATATATGTCTGCAACATATATGAACATTTATGTGTCCAAACATGTGAAGAAAATATTTGTGTTCATCCATATATATCATATATCTGCATATATTACAGTATAGTATTGGTTTCTCGCATATATGGACAACATTAAGTATAAATATGTGACATACATATTTGTTTTCCACATATTTAATAAATGTATGTAAACATACACTGTAACCCTTTACTGTAAATTTACAGTGAATTTCTTACAGAATTGTACTGTATTTCCATAATACAGTATTAAGCTGTATCTTTTACAGAACAGCTGTAAATATACAGCACATTTCTGTTTTCATCCCGATAAATTCGTAATACAGTATCATACCATCATACTGACTGTAAAGGCATTACAATGTGGGATTCATTTCTTTCGCGCTCAATTCAGTTCAAATGTGACGCGTCACGCGAACAGACAGTAGGCAGCTAACGTTACTACAGGCAAACTTGTTTGGTCAGCGGGATTCAACTGAACAGAATAATCATTCCTGTTATCAAGATAAACAATGTCTGCGAATCTGTGAGCAATTTTTAAGCTTTTGTGAGCTTCAGTTCGTATTTCAAACATTAGTTGCCTGTGACGCAGCAGAAAATGGACGGTTAACGGTACATGAAGACGGATGGAAGAATTTGTCATCTGAATAATCTAACCTGCGCATGACGATAAGTGGGATTTAGAGTTTGAGAAGACGGAAAATTGTTCAACTGAGTGATACGGTAAGCCAATATATAAGTTATTATTATTATTTTTCTTTTTTTGCGTTCGCATTTCTACATTGTTTCCACGTATTTGGTTTGATTTTGCGAACACGGTTTACTACCGTGGCCTCAAGCGATTCACTGACTCTGTTCCACCTGTTTACCAAGTAACTTAGACATTTCACATAATAGGCAACATTTACTATGCTATTTGCATGACGTGCTTTTGATATATATATTTTTTCGTTTCAGGCTTTGTAATCTGATGGCCAGTGTTAATGTAAGTGCTTTTAAGTAGTGTTACAGTTATAGTCTATGTGAAAAAAAAAAATAAAAAAAATGCTATCAAATGCTGTCAGTTCTGTGATCGTGCTTTTGAATCGTCAGAATTTTGCTAGCACATGAAAATCCATGTTCCTAATGTTGTTTTCAAATGTAGTATTCCTGATTGCCATGCCATGGTCCTACAACTACTCCCACAATTCAAAGAAGTTAAGTTAGCTGCTAGACGGTGTTATCCTTCAAGCAGATAAATAGAGATTATTCAGCAAATCTCATTAATCTGTAATATGTTTTGGTTCTGTTGATCATGGTTGTGCTGTCCTTTTTAAAAATTGTTTCAGGAATTTGCAACTCTGATGTCCAGCAATCTGCATTTGCCAGAGAGTCCACGCCTTATTTCCTGGTATGTAAACATTAAAGGGGTAGTTTAAACCTAAAATGAAAAGCCATCATTTACTCACCCCACTGCAAAATATGTTTTTCTTAATTAGTGTTTTTATCTGGTTTCCAGTCCAGATATCTAAAATTCTTACATGAAGAAGCATTTAATAGACAAGTAAAAATTGTCTTGTTTTCTGAAAGAATAAGTCAAAATTAAGTGAGTTTATGCTTAAAACAAACAAAATGATATGCCAGTGCATTTTAGCATTCTAACCCTAACCAATTTAAATTTTTAGTTGAAAAATGTAATTCATAGAACTATGAATAGACAACTACATCGAACCACAGTGGAACCCACAGTAGTTATTTTAATTATTAATATTATTAATTTTATTTTATTTAAATTTTTTATTCCATTACAGGTCAATCTCTAAGCAACCAGTGCTGGATATTAAGTTTGGAAAGTCAAGGTGTGTGTGAAAGGATCACAGCCTCTTCATCACTGGCCTGGCAGCGCTGTTTGCCTCCTCATAACTTCAGCTTGCAGTACCAGGAAGAGGCAGCACCTTGAGTTTGTTCAGAGGTTAGTCATTGGCATATTTGCCATTCATATATATATATTAGACTGAATTGTGACTTGTCTTGACAGTATTTATTAAGCTGACTACTGGTATGAACAATATGGCCCTGGTTTCCATACAGGGCTTAGCTTAAGCCAGGTCTAGGCCTTAATAAAATTAGGGTATTTAAGCAGCTTTTATAAAAATGTATCATAAAAAAACAAAACATTACTGGTGTGCATCTCGAGACAAAACAGTGCCAGTCACATATTTTAAGATATGTCAGTGCAAGTTGTTTTCAGTTAAAGGATTAGTGAAAATTCTGTCATTAATTACTCTTCCCTCATGTCGTTCCAACCTGTAAGACCTTCGTTCATCTTCAGAACACAAATGAAGATATTTTTGATGAAATCTGAGAGGTTTCTGAACCACCCATAGACAGCAACGTCTTTGCAACTTTCAAGGCCCAGAAAGCTAGTAAAAACATTGTTTAAATAATCCATGTGACTACAGTGGTTCAAACCCCTAAAATAATTACATTATTCAACAATCTCTTCTCTTTCACGTCATTCTCCTACGCTGTTGACGTAGTGTAAACAGTGTCAAGTCACCTTCTTTTATATAGCGCTTTTAACAATATAGATTGTTTCAAAGCAGATTTAAAGTGATAATAGGAAATTACAGAAACATAGATTGTTTCGGCTTTACAGCAGCTCTAGAATAAAGTTATTAGATCGACTATTTTTGACCGTCAAAATGCCGGCGGACACAGGTTCAGTGAGTTGTTCAAAATCTTTCTATTAAACTCTGTGTACACAAACAATGTTCTCAATACTGGAGTTCATGTGTAGAGCCTCTGGTGATACTTCCAGCACAGTTTCCTGTTGTGTCGAGCCTTCTTAGTGTTTTAAAAATAGTGATTTTTGATGCTATCATAGAAGTGCCCCAAGCACTCCCATTCAAAAGGCAATTTGACCAAAAACGAAAATACGGTCAAACTTAAAAGTGGCGTTTCCATTCTAATTACGCTTTTAAATGAAAGTTTGCCTCGGGTAGAAAAGGCCAGTGCAGCGCTTCTGGGTTCTACGTCAGAACGTAGGCTTATTATTGGCCGCCTCTGGTCGTGTGTGATGACCCAGGAGCTAGCCAATAGTGAGCCTACGTTCTGATGTAGAACCCAGAAGCGCTGCACTGTTTACACTACGTCAACAGTGTTGGAGAATGACATGGAAAAGAAGAGATTATTCAACAATGTCATTATTTTGGGGTTATTTTGTGCACAAAAAGTATTCTCGTCACTTCATAATATTTAGGTTGAACCACTGTAGTTATATGTACTATTTACTAATGTTTTTACCACCTTTCTGGGCTTTGACAGTTGCAATGACGTAGCTCTCAATGGAGGGACAGAAACCTCTCAGATTTCATCAAAAATATCTTCATTTGTGTCCCGAAGATGAACAAAAGTCTTGAGGGTGAGTAATAATGACAGAATTTTCATTTTTGTGTGCAAACATGCATTTTAGTCTGGTGGTAAATGTCATGTTTAACATTATCATGTAGTCATATATGCAATAAACATTGCAAGGCTTGCAATTAAGTTTAAATTATTTCTGTCACAAAGGTTTGGGCTGGATTCTGGCAGTGTGTGCTCTATATAAACGGAGAGTCTATGACTGCCTTTCCACTGATACTCTGATGGGACCTGATGAGGGGATGATATTGTTAATGAGCTGGGTGATGAGTAGACAAAAGTTGTAGAATAAAACTTTAAATCTGGCAACCCCACTTTCAAAAGTTTAGTTAGTTGACAGTGCGCATGTAAACAGACACATTGGGTTGATGTATTTTACCAGGGCAGAAAAAATGTCAGTTATTGATCACAACATCCAACATTGCATTTTTTTTTTTCATGTTGTTCAGTTTTATCCAAACAAACTAGTCGTTAAAACCGATATCTGGTTTCTTTTTACACATCTTTTGTGCTGTCTCTCTCTGTCAAAATATATACACTCAGTTCATAATATTTTTTTTTTTTTTTCTTTTTTTTCTTCTGCCTTTTAGACCCTTTCTTGACATCAATCCTGAACGTGGATCAAAAACAAAGAAAGGACAAGTAACTTCAAAGAAAACTGGCCAAGTTGTGCAAAACAAGAACACCACTGTAAGCCTACAGGTGTCCTCACTTCTGCGAAAACTTGAAGACTTTGAATGGGATTTCGTTTGCACTTTTATGGACTTAAAAAAAGAAACAGCAATTCACTGCCATTATAAAGCTTGGAAGAGCCAGGACATTTTTTTATATAACTCCAATTGTATTCGTCTGAAAGAAGAATGTCATATAGACCTAGGATGACTTGAGGGTGAGTAAATCATGTGCTAATTTACATTTTTGGGTGAACTATTCCTTTAATTAAGTGCTAAGTGTTACCTGTTTGTTGTTAAGTGTTAAAATTGCATTTTATGTTTAAAAAATAATTCAGCCAACATGTTCACAGAAGGCAATTTTCTGATCTTTGCTTTTAACCTAAATAAATGTTTTAAAACCCAGAAAATGTTGTTTTCTTTTTCCTAGTGTGACTACTCTTATGAAACCTTAAAGTATAATATTTTAATTATGTAATAATAAAAGCAGTATTCCCTGTAAAAATACAATTTATTGCTGTAGACAAGTTTAATATTGTAAAAGTATGTGGTATATAATGTATTTGGTAATTACAGTGGAGTACTGTAAATGCTGTTTACTGTAGTAGTGTTGTAAAAATACAGTATGTGGATGGCAACCCAGCTGCCAGTATTTTACTTTAAATTTACAGTGAAAGGTTTTACAGTGTACATGCATGTGATACTGATGCATTTTTAAAGCTGTGGCATATGGTTATGGTACTTTGTGGATGTATTTGTCAAAAATGACAAAGAAAACACTGCATTATTGTATTAAAATACTATATTTGGTATTCACAATAGACACAAAATCTCCAACTATAGGCATTTAATTACAAGGCATTCAGATAAGATTTGTATCCCTAATATAAGTGAAAGTATGTACTATAGAAATAAGTACATATATGCATGTATACATATATGCGTCTTACATATATTTCACATTTATGTGCATATAAGGGAAAATATATGGCACTTTTTTTTTGCTATATTTTTGCTATATTTTGAAATATATGTTTCATATATGTCTATGTGTTTTACATATATGAATTCTGCATATATTCTCATATAGGCAGCAGACATACATGGGCACTGACATTATATATGAAATTTACATATATTGACATATATTACATTTCTGTATGGGTCGTTTCTCTCCTGTGTTACAGGTGGGTAAATGTATAAAAACAGCTCAGAGCTAGAATTTAGCCATGCAGAAATGTGTTTGGGAAATGAGTGGACTGTTTTAGTGAAGTAATTTTCGTTGGGGTCTGTTTCTGATTTTGTTTGTAACGAGTTTGAAACGAGAGGGCAAAGTCCGGCAGAACTGTCTACTGACAACGCGCACATTAGGGTGCAAGTCAGCTCAACACACACACTTTCCCATGTGCATATGCACATGTAGCATGTCTGGAACGGACTCTCTAACACCAAAAGACCACACGACCACTCAACAATGAGATCCAATGGTTTTTTTCCCTTTTAATCTGTAAACAAATAGAGATCATCAGTGGATCAACAGGGCTTCAGCTTCTCTCTCTCGTGTACACACATAATATTCACGGAGAGAAGCAACATTGCGTGTGCTCATGAGCCTCGCGCACAGGTAGACTGAGGCTATACAGATCGCACGAGGGGAAACCCCAGAGGTGTTCCACCGATGACGCTCCCTCCCCAAACAAAACACCCAAAGAAAAGTTCTGCCATTTTAACACTATGTTCTCCAGCTCATGAACAATAATCTGAACAAAATTTTGTGAGGTTCATTAATCCATTCTAAATGCAAAAGTAGAAAAAAAACGTAGTATAAACAGTAAATTAAAGAAAATAATACAATGTAAAAAAAAATCAAAGAATAATTCACACCAGTTACACACACGAAGATATTTTATGAGCTTGCAATGTTAAGGAGTATTGGTTAGCTCACTGTATGTTCCCCACAATCGGTTGAAAATGTTTTTTTGCTCAATGAGTTTAGACAAGAATGGTTACAGTTTAAAATGAGATTTGAAGTTACACTTGGAGCACTTTATTAGTTCTGAGCATGATTTGCAGTACTGTATTGACGTGATACTGATAAAATACTGTGAATGGAAGTTTCTAAGTAATCCTAAAAATAGCTGGTGAATATTACCATTGTCTTTACAGTTTATTTTGATAAATAGTGTAAAATACAAGCACGAAGAGTAAGTGAGCATGCATTTGGTACTTAGAGATTTATTTTATTATGGATTTTGTATTGACATGGACACTGAAATTCATTGTAATGTTACAAAGACACTAAATATGTAATGTGTGAAACATAAAATGACTCTTAACAATAGAGATGTATTTGCTGAAGGAAATTCTTAAATAAATTACTGCAGAGAGCTCGAACCTGACACACTGTCTCCTCGTTTCTCTCCTGTGTTACAGGAGTCAATCTGTTCACCACGGTGCCATTGCCACGGTACCCGTTACATATAGTATTTTTTTTTTTAAATGTATATATCTTGTAAAAAAAAAACAGATTTCATCAATGCTTAGATGTAGCTAGCAGCAGATCCTGATTTCACCAAGTGCAACATGTTCTTGGATCAACATCTTTTTTGATCCTGGAACAACACTACAATCAACCAATCAGATTTGAGGAAAAAGTTTAAAGTTTGTCAAGTTTTCTACATCAGTGCTATTCACCTATCATTTCCCTCTGATTTTAGGTATAACTTATGGGTAGGGTTAGGTTTAGGGGTAGGGATATGGTTAGGACTACATTTTTGGACAGGGATGTTGTTCCAGGATCAACAAAATATGTTGACCCAGCAACACGTCTAACTCTGCAAAATCAGGACATGCACACTAGAATGTATATGACCTAATAGATAATAGACTAACAGCAACAAAATAGTTTGTTTGTGCGTCTCAGTTGTTTCTCTTAGCAGGTTGTTTAATCTGACAAAGAGACACTGACGAATCATAAGCCTTAAATCCAGCATAGAGGGGTTCAGTGAATGTGGTGGTGAATGTGTGTAAGTGTGTGAGTGTGTGTGTGTCAGAGACGCTGTAGAAGGACAGAGTGCCGGCCAACACGTCCACATACACTCCTACTCTATTAGAGGGTGGTGAAGGAGCTGGTACATATGTGCTCTTATTAAAATGCCAGACATGGAATCCATTACCAGTGCAGAAGAGACTCCAAGATATGTCACTGCATCCAAACCAACTGTCACTCCCTCCTTTCCTGCTGATTCCTTTATATGTCACTGCTATATCTGCCTTAAATCCAGACCATTCAGCCTCCCAGTAACAGCGTCCAGTCAGACTCTCTCCACACAGAACCTGCTCGTTGTTCTCAAATCTCTCTGGATGATCAGGATATGGCTGCTTGTCTTCCACTCGTGTCACCTTTCTGTTGTCCTCGGACAGGATGAGTTGATTGTGTGCTGTGTTTGGATCCAGTGTGAGATCATAGGCATCTGAACACAAGAAGCAAAAATGAGAAGTACATGAATGACAGTTTTACAGCTTTGTGTGTGTGTGTGTGTGTGTGTGTGTGTGTGAAAGAGAGAGAGAGAAGACCTACATTTTCTCAGTCCTGGTGTAATTCTAAAAGGTTCTCCATGATCCAAACTAGAAAGAGACAAGTAAAACCACAAAAGATGAACAATATTTTTTAATGTATTAATTATTGTATATTTCTTGACACTGTGCAGGCTTACTCATTGCATAACAGGCAGTGTACCGTATTTTCCGGACTATAAGTCGCACTTTTTTTCATAGTTTGGCTGGTCCTGCGACTTATATTCAGGTGCGACTTATATATCAAAATGAATTCAGACTGAGATGAACCAAGAGAAAACATTACCGTCTACAGCCGCGAGAGGGCGCTCTAGTTGGCGGAGTTGTTCAAAAGCGACACCAAGGATGAAGAAAATGATGTGGAATGAGATCGCGGGAGCTTGGTAAACTTGTTTACTGGTAACTTGCTTGTTGGACTCGCTGGCTTATGTTAATTTAGCCTATTCAGCCTCCCAGGTATATGTTCTTTATGCTATTGTGTAGCTGAATAACTGTTAATGTGTTTTGTTAACATACCGGACACCTATTCAGCCTGTTGTTCTGTATAGTTGAATAACTTGCCTTTCCAGATTAAATGTCTGTTCTTGGTCTTGGATTTTGTGAAATAAATTTCTAAATAAATGCGACTTATAGTCCAGTGCGACTTATATATGTTTTTTCCTCTTCATGACGCATTTTTTGACTGATGCGACTTATACTCCGAAGCGACTTATAGTCCGGAAAATACGGTATATTAGACAGTACATTTGAAGACAGTATCACTATGTTCTGGCAAAAATGTAGTATGTAAGGGATAATCCACTGATAGAGGTGCATTAAACAATTTTAATGCAATATGTGGTAAAGAACAATCCAACGCCAAGCAGAATGCACTGCATTAAAATTGTCTGCCTATATCATGGTCATTTGCCAGAATTGATAAGTTAAAGATGTTTAATTACTTAAAAAAACAGCAATGTTACTTCTTTGGTGAGAAATTAAATGTATTATATTATTATTTAACATCTACTTTATTAATAAAAGTTGCGGGGCAGCGTTAAGTGTCGGTGCTCCTGAATGTTTCTGTGTGCAAAGCATAATCTCTGATCTCTGTGTGCGAGGGATGTGTGTGTGTGTGTGTGTGTGTGTGTGTGTGTGTGTGTGTGTGTGTCTGTGTGTTTCAATGAAAGAAGCGCAATAATATAAAACAGTGATTAAACTGACTGGAACCTGTGCATTAAATGGTCTTTTGTTTTATATATCTTTTGCTTTAGTGTGCCAGTACGAAATATTAGTTCTAGATTTTGAAACATTCATTTTGCCATTAGTTGTAAAAATAAAGTGAGATATGCACAATAAATGTATCAACAGATGGTATGGTCCACACAGAAATCTTATCTCACTATCATTATGAAAATTTAAACCCTGTCTAACCCTGACTATTTGCACTGCTTACTTGAGTATCTGCAGTTTATAGTTTGGATCCTTCAGGTTGTCGTCAAGCAGCTGGACTCCTGATTCTCCTGGGTGATTGTAGCTCAGATCCAGCTCTCTCAGGTGTGAAGGGTTTGAACTCAGAGCTGAAGACACATAACCACAGCCTTCCTCTGTCACCATACAGCCTGACAACCTAAACACACACAGTGTATATGAAGAAAAGTTTGTTGTGGGCTAATTAAAAATAATCCAAGTATCACACAGAACAATTTCACTGGGATGTACAGAGCACAACTTTCTGTGCCAGCTTAATTTTAAGGAATTAACTGGGTGGGAATAAGGGTTTGAATTTAAGATTGGAAGTAACAAAAACTAATTGATGAAAATGCATTGAGATCACTTTTCACATGATGCTGATATGTGCGCCTCAGTCCCCTTTTAAACCTCATATGAAAACAGCGGCAGGCTTCAACTCCTCCCAGAGCGAGCGGAAGCGAAGCGAGTGGAGCAAAGCGAGCGCTTTCATTCCAATGGAAATTGAACTTTACACTGACAAGTGTGACGCATCAGCTAATCAGCCTTTTCAGTTTGCATGTTCTCTAATGTTAATAATGTTCGACCAAGGGAAAAAAGGCTTCTGGGGGTGTGTTTGGCTCAAGGTCATGGTGCAAAGGACCCTAGGTTGATTTTACTCCGAACCATCCCTTTAAGTATCTGCGTGTCAGATGAGATGTTGTCATTATTATATCGTTATTTTCATAACTTGATACGAAATAAAAAGTCTCACCTCAGAAAAACGAAATTTTATGTCCTGTCAGTCATTATACTGTGCTCCTAGCCTGCACTCTTTAATTGCACGCGCAAATGCGCCAGTGGGAAGGTTGCACATGCATGAGGTTGAGGTTTTAAATGAGTTTGAAGTGCCACTATCTGTAATTGATTCTGGGGTTTGTCACCAACGAAGTGAGTGAATTCACGTAGTGCTCTGTGTAGTTATTAGGACTGTAACGATACACGATATTAAACCGAACTCGCGATACTCAGATCCACGATCTGTGTCGCGGTGTGAGAAGCCAGAATCGCAACACACCCCTTCCAACTCCCAAAATTATCCTTCCTGTCCAGATCCAATGCTTCCACATTTTTTAATTACTATTGGTCAATTCCAGCGTAATGGACGTGACATTTGCAGTCAAAACTTGAAATATAAATTCTCGGAAAACGCATTTAATACCAATATATTGAAACGTCTGTTTATATATCCAAACTCCCTTAATAAAGGAGTCCAGACAAAAATATCAGTCTACACATGCGTTTTATATTTAATATGAGAGAACACATGCTTGCAACGGACATGACACAAAAAATCTTGAACTTTTAGGTGCCAAAAATGATTTTTAGTAATTCTGTGAATTACACTGCACATACCAAAAATAATACTACCCACCGAATGAAGAAGGTTTGGCTCTCCACAGAACATGAAATATTCCATTTAATTTTATTTTTCATGTTTGCATTTATGAGGAAAAAACAATGTTACTGACGTGACAGTTCTCCGTTACAGACATGACCGCTCTGAAAGAGGCACTTAAAGACTGCTTTAAAACCTTCACAGAGACCTCAAATAGGCATTTTAAACACCAAATATTAAGGATTGGCATAGGCCTATCAGGTAAAATAATATTCAATGATTGTTTGAAAATCGTCTCCCCCACATGCTCACAGGTAAGACGCGTTCGCTTAAATCCCGCTCCGACATTAAATGTATCTGTAGTGTAGGCTAATAGGCCTACGTGTTGTAACCCAGTCATTAAAGAAAACAATTTAGTTTAACCCTTTAGGCGCCAGAGGTTTTTTCTTAAAACGTTCGATTTTGACATCTTAATTTCAAAAGGCTATATCTTAAAAGTGATAAAAGATAGAGACTTTCTGTAAATGAGAGAAATATTAAGGATGACCCAAAGTTTATGTAGGGATTACATTTTACCATCTAATTTGCATATTATGACGTCATATGGTGGCGGCCATCTTGGAGGAGGTGTTAGTGAGGCCAGCAGGGGGTGCTCACCCTGTGGTCTGTGTGGGTCCTAATGCCCCAGTATAGTGACGGGGACACTATACTGTCAAAGAGCACCGTCCTTCGGATGAGACGTTAAACCGAGGTCCTGACTCTCTGTGGTCATTAAAAATCCCAGGATGTCTTTCGAAAGAGTAGGGGTGTAACCCCGGCATCCTGGCCAAATTTGCCCAGTGGCCTCTGTCCAGCATGGCCTCCTAATCATCCCCATATACCGATTGGCTTCATCACTGTCTCCTCTCCACCAGTAAGCTGGTGTGTGGTGAGCGTTCTGGCGCAATATGGCTGCCGTCGCATCATCCAAGTGGATGCTGCACATTGGTGGTGGTTGAGGAGATTCCCCCCTTCTATGTAAAGCGCTTTGAGTGCCGAGAAAAGCGCTATATAAATGTAATGAATTATTATTATTATTATTAGTATTATAGAATTTTCATGAAAAGTCACATGTTTAAAGGATAAAATGCAGCACTTCTTTCCCCCCAAAATGTCCCTCACATTCTGTATGCTATATTGCACAATACTGAATGCTCAGGTAAATAGTAAGTAGTAAACAAACTGTGTAAATCATTACTAATAAATGGTAGAAACAAACCGAATGCATGTAGCGGTTGGCCTTTTGCTGTAGAGATTTTCCATTTACTACATACAGTAGGCACTCTGATTCCATGTATGGGGCACATATATATTATTCATATGACACACAAACACAAGTAGACAAGACCTGTTTAGTTAAAAAGCTCACTCGCCACGGCAAGACACAGATCATGAGTGAGATGACGAGACAAGACGAGAGACAATGTTAGTTTTTTTGGTTTTTGTTGATGTTTTTTAGTTGTTGTTTTTTTTTTTGCTGACAAAGACGCACACATCACAAGGACATTTACAACTAAATTCCAGAAATCATCAGAGAGAAAGAGTGATACAAAATCTAGGGGCGAATTGGCATTGGAGAGTTCTCTATCCCCCAGATATCCCACTGGCTGATCAAAGTGTGTGATCCAACTTTGGTACTGAGACTCATTGGCCAAGTACTCAAAGCCGGCATTCCCATCAGCTTGCGATAGACTATGCATAATAGCCCCTCTGCCCCGTGTCACACTGCCTCTGCTCCTGCTTAGAGCAGCGCGGGCGCGGCCAGATCTGCCTCGCGCGCGCGCCGAGTGTGCACAGCTCGGACTACACTCATTGTCATTGCGACTCTCCACCCTGCCGCCACGTTGCCCCCTAACTGTCCTATGAATACTTCGACCTCGTCTAACCTACCCAGTGGCATTAGACAAAGTCTCCACCACAATACTGTCGCCGCCGCGTTCGCGGGAAGTTACTCGGCTAGCGCGGTAAAAATCTCCCACCTCGTTCCTCACATCACTAACACGCCTGCTAACTTCGCGATGAACACTCCGACCCCGGAAAACATTGTTCCCACCACTGACATTGGGAAAAGGACCATCTAAAGTTACATTGGGAAAAGGATTCACCGTTTGTGCTTGGTGTAGGGCTACACTTTCACTTTCAGAATCACCGTCATCTTCTGAAGGCAGATATTCCCCTTCAGAATCAGGGTCCGCGAATAAAACTCCCAACACTTCATTGCGGGTAAGCTTTATTGATGTCATTATATAATAATAATAATAATAATCTAATGCAAATACTCGCTGACGTTGACAATATTGCTCTGATAAAATGGCTCACTCGCACACTAGCTCCGCTTTTGTTCGCACTGATTCAATGCGCTCTAGCTCGTAGATTTTGTATAGAAGCATGACGTTTTTTTGAGTCAGGGATGAAGTATAACATGTCTGCCATCTAGTGGAGGGGAGGTCGAACGAAATTTGACACCCTATTTGACAAAATCGGCCGTTTTATTCAGTGCCGCATCTTTTCGAGTAAACTCGACCGTGGCGCCTAGAGGGTTAATATTTATGTTTAAATAAAAAAAATTTTTTTTTATTTAATCTATTTTGATTATATGAAGTGAAAAGCATGAGTAAGATCATAAGATGCGCAGTATATCGAGTGGGCAGACATGATTTTGACCACTTCATTAAGTTTGTAGAAAGCCTTTCTTTAAAGTGAATTTCGTTTTGCATTAATGGTATCTTAATTTTAATCAATATTTCATCAACCAATTGCCTGGATTTAATAAAAAAGAATTACATTTACATTAGCAGACGCTTTTATCCAAATCAACTTACATTGCATTTCAAGGTACACATTTACATTCTTATCCGTTCTTGCTTTCCCTGGGAATCGAACCCATGACCTTAGCGTTGCAAGCACCAACGCTCTACTGTTTGAGCTACAGGAAAGCTAAATCTACAGACAATAGAATCAGGACACAGAGGCTGATTATAGACTATAGATACAGTATATTTCTCAGGTCTGTGAGGTAGCTTATACGCTGAGTTTCGGTTCATTTATGAGCCGCTGGCTAAAATAATTAAAGGTGGTGGCAGCAGCCTATTAAGAAAAGTAGATATTACAATACCAATAAATCACGTTAGTGTTACGTCATGTGTTTTGCATGCAGGCATGATGTTCATTCTATTTATCAGGAGCAGTTTCCATGTTTCTTTAATAGTTCTTGTAAGTATATCACCATTGTAGCCTGTTGTTTCCATAACCCCAAAATGCC
Organism: Leuciscus idus; assembly: GCA_021554675.1. Lineage (NCBI taxonomy): Eukaryota > Metazoa > Chordata > Actinopteri > Cypriniformes > Leuciscidae > Leuciscus > Leuciscus idus. The sequence goes on from CM038623.1 coordinate 8,140,804, forward strand.
ACTTACTGTTTTTTTAAAAATATTTTTAAATGACTGTGGTGGCTCATACCAAGATTGTATTAACAAAAACTAGTTTGGGACTGCTATTTAATAGCTTTACCTTGTAGGCCTACTGTTTATTTATCAGTATTAGTCATATTCTTACAATTTATTTGTATGTTAAGTATAAGGGGACAGTACTGTCAGTGTGTCAACAAGTTTTGTGTAAACAAATGTATTATAAGAGGCCTATTTAATTCCTAAAAAGGTGGCTTGATGACCATGGGGAAATGTGGGTCCCGTGGCCAAACTATTCAAAACATCATTCAATGTAAATTGTGATAATTGTAATTAATAATCGCAATTACAATTTCAAGGGAATAATCGACAATTTGGCATAAACGTGCAGCCCTAGTACCGGCACTTTATTTTTTCCACTTCAAGCACTGTGTAAAACATAACTAAATTTGAAATTTGCTATTATTGCATTAATGTATTATTTCGTAGCTTCCATTCATCATTTCCAGTTTATATTAATTTCTAATGCATACACACCTCAGTATCTCCAGCGGACAGTTTTTACACTTCAGTCCATCAGAGAGCAGCTTCACTCCTGAATCCTGCAGGTCATTGTTGCTCAGATCCAGCTCTCTTAGGACACAGTTTGAGGATTGAAGAGCTGATGCCACAATTTCACAATCCTGATCAGTGAGATTACAGCCAGCAAGACTGAAAAAGTAAAACATTAAAAAAGAGTTTTATGGCAGCTGCAAATGTCTATTAATAGTAAATTATGACCTTCCTTGAATTTATAACAGCTGCTGCTGTGAAAAGCGAATCAAAAAAAAAATAACATCTGATATTATATGTGTTTTGCAAAAACTTGCAACTTGCTTGTTTCTTGCTTATCAATTCCTAAAGTTTTCAGAAAAAATCATGAAAAGAACAGTCTGGAGAAGCATTAAAGAAGTCAGGAAAATACAAAGTATGTATTTTACACTGTACAGTGCACTACGAGTGTGAGAGAGTGTGTACACACGGAGAACACTGTCCACACACTGTTCTGACTGGCTGTGATTTGTGACTGAAGGTTCTTATTGCGCAGCATGTTTGTGTCATGAACTAATGCGTAACAATTAGTTAATGCGTTCATGACCTCAAGGCTAGATTATCGTAATGCTCTACTGGGTGGTTGCCCTGCATGCTTAATAAACAAACTACAGCTAGTTCAAAACGCAGCAGCTCGAGTTCTTACCAGAACCAGGAAGTATGACCATATTAGCCCGATTCTGTCAACGCTGCATTGGCTGCCTATTACACATCGTATAAATTTTTAAATATTGCTGATTACTTACAAAGCACTAAATGGTTTAGCTACGCAGTACTTGAGCGAGCTCTTAACGCATTATAGTCCTTCACGTTTATTGCGATCTCAAAATTCCGGCCAGTTCATAATACCTAGAATATCAAAATCAACTGCTGGCGGTAGATCCTTTTCCTATTTAGCACCAAAACTTTGGAACAGTCTTCCTAACATTGTCCGGGAAGCAGACACACATTAAAGACATCTCTTTGACCTAGTATTCACATAATACATTATAGACTTCTATAATTCGATGTTAGGCTGCATAGATTAGGTCAGCCGGAACCGGGAACACTTCCCATAAATTCTGATGTACTCGTTACATCATAAGAAGAATGGCATCTACGCTAATTTAGGGTCTTTGTTTATCCCGAGGTTTTCCCGCAGCCTGCCGAATCCAGGCCGTATCCAGATCTGACGAAGGACCTTCGCCTGGACCCGATGACAACGCAGTACTGAAGTGCCAACTAGTCTCTCCCTATGAAGGATCCCTTTCCCACTCTACAGATAAAGTGTTGTCAGGAAAATTAATTTCGCGTACCTACCCCAAAGTGACAAATAAAACAAAATTCTGTATCAAAATTTATATAGGGAAAGACCAGTACTTTGTTTAGGCTTGGTTTGTAGGGAATTCCAAACCTGCGCACATATATTCAAACGCACATAACTATAGAACCAATTCTTAATGCGCATGTGAACGCCATCAGCGTTTATCACAGGTTCGCGTTAAAAGTCTGTGTAGAGAGAATGGTGTCGTCTTGGCAGCCCCTAATTTAATAACAAATGATCGTTGTGATGAGAGCGAATCAATCAAAGCTAAATTTAGCTGGAAAATAACTTTATTAAAGAACCGCTATAAAGCCAAAACAATATCTGTTACCTTAAATTATACGTTTATCTCTGTAAAGCTGCTTTGAAACAATCTACATTGTTAAAAGCGCTATATAAATGAAGATGACTTGACTTGACTTGTGTTTATTGTGATTTGTGAACAGACAATTTGCTGGTTGCTGAAATCATGTCACATGTGCCTAGTCAGCTCACTATGATAGAGAATGTTGTGTGGATGGTAATATAGTTCTATTTATAGTTATCTTTATAGTCATTGTTCTTGCTATGAACAGGCATTTAGTTTCTTAGCTGTGAACACACTCACATAGCTTTTGTGCAGTTGATCACAGCAGGTATCAGTCTTCTTCTACCCTCATCTGATGTGTTGTATTTCTTGAGGTCCAGCTCATCCAGCACCTCTAACATCTGAAGCATGTAGGCGATTGTTGAGCAGTGAGCAGGAGAGAGTTTCTCCTCTGAGAGTTTGTCTGATTTCACAAACTCCTGAATCTCTCTGGACAGAGTCTGATCTTTGACTTCCAGCAGACAGAGGAACAGATTGATGGATCTTTCAGTGGAGAGTCCATGTCCATCTTTGATCTTCTCTTTTATGTACTGTGTGGTTTCTCTGATGCTCTCTGAGCTGTTATCTGTGTATGTCAGTAGATCATGTAAGAGTCTCTGATTGGACTCAAGTGAGACGCCCAGCAGGAACCGCAGGAACAGATCCAGCTGTCCATTCTCACGCTTGAGGGCTTCATCTACTGCACCTTTAAGCAGATTTTGTACTGAAGCAAAATTCCTCAGTCCTGCCATAGTTATACTTAGATGAAAGCAAAACACATAGAAAGCAGAGAGAAACTCCTGAACGCTCAGATGAATGAAACTGTAGACTTTCCTCTGATGAATTGCAGATTCCTCTTTAAAGATCTCAGTGCAAATCCCAGAATACACTGAGGCGTCAGTGACGTCTATGCCGCTCTCTCTCAGGTCCTCCTCATAGAACATCACATTGCCCTTCATCAGCTGTTTGAAAGCCACTTCAGCAAGTTTCACAATCACTTCCCTGTTGGACTGCAGGATTTTCTCTGGATCTTTCTCTTCATACTTCTGATTCCTCATGTTGATCTGAATCAGCAGGAAGTGGATGTACATTTCAGTCAGAGTTTGAGGGATTTCTGCACTTAGATCTTCTTTAAGAAGCTTCTGAAGCACAGTGGATGAGATCCAGCAGAAGACGGGTATGTGGCACATGATGTGGAGGCTTCTTGCTCTTCTGATGTGTGAGATGATTCTCCTGGCTTGATGCTCATCACTGATTCTCATCCTGAAATATTCCTCCTTCTGAGGATCATTGAATCCATGAATTTCTGTCAGACGGTTGATGTATTTGGAAGGTATTTGATTGGCTGCTGCTGGTCTGGAGGTGATCCAGATGAGAGCAGAGGGAAGCAACTCTCCTTTCATGAGGTTTGACATCAACACACCCACTGATGAAGTCTCAGTCACATCAGAAACTTTCTGAGTGTCTGAAAACAACAGTGTGATTCTGCTTTCATCTAGACCATCAAAGATAAACACAACTTTACACTCCTCATAAATCTTTGAGTCCAGATCTTGAAGTTCAGGATGAAAGTCCAGCAGAAGTCTGTGAAGACTGTACTGATGATCTCGGATCAAGTTCAGCTCTCGAAATGGAAGCACAAACATGAAATCTACATCCTGATTGGCTTTTCCCTCGGCCCAGTCCAGAATGAACTTCTGCACAGAGACGGTTTTCCCGATTCCAGCGATGCCTTTAGTAAGAACAGTCTTGATTTGGTCTTTCTCCTCACGTCTTGGTTTAGGTGAGGCATTAAAGATGTCATTGCAGTAGATTGCAGTGTCTTGTGAGTGTTGTGTTCTGGCTATTTTCTCCATTTGTAAAACCTCATGTTCTTCATTCACTCCTTCTCTCTCTCCCTCTATGACATAGAGCTGTGTGTAGATCCTGTTCAGGAGGGTTTCATTCTCTTGGAGTTTGTTTCCTTCAAATAATCTCTCATACTTGTTCTTCAGGCTGGTTTTGTGCTGGTCTTTGACTCCTTGCAGGTCTCCAATCTCCTGTGTGTGTGTCTGCAGGACTACTTCAGTTTTTTTGAAAAAGAGCTTATGTAACTTTCCCCTGCTTGAAAAAAAAAAAAGCTGTTTTATTTGAGTCATATTTACATTTTGTTGACATTGTGAGAAAATAATTCATTCTTTCATTTGACCAATTAATACAGAGAGTGAATCTGACCCATGACCTTGCCTTCTTTACTCCTCTCCTAGTTACTGGACATTAATTGTGTAAATAGTCCTCTAAGGTGATTTAGAACCGTAATAGCAATCTGTGCATACTACAGTCTTCAGTACACATATGTGACCCGTCACGGAAACCAGGGACACAAGTCGGCAAAATGCAAAATGAGAAAGAAGCGTTTTTTAAAAAAATTGGTGATTTTCGTTTTTTTTGCAGAATCTGTTAGTTGAGATCACGAAGAAACCTCTGCATGTTTGAGATAGCAGTATTGGTATATTTAAAAGCGTAAATTTTTTATTTGAAATCTGCTTGTTTTTCGGAGATTCTAGCACGCAGTAGGGGCGTGTCATTGTCGGTGTGTATTTCCATACTGAAAAAGCCAGCGTGGCTACTTATTATGCAGCGCTCTGGCCAGCTCTATCTGATTTCAAAATTCAATGAAGATGGACGCCAATAACATTACGATGTCCAGCAATTGATTTAAATAGTAGGTTACATGGGGTTTAATTGGTAGTTTAATGAGATGTGGCCTAATACATGTTGTCAGTGTCAATGGTCCAGTGGTAGAGCTTTCGCCAGCTGAGTCAGAGGGTGTGAGTTTGAATCCGCCCTTGTATAGTTTTTTTCTCTCATCAAAACGATTATGTTCATCAGTGGTTGTATATCAAGCAGGGACACGCAAACGTTTGCATTATGTTTTGTGATTTCAACAGAACGAATAGAGAGTATCCGCAACGCAACGGATTGAAGCACGCGTCGAGAGAAGACAGTGCGGTGTGTGCGCGAGCCACACGAGAAAACACTGTATCCGCGCCACTGATCGCAGCGGCAACAAGCACTTTGATCACTTGATTTAAAAATCTTATTTAATCTTATTTAAAAAACGAACGAAATGAATGCTCTGCCAGTTAACTGGAGATGTTTTATTTATTTGTAGAATTGGTACATTCGTGTCGCGAGATGTTTTAAAAAGTGGTGGGAACATGTCCCATCCGTCCCACCCGCAAATTACGCCTATGCCTATTTCCATAGTTTATTGCTTATTATTTATCATTAGCAAAAGTTTGTTTCATGTTACACGAGTAGGCTACACCGAAGAAAATTCCTAGTCTGTGAAACCTTTCATTGACAATGGCAATAAAATCTATTCTGATTTTGATTCATACTTGGATTCATAGCCTACTCATACTATATATATATATATATATATATATATATATATATAAAAATCACATAGTACATCCTGTTTTTGATTTGAACATTGTCTAGAGTTTATCTTTTTTTTATTCAGAGTACATAAGAGTTGCCTATACAGTTTTATCGGTAGATGATAAGAGACATTTATTTATATATTACCTGTTTGCAAACATATATATTTTTTCTATGATGGCATATTTTCCTGACCTTTTTGCTCCCTCCAGTGCTTTACAGCTTTACAGGGGGAGCTTTACAGGGGGTATGGATTATCTAAATGAGATGTAAATGAGCCCTATTGTCACTCCCAGCAGCAGAGAGAGGTGAGAACTGCACAATCTTTAGAGGCTGTTTTCTCCCCTTTGTGCTTTTTCTAGTGCCTACCTTTAAATGGCCATAACTTCTCCAAATATTATCAGATTTCCTTGTGTTACACATCGTTTTTGATTAAATTAAATGTGTAAATTAGCAAGTAAAGGTTCATACTAACGGAGGGTCAGAAGTCATTGGTCCATCACTGAAAGTAAGGTGTGGCGTCATGGATCTGTTACTCTTCCGAGACACACCTCTGGGTTCTGGAGCCTCTGATCTTTGTCTCTTCCTCCTGCTGATACTGACAAAGAAAACAGAATGTTAGAGCACTAGCTATTAGGATTGCATGGTATACTGGTACTGCAGTATTATGGCGATACTACAGCTTCAAAATACTGGCGATGCCATTGTATTTTTGAAACGGTAGTATCGTTAGTACGGAAGTACCACAAGGAATGTTGTGTGTGTGGCAGGTAAAGGCAAGTTTCAAATCAGTGCTTCTCCAGGAGACTAGCGCTAAATTAATCCCCTAGTTTAGAGCCATCTACTGTTTTAGAAGAGGAAGTTGCTCAACTGCATTTGTGAGAAAATCTGCCTGGACACATTTGTGAGAAAATCGAGCCGAGAGATCTCATAAAAAGGCAAGTGTCACACAATCATAACAGATAGATGTGTATTTGTATGCACTAGATTTGGTATCTGTTCAAACATGCAATTTGTAGGATGGTTTGTATTTATTTGTGAAGTATTATCTTGGCTCATTTCTTTATATTTGTAAAACACAATACATATTTGTTAATCCACTGCATTTTCACTCAAACTGACCTTTGTACTTGCACATTGCTTTCTGTTTGTTTGCGAGTCGAGTTTTCCTTTGCAAAGCAGATCGAGTATACACAAAAATAATACACATTTAACAGAATCGATTGATGTATGAAACTTGTTTGTAATATCAAAGTCAACAGATCAAAATTAATCTCTTTTGAACTGCTAAAAAAAAAAAGCGAGCCTATCGTGCCGGCACGATTGCCGACCTCAGGGGGTTAAACTGCTTTTGGATCTAACCCGTTTCCCGTGTGTGGATCGTGACAGAAGTAGATCAAGTTTGTTTGCAAAATGCTGGATTTGTTTGTTTAATTATGGCACATAATTCGCTCCATAGTTTAAGCACAAATAGATAAGAAAGGGAAGGGAATTCGGTGTTCATGGACTTCTCGTGTTGTCTGCGTGGTTCTGTCTGTGCACACAAAACAGCGCGCGAGTTACAGTCTTCTTGCACTTGATGTTTAAACTGATGGGACTTTAAAACACATGCAAATGATAAACTGTCACTCTATGATGGTTAAACTTAGCAATTAATCTGCGAATCACATGCATTCCGAACCGAGCAGCATCTGGCGCACATCGCAATATCGATGCTAAAAATGATACATCGCACAGCCCTACTTTTCATACAAAGCCATTTAAAGCAAACTACACATACATTACTAGAAAGAGAGAGAGTTAGTGGTTTAACAGGATTTAGTCAAGAGAAGTCTTTAGACACATCTTGAAAACTGCAAGCAAGGAAAGTGATTGTGTGCTTCTCTGTGAAGGTTCAGTATCAGCACTCACACACTGCAGGCTTCTGGAATACACTGTAAATCACTTTGAATAAAAGCATCTGTGCTGAAATGGCCAGTGGCTCACCTGGGGTTAGAGGTCACTGTTGCATCACTGAATTTAGGAGGAGTTTTCGTCATGGATTGATCACTCTTCACAGACATACAGCTTGATCCAGGAGATGAAGGACTCATTTCAGAGGCAGTGTTCTCATCTTCTCTCTCATTATGGAAACTCATTTTTAGATTTCTCCTATGCCTGCAAAAATATTACAAGAATCGTTTTAAGTGCAATGCCTTTCTGTTGTGCCCTGTGTAGTAAATTCTATGTAGAATTAGTACCTAATTGAGTGTTTCACGATGCTTCAGTTCATTGACTCAATCATTAAAACTTGCTGCCACCTACTGGCGGCTTTAGTTCACCATCTAAACGTAGGCCTATTATTTCATTTTTCACATATTTAATATTTCTATATTCATAGTTTTATATTTAACCCTCTGGGGTCTGAGGTGTTTTTGGGGCCCTTGAGATGTTTTGACATGCCCTGACATTTGTGCTTATTTCAGCTACGTACAACATACCATTGGCCAACATGTAATTTTGCTGTATTCAGCACAAACTCTGCTACAATAATATGTGACCAAAATGGATGTACATGTTTGCATTTTATAGAAAAAAAAAATGATGCGTGGTTAGTACGTTTTGGAAAAAAATTTGTCACAGCAATAAGGCCATTTAACACATACTGAATAGTTGTCCACAAGACTTTTGAATTACAATTCTTGTAGGCTGGATTTTTTTTCTACAAAATGATCTGAAAATCATTCTGACCACTCTTTCACAAACAACAATATAACGATTTTTATTTTGCAAGTCAGTTTTTGTGTCAGCACTGCTGTATGCATGGGCCATGAATATTAATGTGATTCACACCAGGGGTGTGACTAAAGACCACTCCCCCAATGGCTAATGGCCCATCAAGGTGCTGTGAGGCAGCCTGAACAAAGAATGAGGAACTAAGAATGATTCACTGATGAATAAAAAGTTAAAAAGAACAGCCTCTATTCAAAATAGAAATCACTTAAAACATTAATCTCATAACATTATTTATGCAATTGTAATTGCAGTGCAAATTCATAAATACCACACCTAAATGTCACTCCATTCAGCTTTGAGTTTTCCTTTGCGAAGTAGATCGAGTTTGTTTGCAAAATGCTGGATTTGTTTGTTTAATTATGGCACATAATTCGCTCCATAATTTAAGCACAAATAGATAAGAAAGGGAAGGGAATTCGGTGTTCATGAACTTCTCGTGTTGTCTGCGTGGTTCTGTCTGTGCACACAAAACAGCGCGCGAGTTACAGTCTTCTTGCACTTGATGTTTAAACTGATGGGACTTTAAAACACATGCAAATGATAAACTGTCACTCTATGATGGTTAAACTTAGCAATTAATCTGCGAATCACATGCATTCTGAACCGAGCAGCATCTGGCGCACATCGCAATATCGATGCAAAAAATGATACATCGCACAGCCCTACTTTTCATTCAAAGCCATTTAAAGCAAACTACACATACATTAAAGAGAAAGAGAGAGAGTTAGTGGTTTAACAGGATTTAGTCAAGAGAAGTCTTTAGACACATCTTGAAAACTGCAAGCAAGGAAAGTGATTGTGTGCTTCTCTGTGAAGGTTCAGTATCAGCACTCACACACTGCAGGCTTCTGGAATACACTGTAAATCACTTTGAATAAAAGCATCTGTGCTGAAATGGCCAGTGGCTCACCTGGGGTCAGAGGTCACTGTTGCATCACTGAATTTAGGAGGAGTTTTCGTCATGGATTGATCACTCTTCACAGACATACAGCTTGATCCAGGAGATGGAGGACTCATTTCAGAGGCAGTGTTCTCATCTTCTTTCTCATTATGGAAACTCATTTTTAGATTTCTCCTATGCCTGCAAAAATATTACAAGAATCGTTTTAAGTGCAATGCCTTTCTGTTGTGCCCTGTGTAGTAAATTCTATGTAGAATTAGTACCTAATTGAGTGTTTCACGATGCTTCAGTTCATTGACTCAATCATTAAAACTTGCTGCCACCTACTGGCGGCTTTAGTTCACCATCTAAACGTAGGCCTATTATTTCATTTTTCACATATTTAATATTTCTATATTCATAGTTTTATATTTAACCCTCTGGGGTCTGAGGTGTTTTTGGGGCCCTTGAGATGTTTTGACATGCCCTGACATTTGTGCTTATTTCAGCTACGTACAACATACCATTGGTCAACATGTAATTTTGCTGTATTCAGCACAAACTCTGCTACAATAATATGTGAGCAAAATGGATGTACATGTTTGCATTTTATAGAAAAAATTTTTTATGCGTGGTTAGTACGTTTTGGAAAAAAAATTGTGACAGCAATAAGGCCATTTAACACATACTGAATAGTTGTCCACAAGACTTTTGAATTACAATTCTTGTAGGCTAGATTTTGTTCTACAAAATGATCTGAAAATCATTCTGACCACTCTTTCACAAACAACAATATAACGATTTTTATTTTGCAAGTCAGTTTTTGTGTCAGCACTGCTGTATGCATGGGCCATGAATATTAATGTGATTCACACCAGGGGTGTGACTAAAGACCACTCCCCCAATGGCTAATGGCCCATCAAGGTGCTGTGAGGCAGCCTGAACAAAGAATGAGGAACTAAGAATGATTCACTGATGAATAAAAAGTTAAAAAGAACAGCCTCTATTCAAAATAGATATAACTTAAAACATTAATCTCATAACATTATTTATGCAATTGTAATTGCAGTGCAAATTCATAAATACCACACCTAAATGTCACTCCATGCAGCTTCTGTCCAGTACTAAGATGAATTTTGTTTACAGTGATTTCATTTGATTGGTAACAATAGCCAATTAATAATTCAGAGGAAATCTGGTCATTTTTGTCTATGTATTTATCAAAATTTGGTTCATTTTGTAGATTTAAATGATAAACTAGGGATGTCCCGATACCACTTTTTCACTTCCGATACGATACCGATGTCGCAGCTTTGGCTATTTGCCGATACCGATATCAATCCGATATTTTTATTTTATTCTTGAACTAATACTACTAATAATAAAATATATGGAAGCACTTTGCTCAATAAGCCACATAAAAACATTGAGAACAAATACTTCTCCAGTATATAGTCCACAACAACAGTTGATAATGAAAGACTGCCACCCTTTATTCAAAAGACCTTGAGAAATGTTTGGTAACCTGAATGAATTTAAAATTAATTTGCTATATTTCAAATCAATATATTTGTTTCCTTCAAATTTTAATTAACTTTAACTTTATTCTCATCTGAATTATAAATAATTTATTTCTGTATAAAATAATACTACCATTAAAAACACATTTGATTTTCTTTTTTAATCAATGTAGAATGTTGAACTTAAAAATAAACAGATTAGTGCTCTGTTTTAGGACAAGAAATGAAAACCAATGCAATATGATGAATGTACAAAAGATGAGATCATTTTTGCTTTTAAACAGTGTGTGTGTGTGTGTGTGTGTGTGTGTGTGATTTTGGTTGGGTGACAGTTGTAGGTTACAGTTTGACAAGAGTTTACAGTTTGACAAAAGCACAATGTTGTGTTTTACACAAATATAAGTAGGCTAAAACACTTTTTGCAGTTTTAATGATGTCCTGTATGAACAAAAAATGACGGAGTATGTTTTTATGTTTCCACTGTTCGATCGCGCCCGTGCCTCTCTCTCTCTCTCTCTCTCTCTCTCTCTCTGACACACACACACACACACACACACACACACACACACACACACACACACACACACACACACATTCCAGCATTGCAATCTTGACATCGCAGCCTGTTCATTTTGCTGCGTTTACACCAAACGCGAATAGAGCGTCAAATTCGCGTCTATCGCGTCTAGTTCGATGTTTGAACAGTTTGAATCCATTTGCTCCAGTTTGAATAGATTTGAATGACAGTTGTGAGTTTAATAAAGTCTTGGTTCATTTGAACATTCCGTCAATTTAAGTCTATTTGGATTTTTCCAAGTTTTGATCATCATTTTTACGGAAACCGTAATGGTGTGTGCACACCAAAAGCAAATTTAATTATTTGCACAAGTAGATTACATACAAGGTCATTGCAAAGCGTCTTCTGCACAAGTTGAAAGATGTCAACTTGAGTGGGAAATTCGCACAACGCGTTCTCGCTCAAGTGAAGATCTTATTGACACACCCAGGCACTAGGCATCTGTCATCCTCAAGTAGCACTGAAAGTGGCTGTCATCCAGGCGCAGTTCCTGGAGAAGACGGTGAAATTCACAGAGTTGTGGGCGCCTCTGGATGGTGCTATGAAACCAGACACACTGGCGTTTGACTTTCCCGCATATTTGGGACTTCCACAACAGGTGCAAAGCAGCATTAGTAGTTATCTCCAACATGGTTGATGGCAGAAAAATGTCAGAAAGAAATGTTGTTGTTGTTGTTGATGATGTGCGTGAAGACACTCCTCTCCGCGCAATGTTTTTATTAGCAAAAAAACAAGAAACATCCTGTGAGTAATCTAGAGCGAGTAACGCGATGGAAATATTCACTTTGCCTTTGGTTACAGCCCTGCACTGACCTCAAATCTAAGCCCGAGCCCGGCCCTGGCCCGAGACGCTCAGGCCCTAGCCCGACCCGTGTCCGACAGCTCATCAGAATTATCAGCCCGAGTCCGACCCGTTTTTTTTTTTTTTTTTTTTTTTCACAGCGGCAACCTGCCCTATTTGCAGCCGTTAAAATAGGTCAGTTTTGTTAGTTATGTTTCTTTTCTTTTCATTTCTTTATTAAGTTAATTAAGACAAATGTTTTGAGCATTTTTTTTTTAAATGACGACCAAGCAGCCGAGCCGACAGCGAGTAAAACATGTTTGATCAATTTAGCCTCTCAAATCAACGCTAATACTTTACTTGGCTACAATAAAATCCATAAATATAAAACCCTTTCAAGCATATCACACAGATAGTTAAGTTTAATGTTTATTTATTAAACCACAGTGAGTAAAACAAATTTTTTTTGAAATACTGAGGCAGGCTCAGGCTGCTCGCAACAGCGCTCGCAAACGAAATGAGCAATAGCCTACAATCTAAACAAATTAAATAAAATAAATCCAAAACAAACTTGCAGGTTATCTTACCTAAAAAATGCACCACAGAACATGGCCATTCTTTTTTTCCAGTAGTTTCCAACAGTTAAACGAAAATAAAGTCCAATCAAACGAAAAGTTAGAACAGTCTCTTACAGAGCATCGTGGAGAAAAAGAATAGCATCCACAGTGTAAGGTTTTAACCCAGTCCTCCTCTCTTCTATCACTCTTCCCGCTGCGCTGAAGACACGTTCGCTGCTGCGATTTTTCTCTTAATATTCTCCATTATTTGCACATGAGGTGAATCGTTGGTTGCGCTGACGGGAAACCTTCTGTGTGTGTGTGTGTGTGTGTGTGCGTGCGTGAAACTGTCATGTCAATCATATGTCAGTGTAATTATAAGATTATGAAAGTTATGAGGTTATGAAATGTGTTTTTCTATCGTCGACGTCAACTTCTCATATTTTTTTAATTAATGTCTAAAAATATAAAAAGAAGGATAACCCAAAAAAGGCAGAGGCCCAGCCCGCATGTGAACTATGTCGTGAAAATTGGCCCGAAGCCCGGCCCTAGGGGCGTGAAAAAGTCGGGGCCCGTCGGGCTCGGGCTGAAATGCAGGGCTTTACCTTTGGTGTGCACACATCATAAATCCGATCAATTAGAAAAGATATAACACGCTAACAGTCTGAAGGTCTAGTCTGAGTTTAGTGGTTGTAGAGTTAAAGTTCTAGGAGGAGTGTGATAGAAATGTTAATCATCTTAACAACATGCTAGCAATGTGCTAAATCATGCTAACAACATGTTAAATCATGCTACCAACATATTTAATCATGCTAGCAACATGATAAATCATACTATCAAAAGCTAAATCATGTTAGCAACATGACTACTGCTACTGCTACAGCAACATATGATGGTAGAGCTTTCAGCTTATATATTCCCCTATCCTAGAGAGTGTGAATTGCTAAGTGCTAATATGTTTTATTTTATTTGTTGTTTATTTGAATAGGGACAGATACAAAATAAACATAGATTATTACAAAACAATCCAATGCATATATCACAGTGTTTATAGCCATGGCTAATTCGCAACACCTGTCCCTAGAAGAGCTTTTAACAGTCAAGTTAATGAAGTAATAAAAATAAGGTTACAACGAATTTACAGCAAATACAATGAAATGTCCAGACACCAGTTAGCACCAATAAATATAAGTATAATAAACAAACACATTCACTCGAACTCACACAGATGCACACCTCCCATACACCCAGCTACACATCTCCTATGGCATGATCACACTGCTGCTGCTGTATGAACCAGGCCTTTGTTAGTTTTGTAAAGGTGGACAGTTTAGTCAAAGTCTTTATATCTGTAGGAAGCCAGTTCCACAGATTGGCTCCTTTCACAGAAAAAACACTCTGGGCAAAAGACGTTTTACAAAATGGAACCCTACAGTCTCCACATGCAGCCGCTCTTGTTGATCTGGAGGTTTCCAACCTGTTCACAAATTTACAAAGTGGCTCAGGTGCAAGTTCAGTCAAACATTTAAAAAACAACTTTATGTGTCTAAAATTAACAAAATTAACAAAATTTAAGATTTTATGTTTACTTAAAATGTAACAATGATGGAATCGAATGGGCTTTTTATCTAAAATTTTTAAGGCACGGTTATAAAGCCTCTCAATAGGCTTTAGAGTAGTTTGGCGAGTCTGGGACCAAACAGTGGTGCAGTACAACAAGTGGGACATGATCATAGTGTTCAGAAAGACATGAGCACATTCAAATGTTAGACTGCTCCTGATCATTCTGAAACAGTTCATACTGGCCTTCATTTTTCGTGAGATATTTTTAATATGACTTTTAAAATTTAGCTGAGAATCCAAAATCACTCCTAAATATTTTTCTTGTTCTACCTGATCGATGAGTTCACCATTCATTTTAATGTTAAGGTCATTTATTATCCTCGTTCTTTTTATAGAAAAACACATTGATTTAGTTTTCCTCAGATTAAGTGTTAAACATGATTTATTTAGCCAATTAGACACTTTCTCAAGACTTTTGGTCAGTGTACTGCCGATAACAACAGGGCTTTTGCCGGACACATAAACCACAGTGTCATCGGCATACAGCTGAAGGCCAACTTCAGGACACACTTCAGGCAGCTCGTCCACATACAGGCTGAAGAGAACAGGCCCCAGGATGGTTCCCTGAGGGATTCCGGTCTTAATTTTACATGGGGCAGATTTTACATGATCAATGACTACACATTGTTCTCGGCCCTGTAAGTATGACTCGAACCATGATAATGCCTGGTGTGACATATTATAAGATGACAGTTTTAAAATAAGATGGCTGTGGTTTACTGTATCGAATGCCCTCTTTAAGTCCAGGAATACTGCACCCACGATGTTTCCTCTATCAAGCGGCTGCACAATATTTTCCAATAATGCGCAGATGGCTGATTCAGTAGAATGGTTCTGTCTGAAACCATACTGTTGAGGGTGTATACTGATGTGTTTCTAAATATTGTGTTAGCTGTTCTGAAACAATTTTTTCTAGTATTTTTGACATTACCGGAACTAGACTTATTGGTCGATAGTTACTAACGTCTGTGGTATTCCCGGACTTTAAGATGGGTTTAACCAGTGCCTTTTTCCACGCATCTGGAAATATTCCAGTTTTAATAGAGACATTTATAATGTGGGTCAAAGGTTGAATAATAATTTGAGAATATTTTTTGATGAAAGTTACATCTATGTTATAGTTGTCTTTGGATAAATTAGTATTCAGGTCTGAAATAGCTTTCAGTACCACTGCCTGATCCACTTCTCTAATTTTAAAGGAATTCTCATTTGCTGATGACAATATGTTTAAGTTGCCACTATTGGGCTCGTCATCTAAAAAATTAGAAGCAAGATCTTGTACTGATTTAATAAAAAATTGATTAAAAGCATTAGCAACTTGGACAGGGTCTGATATGTTTTTTTCTTCACATTTTAGTTCATATTAATTATTTGTATTTGCATTAGGTTTAATTAGACTGTTCATTTGTTTCCACATTGCTTTACAATTTCCTTTAGCTTCAGTTAGAATTTTCATATAATAGTTTGCTTTTAAGTTGCGCAATTCTTTCACTACTTGATTTCGTAAACCTTTAAATAACATCAGATCTGTGTCATATCTGGTTTTAAGATAGGTTACTAGAGTAAAATCTCTTTTTTTAATTAACTGTCGTACTGCATCACTTACCCATGGAAGCTGTACTTTTTTTTGTGGCCTTTTACATTGTTTTAAGGACTTATTTAAAATGTTACTCATTGTAGAAGTAAATATATCACAACACTCGTTCGCATGACTATGTTATGAGACTTCATCCCAATTAGTGTTTGCTAAGTCATTCTCAAATTTAATAAGATCCTTGCGGGGGATTATTAACTTGGTTGCCTTTCGGTCATATTTATATTCATTTAGACGTTTTTTTGAGAGTTTTCTGGAGATTAATATCATGTTATGATCTGATAAGCCACACACCAGATTATATGTTTTTAAGACTCTTTCCGGCTTATTTGAGAAAGCAAAATCTATTGCTGTCTGTGATGTTTTTGTCAAGCGAGTGGGTCCATTTACAAATTGATGGAAGTCATATTTTGATGTTAGTTCTTTGAGTTGTTTCCTACTAGATTTAACCAATTCACATTAGTATCTCCATAAATGAGCACCTCACTGTTCGGTTTAAAAGATTTAAGATTCTTTTCCAAATTTTGATAAAAAGTTTGTAGGCAGCTAGATGGTGGATTATACACTACAAGGATGTTAAACATCATGCGTGAGGATAGAGCCACATTTACACAAAGACTTTCAATTGATAGAGATTCATCTAATTGGACTTCCTTGGTCTTAAAGGAGTCTTTAATGTAAACCAGAACTCCCCCTCCTCTACCAGTAACCCTGTCCTTTCTATAGCACTTATATCCAGGCACATCTATCATTGAGGTGGGGATTTTATCATGCATCCATGTTTCACCTATGCACAAATAATCAAGATTGGAACCAATTAGCAAAATTCTAATTTCATCACATTTTGGATACAGGCTTCTAATATTTAAATGCCCTCCAAAAATACCCTTAGGCTTTACTGTAGGATCCCAGATAATTTTCGCATGATTTACTGTCTGGAAAAATAAATATTGTCTCTGCTTTAATATTGCTTGTGACTGCAAAGTTTTTATATCATCAATAGTGTCCCTGTTTGTTCGTTTATACTTAACTTTATGAGTTGTATTGACGTTACTCTTAATATAGTTAGTCTTACGGTTAGGAGCGCCTCTGGATCCTTGCACACATAGTGATTTTAAATCCGTGTCCAGTATGGCCTCCTCCGCCTCGTCGACATGAGAAAAATCCGCGGAAAGAAGGGCGCGACTCTGGGCCAGGTCGCTCCAGCAGTCCGCCGGAATCGTTCCGTATTTGACACATAAAAGTCTTGTTCCGTATTGAACTGATACGGAACGCACTTTGTTCCGTATTTTTGAGAATCAATTCAGTGCAAATCCATGACAGACACATATAGCTTCTAATATATGTCAGACTATGAACGAAGACATTTGTAGGCTATGATAAGAAAAAAAAAAACCCAGACGGTGCGGTAGATACTAATTTCTCCCCGTTTGTCTATGATCAGCGTAGCGTTTTTAACATCTTGGAACATCATCAGAGAATGCCCTTTTAATTGGTCGTTTCAGTCATTGTGAGTCACGTATCGTAGCAACGATGACGACAAGTAACAACAGCGGGAAATGTAAAAATGACTACCTCAGAGCAGCCGGCGAAAAAGAAAAGAGCACAAAAATATAGAATTGAATGGGAAAATGACTACCTCCGAGCAGCCGGCGAAAAAGAAAAGAGCACAAAAATATAGAATTGAATGGGAAAATGACTACCAACCCGTGGCTGGAATGCGTGAGGGACAATGAATACACGGCCGAGCGATGTCAAGGTTCCTTGTCCGTCAGACGTCTCCAGAGGCTGATATGGTAGGCTATGTAATCATGTGGATTTTTAAAACTCAAATATAGTTCATAAGAAAGTGATTATATTAAAAGAGATAGTACAGGTTTAGCCTAACATTGTAAAGAAATCAAAAAAAGTACACATGGAAAAAATAGCTGCACAATGTGCTTAGTCTGGAGGTTTATTTATTTCTGTGAGATTTTCCATGTGCATACATACAGGTGTTGTATTGCTTGAATGCAGTATTTGAGTGCAATATTTTAGATTTTCTTTATTAGCAGTTTTTTTTTATTTATGTTTTTTATATTATTGTTTTGCACTGGAAAGAAAGTTAACTATAATGGAAGAAGTATAATTATATAAATATATTTGCACTACACCTCCTTAAAATGTTGTCTAATTAAATTAAAAATATATTTTTTGGCACTGGAAAGAACATTCTAGAAGTCTAATTCTATTGAATAAGTTTGCACAAGGCTACAGAAAACTGTTGTTTATTTTTCTTCAAATGCAGTCTAAGCCGATAAGTTTTGAATGTTATATGTTGTAGCCTATTTGTTTAAGTTAAAAATAAAACGTATTATAAACTAAACAAATCCATGGTTCATTGTTGGCAAAATGATCATGATAGGCTTTATATTTCACATCTAACTTATGTGGTTCAGTCTTGTATATTGATTAGGCCTACTTTGCTATTCTATAAATATAGGCCTAATAAGTTGTATTATAATATGCTACAATGTATTAAATATATTAAATATATTTATCTAAATATATCAATTAGTTTCCACAATATTCACCAGAAGTCATCATTTCAGGAGTTATTTAAAAAAAAAATAAAAAAAAATTCTTCCTTGGGGGGCGTGTCACCGGACCGGACCGGACCTCATTTATTTATATTTGTAAAACACAATACATATTTGTTAATCCACTGCATTTTCACTCAAACTGACCTTTGTACTTGCACATGGCTTTCTGTTTGTTTGCGAGTCGAGTTTTCCTTTGCAAAGTAGATCGAGTTTGTTTGCAAAATGCTGGATTTGTTTGTTTAATTATGGCACATAATTCGCTCCATAGTTTAAGCACAAATAGATAAGAAAGGGAAGGGAATTCGGTGTTCATGGACTTCTCGTGTTGTCTGCGTGGTTCTGTCTGTGCACACAAAACAGCGCGCGAGTTACAGTCTTCTTGCACTTGATGTTTAAACTGATGGGACTTTAAAACACATGCAAATGATAAACTGTCACTCTATGATGGTTAAACTTAGCAATTAATCTGCGAATCACATGCATTCCGAACCGAGCAGCATCTGGCGCACATCGCAATATCGATGCTAAAAATGATACATCGCACAGCCCTACTTTTCATTCAAAGCCATTTAAAGCAAACTACACATACATTAAAGAGAAAGAGAGAGAGTTAGTGGTTTAACAGGATTTAGTCAAGAGAAGTCTTTAGACACATCTTGAAAACTGCAAGCAAGGAAAGTGATTGTGTGCTTCTCTGTGAAGGTTCAGTATCAGCACTCACACACTGCAGGCTTCTGGAATACACTGTAAATCACTTTGAATAAAAGCATCTGTTAATGCTGAAATGGCCAGTGGCTCACCTGGGGTTAGAGGTCACTGTTGCATCACTGAATTTAGGAGGAGTTTTCGTCATGGATTGATCACTCTTCACAGACATACAGCTGGATCCAGGAGATGGAGGACTCATTTCAGAGGCAGTGTCCTCATCTTCTCTCTCATTATGGAAACTCATTTTTAGATTTCTCCTATGCCTGCAAAAATATTACAAGAATCGTTTTAAGTGCAATGCCTTTCTGTTGTGCCCTGTGTAGTAAATTCTATGTAGAATTAGTACCTAATTGAGTGTTTCACGATGCTTCAGTTCATTGACTCAATCATTAAAACTTGCTGCCACCTACTGGCGGCTTTAGTTCACCATCTAAACGTAGGCCTATTATTTCATTTTTCACATATTTAATATTTCTATATTCATAGTTTTATATTTAACCCTCTGGGGTCTGAGGTCAACATGTAATTCTGCTGTATTCAGCACAAACTCTGCTACAATAATATGTGAGCAAAATGGATGTACATGTTTGCATTTTATAGAAAAAAAAATATTATGCGTGGTTAGTACGTTTTGGAAAAAAAATTGTGACAGCAATAAGGCCATTTAACACATACTGAATAGTTGTCCACAAGACTTTTGAATTACAATTCTTGTAGGCTAGATTTTTTTCTACAAAATGATCTGAAAATCATTCTGACCACTCTTTCACAAACAACAATATAACGATTTTTATTTTGCAAGTCAGTTTTTGTGTCAGCACTGCTGTATGCATGGGCCATGAATATTAATGTGATTCACACCAGGGGTGTGACTAAAGACCACTCCCCCAATGGCTAATGGCCCATCAAGGTGCTGTGAGGCAGCCTGAACAAAGAATGAGGAACTAAGAATGATTCACTGATGAATAAAAAGTTAAAGAGAGAGAGTTAGTGGTTTAACAGGATTTAGTCAAGAGAAGTCTTTAGACACATCTTGAAAACTGCAAGCAAGGAAAGTGATTGTGTGCTTCTCTGTGAAGGTTCAGTATCAGCACTCACACACTGCAGGCTTCTGGAATACACTGTAAATCACTTTGAATAAAAGCATCTGTGCTGAAATGGCCAGTGGCTCACCTGGGGTCAGAGGTCACTGTTGCATCACTGAATTTAGGAGGAGTTTTCGTCATGGATTGATCACTCTTCACAGACACACAGCTGGATCCAGGAGATGGAGGACTCATTTCAGAGGCAGTGTTCTTGTTTCAGAAACAGTTAAATTCTGTAGCACAATTATACAATACAACAAAGTAAAAAGTAAAAACTACAACGTTAGTACAGTCTTAATCTACATGACATTGCAATCTAACTATTTTCCCCATATTAACATGCAAAAATAGCTCAATGTAACAAAAAAATAATAGTCATTAGTCATTCAAAAGTAATTTACTCATAATAAAAGTTCTATTTAACACCTTATCCTCCTGTTAAACACATTTATGCTGAAGTGGTTCTTTGTGTTTTGGATCAGGAATCTTTATTCCCACATTTTTGTTTTTAAATCTGTCAAAATATACTTTGAAAAAATATTTGTTTTTTACCAGATCAATATTTTCATAAATAAAGTGGTAAATTATATATTTTTATTTTTTTTGTTCAAACAAAGCACTTGCGTCGCAATGACAGCATTTCTTTTTTGGAATAACTAACCCTTTAAACACAATAAAGCACAACTGCAGTTCGGCTATTTCATTTCAAACATTGTGAATTGTTGTTCAGATATTTTTGTAAAACTCCTCCAAAGCTGGCTCTGATTCGGGCGAGGGGGATGGGGGAGGGGGGTATGGTACGACCGTTTGATTGACGCACTTACTGTCCAATGATTCTAGGTGGTCTTGGAAATGATTGGCTGGAGTTTTTCGAGTCCTGCCCATTCCACAGATGATTAAATTACTTAATTTTCATTTCAGTGCTTCTAACTCAGTGGCTGTAAGTGGGTTAGGAATAGGATTTCAAGTGATTTTGAAAAAATGGTCAAAAAAGAAAATTACATACCCCACCTTTAATTTACATTATTCTTTAGTGAAGTTTAATAGGCCTACTGGTGTGATAATCTGAATGCAGTATTCAGCACTGTTGTTGTGCTGTGTCGAACTTGAACACGTAAACAACAGCCCAGCCAACATGTCCATGTGGGCCCCACATGGGTTTTCTCTGGGCTATATGGGTGTCATGTGGGCATGGGCTCAGAGTGGGCACTTTGATGGGGTTATTATGGGCCCCAGTTTGGTTTAGGTTGTGGGCTCCAGCTAGGCTGCCCATTATTGTTTATTTGCGGGTCTTGTTTGGGCCCCAATTGGGCTATATTAGACAAAAAATGTATTACTAAATTTGTTTTGTATTTGTTTAAAAAGTACCTGCCATAATTGTGTATTGAAAATGAAAAACATTTTAAAATATTTGACTAAGTTTTTTTTAATTTGATATAATACAAAATGCACATCATGTTTGTCAAATAATATTTTTTTTTGTGTGTAAATTTCATGGCCTTATAAAACACTTATTTTGTAATGTATATGTGCAAAAAATGTGCTTAAAACTGTATTTTCTAAAAGAGTAAAGCACTTGCATCATACTGTCCCCTCCCCCACAAGCTATAATCCTCCTCCCGCCTTTTCATTCAAACAAAAAACAACAACAACGGTCTCCTTCTCTCCTGACAAGTTTCTAGACCATCACCGTCAAATATCTCCTGTAACACTACCAAGGTAAGATATGTATACGTTTTATTTTGTATTAACTTAGTTTTACTTAAGATTTTCTAAAACTAGACATTTCGGAATCAATAGAGCTAACATTTAACGAACATTAACGAAGGTTAGCCAGCCGAGCTCAAACAACTACATAAGCTAACTAAAATGAAGTTGGTTAACCAGCAAATAAAGTGTTCACGCCGACTTTTCACCCTTTTACACGCTTACCGTATTTTTCTTAATCGTTCGGTCACATAATAATGACCGAGGCAGTAATTATGCAAGAATGCGTCATTGCGCTTCTAACGTTAGGCCTTTCTGTGCTTCGCAGCCGGTGAAAACCCGGCTTAAAGTCCCATAAAATAATGCATACTACACGTACACTCAGTTTAAGTATTCAGGAAAGTTTTATTTGAGGGACAGATCGAAATTGTTCGTCGTAGTTCAAGAAACATTAATTGTTGTGAATTCTGTCCCTTTAACCCTCTATGGTACGGTGTTGCCTCCAGGCAACATAGTCTATTTTAGCTTTTTTTTTATAAAAACATAATAAAATGTAATTGTTCAATGCTCTCTAAGGGGAGGGGAACTCAAATACTAACCAAAGAAAATGCAAAAGAGTGGTCACATGACCCACAGGGGTACATTTAGTTCCCTCTTTCAACACACGTGCACATGTCACATGGCTCCATATTTTCTCCACTGAAAAGGGCATTTTTCACTCATTTCTGTCAAAATAATCAGCCACAAAAAATCAGAGTCACCTTCATTGGTAAGTAAAGAAGTATTTTCAAAAAACTTTACATTATATATCATCAAATTTATCATAGGATATTACATAAAACTGCTTGTTGCCTCGAGGCAACATTGTACCATAATGGAATC
The DNA here is from genome assembly GCA_021554675.1 of Leuciscus idus. Taxonomy (NCBI): domain Eukaryota; kingdom Metazoa; phylum Chordata; class Actinopteri; order Cypriniformes; family Leuciscidae; genus Leuciscus; species Leuciscus idus. Next base: position 8,163,738 of record CM038623.1, read on the forward strand.
ACATAAGGCCATGCCAGGCATACTACGTATGAATACAATTATATTTTATTTGTAAGGAAAAGAGTTTGAATTATCTAAATGTATCTGTATTTTTGCAAACTGAAAACTTGGCATGGTTCGACGGGACATTTGGCCACTATAGTGGGTAATCGGACAAATAGTGGGTTCGTGGGAAAGGGGCGTGGCTTGGGAGTGGTCAGCGGGGGTCGATGGGGTATTTGGCCTCTATAGTGGGTAATCGGACAAATAGTGGGTTTGTGGGACAGGGGCGTGGCTTGGGACTGGTCAGGGGGGTCAACGGGACATGTGCCTACTATAGTGGGCAATCGGACAAATGGGTTAGTGGGACAGGGCCATGGCTTGGAGCCGGTCAGGGTGAACAGGACATTTGGCCACTATAGTGGGCAATTGGACAAATAGCGGGTCCATGGGACGGGGGCATGGCTTGGGACAAGTCAGGGAGGGTCAACGGGACATTTGACCACTACAGTGGGCAATCGGACAAATAGTGGGTTAGTGGGATGGGGGCGTGGCTTGGGACAAGTCAGGGAGGGTCAACGGGACATTTGGCCACTACAGTGGGCAATCGGACAAATAGTGGGTTAGTGGGACGGGGGCGTGGCTTGAGACCGGCGGTGGGGTCAACAGGACATTTGTCTACTATAGTGGGCAATCGGACAAATAGAGGGTTAGTGGGACTTGTAGGGGTCTCGTATTTCGGGGGGTTCCCGACGGGCCCCTGGAGGACCCCACACGGGTCATTAGGTCGGCTGGGGAGGTCTTCCAAATGTTTGATCTTGCTGTTGTTGAGGCCTGGCCTTCATATTAGGATAATGTTGTAGTGATTGTAAATGTTTTACCTTGACACAGCATGTTTTGATGTTTTTTTAATGTTTTGATATGATAACTTGATGATATAATGGTTTGTAGTACTTGCGTTCCACGGTGGTACAATGTTGCCTGAGGGCAACAGCTGGATAATAAATGTTACTTTTTATTAAATATGAAATGTGTAATTCAATAAAAACTTGATAAATCTGTTTGTTCAAGTGTTTAGTTAAATAAATTGATGTTTTCAATAAATATATTTTTTTTTTTCTTCATGAAAATGTCAAATGTTTCAATTTGTCCATTGTGGTACAATGTTGCCTTGAGGCAACAAACTTATAATTAATAAATAAATTAAAAAATTATGATAATGTTTATTGATATTGCTATAGTGTCAAATTTTAAGCAGGAAAAACATAACAAATATTTTTTTTCTCACTGATATCATAATGCGTACCATAGAGGGTTAAATATTAAGTTGGTTACGTGTGTGATATTTTAAGTTGCGTTGTACGCAAATAACGTAGTGCAGCGTTCTTAGCACGTACGGACTCAGCGTAATTGCCTATTCACCAAGCTACTCCAGTTGAGCGATCATATCGCGTGCACGCATTCATGTGCAGTTATGTGCAAGAGAAAGTTTATGACAAAGTAAGTTTTCCTTCTATGTATATTGTTAATAACAGATTGTCACTGTATCCCAACTGCGCTAAGTTAAAACATGTTTGTGGTGTAGTTGATGTTTAGCGATCTTTCTTAGTGTAATTTGATCCTGCTTAACGAGCGGATTATCCCGCTAGCATCGCGGCTCGTATTGTTCATGTTTACTAGTTATTACCTTGAAGGGAATTTCTCCGTGGATAATATCTTTCACTGGTTGTCATTTATTACTGCCTGTATTAATGAGACAGTCCAATTTCTATAATTCAATTTGGTATTTTGTCAATTTCATTGCATTATGCAGTTTGTTATTACAGACTCATACTAATATATTTTCCGATTTATATTTCATGTATCAGTGCACTTTACAGTTATGTTTATATTTGAGTTTGCAATCTCTTTAGTTGTTGAATAATTTTAGACAGTGAATATTTATTTCTGTTATATTATTTATTTCAGAAACTACCTCAAGTACACTTATGTGTATGGTCACTCTTGTGCAATAAACGACTAAACTCTATCTGATGACTCCGACTCCCTGACCAGAGTTCTGCAGCGGTCAATAATATAATCCACCAGTTTTCAGTGGGGCAATCCCCAACATATGGTCCTTCGAGCCGGATCTATTGACTACTGCAGTGATGTCATTGGAAAAGCGTTCAACCTCTCTCCCTCATGCTGAGACGTCAGACAGACCCTCACGGCATCGTCGCACACCCAAGCATCTGGAGGAGTATCTCCTTGATTACAGCCATCACCGACCTGCTCTTTCCTCCCCACCAACAGCAGAGGTGCCAGCGGAGCAGAGAGGAGCAGCAGCCGCAGTGGGCATAATTAGTCAATCACGACCAGCCTCCAGCCAGGGTGAGCATCCAGCCACAAGCTCCACAGACTTATTAAGTATGAGTTCACTGAGGGAATTAATTAAGTCTATTTCCAAGAAGGAAAGAGATGAAGCTGCTGATATGGCTGCGCTTCAGAGCAAACTCAAGCAGTACGAAAACCGACAGCGTCGGCGTCAGGATCTGATGAAACATATCACATCATTCCTGAGGGAAGAAGGGGATGAAGAGGTGCAAAGTGTAAAGCCTGCCACACCACCGATGAGATCACCTCCAGAAAACTCCCCTCATCTGACCCCTTCATCAAGTCATTCTTCCTATTCATCACAGTCACCTGACATTGAGTTACATACCAAAGGACAAGGACATGTGAGTGCCACACAAATAAATGTAAGCACACCTACTGCAGAGCCAGAGCACTTTAACTCTGGTTTCGTACCAATACAGCCAGTCACTTCACTCCCTTTGTACTCACCAATTTCGTCTGGTACGTTACCTGCCGCCGTGCGCCAACCACAGTATGACACAAGAGCAGATACTGTGCCACTACTGCTTAATTCACAGTTTTGCCCTTATGGCGATGCTGGAACTGCCTTTCAGCCTCGGGTGCAGCCACAGATAGTAGCTCCCACGCCAACCTACCAGCATCCCAGTGTGCCTTACATCTATACAACAGTGGCACCTTCTCCTCGACAACCTGTCGCGGCTCCACCTGCTCCCAGTTTTTCAGTTCCTCACTATACTACAATGCCCCCAGTAGCATCAGTGCCTCAAACCCTGCACAGTGCTTCAGTTCCTGCCATGAACATTCCTGCTCTCGCAAACACTTCTCTACAGCCATTGAGCCAGCCACTGAAGCGACCAGAATACTTGGTGCCTCACCGCCCTTTGCATTCTGTTCCCCAGCCAAAGATTCCTGATTTTGTGAATGACAACGAAAGGGAATTCGCTAACTTGAAATTAGCTTTGGACAATCTTCTGGAACCTCATGCAGAGCTAGATGAAAAATACAAGTATCACATCTTGCTGGAACACCTTAAATTGCCTGAGGCACAAATGATTGGCCAGTCCTGCCGCCATCATCCCTACCCGTACTCTGCAGCTATGCAAGCTCTTCAGTTACAATATGGCCAACCCCATCAGCTGGCGCAGAGCGAAATAGCAGCAATCCTCACAGCACCAGAGGTAAAACCAAACGATGCACGCAGTTTTCAGAGTTTCGCTCTCCGTGTCCACCTCTTAGTGAGCATGCTGTTATCTTTGGAGGGACCCAGAGGGATGGAGTTGAACTGCTGCTCGCATGTGGATCGTTTGCTTAGTAAGTTGCCGAAGTACTTGCGAGATGGTTTCATAGAGTTTCTCCAGCTACAAGGGAAGCTCAACTCCCCCAGTATTAACCCGTACAACCTACAAGACTTCACAGGGTGGCTCGACATCAAAGCTCAGCAACAGAGATTGTCTAGTAGGTTAGTGCAACGCTACCAGTATGAAAGAGATCACAGCGGTTCAAAAGAGAAGAGTGCTGCTAAACCAAGAAGCCAAAGTACAGCCTTGTATCATGGTGCAGCACCCACTGAGGATAAAGCATCCCCCAGTCCTAAGGTGTCTTGGAAGACCCCCCTCAAAGTCAACTGCCTTTTCTGTGGCAGTAAAGACCACTACATCACTCGATGCAGTAGTATTAAAGAACAGTCAGTGTCTGATCTTTGTAAGTGGATTTCAGAGGGGAAGCGCTGCTGGAAATGTGCCCGTTCCCATGCGCATGAGACCTGTAATCTGAAGAAACCCTGCAGTGACTGTGGTGGTATTCACCTTCAAGTGCTTCATGGCGTGGCCCGAAGTCGTGCAACTGATACATCATCAGCTACCTCGGAGAGCCGCATCTACCTCTTGCCATCCATTGCATCTGGTAGAGTCCTTCTGAAAGTGGTGCCTGTGCTGCTGCACCACAAATCAAAGACAATAGAGACTTATGCAATATTAGATGACGGAGCACAGCGCACCATGATCCTACCTACTGCTGTCCAGCAGCTCCAGCTTAAAGGTGAACCTGAGACTCTAGCACTTCGTACAGTCCGACCAGACACTACTCACCTCAATGGCTCAAAAGTCACCTTCGATATCTCTCCAAGAGGTAAACCAGAGAAACGCTATCAAGTGTTTGGAGCATTCACAGCTTCTGGCATTGATCTGGTGGAACAGTCATACCCAGTTCAGACTCTTCAGAGACGGTATGCACATCTAAGAGGAGTTCCACTACAGCCATTTCACAAGGTACGTCCACTGGTGCTCATAGGTTCAGACCAAGTTCACCTTATTACTGCTAAAGAGCCTATTCGTCAAGGCACCAAAGGGGGACCCGTGGCAGTTTGTACAGCTCTCGGCTGGGCACTCCAAGGGGCGGAAATGAGTACTACTGGCCGAGAACCAGTGCAGCAGTGTTTCTTCGTTTCCACTGATCACCCAGATGATCTTCTCTACAGAAACGTGGAGAGGTTATGGCAACTGGATGTGCTGCCCTTTCGCAACGAGAAACTGGTTGTCCGGTCTAGGCAAGACAAAGAGGCTATGCAGTTGCTTGAGTCTCAAACTCAGCGAGTCAATGTCAGGGGAGTACAGCGTTACGCCACCCCTCTTCTGTGGAACCCAGGTGCTCCAGAACTTAAGGGCTCCATGCAATCCGTCCTTGCAAATCTGAGGAACACTGAAAGGAGACTCCAGAAGGACTCTGACAAGGCCTCAATCTATTCAGGAGAGATTGCCAAACTCATCGAGGCAGGTTACGTGGTCAAGCTTAACCAAACGGAAGCGACACAAACAGAGGCATGGTACCTGCCCCATCATCTCGTGAGTCATAACAATAAGCAACGACTGGTGTTCGACTGTTCTTTCAGATACCACGGTCTGTCCTTGAATGATCAGCTCCTCCCAGGTCCCACACTTGGACCATCGCTGTTAGGAGTACTCCTGAGATTCAGACAGCATCCTGCATGTTCCATCAGGTCCGTCTATTGCCGAAGGACAGGTCCTTTCTCCGTTTCATTTGGAGAGATCTGCAGAGTGAAAACCTTCCAGATGTATACGAGTGGCAGGTCCTGCCATTCGGCACGACAAGCAGTCCATGCTGTGCCATCTTTGCTCTGCAACACCATGCTTGCAATTCTGAGGCCAAATATCCAGGGCTACAACAGCTAGTCCACCAAAGCTTCTACGTGGATAACTGCCTGACAAGCTTCCCTACTGTCTCAGCTGCCAAGCAAACTGTGGATCAGTTACGCAGCATGTTAGCAGAAGGAGGGTTCGACCTAAGACAGTGGGCTAGCAGTCATCCAGCGGTGGTAGCTCATCTTCCGACGGAAGCCCAGTCATCAGCCACAGAGCAGTGGTTAGTGCAAAACCGTGTTGACCTTATGGAGCCCACATTAGGCCTCAGGTGGAATTGCGCAGCTGATACCCTTGGCTATCATTATCGGCTCATTGAGCATGCAGAACTGACTATGAGAGCTGCTTACCAGGTGTTGGCTTCTCAATATGATCCACTGGGGTTCATACTGCCATTTACCACCAGAGCAAAGGTGATCATCCAACAGTTGTGGGCTAAAAAGAGAGACTGGGATGACCCAGATCTACCACCAAACCTTCAGGCCGCCTGGACCGACTGGGAAAGCGAGCTAAAACAACTCAGTGCAGTTTCCATTCCTCGCTGTTATACGCAAGTCTCTACAACTGCAGCGGAACAGCACAGTTCTCTTCATGTTTTCTGCGATGCCTCTGAAAGAGCGTACGGGGCAGTGGCATATTTGGCCGTTCAAACCAGTAGTGACATTCATGTTTCCTTCATAATGGCCAGATCACGGGTTGCTCCTAAGAGGCAGCAGTCTATACCTCGCCTGGAGCTTTGCGCTGCCTTAGCTGGAGCTCAGCTGGCCAAACTGGTTAGGAATGAGTTGACACTCTCCATCAGTCAGACAATTCTGTGGACAGACTCCATGACCATGCTAGAGTGGATTCAGTCAGACTCCTGCCGGTACAAGGTGTTCGTTGGGACACGAGTCACCGAGATCCAAGAATTAACAGACCACAGCTCATGGAGGTATGTTAATACACAGGATAACCCAGCTGATGACATTACGAGAGGCAAAACCCTCCAAAGTTTGGCCGAGCCCAGTCGATGGAGTCAAGGGCCTCCATTCTTGAAGCAGAGCCCAGAGCACTGGCCAAAAAGACCTGAAGTTGCACAGTCAGAAATAGTTTCCGAATTGAAAGGCCTAACCTGCTACTCCGTAATGGCAGTTGAAACAGAGTCCAACCTTCCCGATGTTACGCAATTCAAGACCTGGCGAGAGTTAGTGGGGGCAACTCTACGAGCCTGTCAAGGGGCGGCCGCATCGAATAGTGTAATAATGACTAACAGAGAGGCGGAAGCTGTCATGCTGAGGGCATGTCAAGCTCAGAGCTTTCCGGAAGAGGTAGCTGCCCTTAGGGCACAGAAATTGATTCCTGTGCACAGTCGATTAGTTAACCTCGCTCCAGAGTGGGACCCCCTGACCAGCATGATACGAGTTGGGGGGCGTCTAAGAAGGCTTGCAAACTCAGACCCAGAACAAATCCATCCCATTGTACTGGACCCAAGACACGCAGTAACAAAGCTCCTTATTCAAGAATTTGATGAGCGTCTGTTACATCCGGGAGCTGAGAGAGTCTACGCTGAGATACGGAGGCAGTACTGGATTATCAGAGGACGCCAGGCTATCAAGCACCATCAACTCCATTGTCAGTCCTGTCAGCGCTGGAGAGCGCAGCCAAAGGTACCTCAAATGGCAGATTTGCCACCAGAACGCCTCCGTCTGCTCTGTCCACCCTTTTATTCAACGGGCGTTGACTGCTTTGGCCCATACCTGGTCAAAATAGGAAGGCGGAATGAAAAACGCTGGGGCCTGATATTCAAATGTCTCACAACCAGGGCAGTTCACATCGAGCTTCTTAATTCGATGGATGTCGATGCCTTCCTTCTTGCACTCCGCCGGCTCATAGCCAGAAGAGGTCAACCCCGTGAGATCCGTTCAGATTGTGGCACCAACTTCCGCGGGGCAGAAAGAGAGCTACGGGAAGCCTTCTTTAGCATGAAGTCAGAACTCCAAATCCATCTTGCAGAGCACCAAATTGACTTCAAGCTTAACCCGCCCAGCGCTCCACATTTTGGCGGAATATGGGAGCGCGAGGTCCGCTCTATAAAAAATGCTCTCCAGGTAGCCGTTGGTAACCAAGCAGTCACAGAGGATGTTCTTTCCACAATCTTAGTGGAAGTGGAGGGGATTCTCAATTCAAAACCTCTGGGATACGCCTCAACAGATGTCGCCGACATCGATCCAATTACTCCTAACCTTCTCCTTATGGGGCGGCGGGATGCATCCCTCCCTCAGGTGGCGTATGCTCCAGGAGACATGGGGCGGCGGAGGTGGCGTCACTGTCAAAACATGGCAGACCAATTCTGGATACAGTTCACCAGAAACTACTTGCCTACGCTTCAGACCAGGCAGAAGTGGCATAAAGCTTCAGAAAACCTGGAGGTCGACTCTGTTGTACTGATTGTGGATCCGCAACTCCCGAGAGCTCAGTGGCCCATAGGCAGAGTTCGGAAGACATTGCCCAGCAGTGATGGATGTGTGCGAACTGTCGAAGTTGTTATTGACGGTAAAGCTTACATTAGACCAGTTGCTCGCTTGATACAGTTGCCTGCTCTAGAAGGTAACACCAAAGACAGTTAGATAATTCCCTTGATTACCCATTTGCTACTCAAATGTGGGGGCGGCTGTTGTGAATTCTGTCCCTTTAAATATTAAGTTGGTTACGTGTGTGATATTTTAAGTTGCGTTGTACGCAAATAACGTAGTGCAGCGTTCTTAGCACGTACGGACTCAGCGTAATTGCCTATTCACCAAGCTACTCCAGTTGAGCGATCATATCGCGTGCACGCATTCATGTGCAGTTATGTGCAAGAGAAAGTTTATGACAAAGTAAGTTTTCCTTCTATGTATATTGTTAATAACAGATTGTCACTGTATCCCAACTGCGCTAAGTTAAAACATGTTTGTGGTGTAGTTGATGTTTAGCGATCTTTCTTAGTGTAATTTGATCCTGCTTAACGAGCGGATTATCCCGCTAGCATCGCGGCTCGTATTGTTCATGTTTACTAGTTATTACCTTGAAGGGAATTTCTCCGTGGATAATATCTTTCACTGGTTGTCATTTATTACTGCCTGTATTAATGAGACAGTCCAATTTCTATAATTCAATTTGGTATTTTGTCAATTTCATTGCATTATGCAGTTTGTTATTACAGACTCATACTAATATATTTTCCGATTTATATTTCATGTATCAGTGCACTTTACAGTTATGTTTATATTTGAGTTTGCAATCTCTTTAGTTGTTGAATAATTTTAGACAGTGAATATTTATTTCTGTTATATTATTTATTTCAGAAACTACCTCAAGTACACTTATGTGTATGGTCACTCTTGTGCAATAAACGACTAAACTCTATCTGATGACTCCGACTCCCTGACCAGAGTTCTGCAGCGGTCAATAATATAATCCACCAGTTTTCAGTGGGGCAATCCCCAACATAAATAATTTGTGCCCATTCATGAACGATTCGTTTTTTGAATCGGTTCTTTTTAGTGAACCTGTTGAATAAAATCACAAAACTGTCAGAATGACTCATTTGAAGTCAATCAATTGACTCGCTGATTAAGTGATCCGGTCAAGCAGTTCCTAATGCGATGTCTCCACATACAGAATGGATTGATAGATGTAAGTTATCTTAATTATGTTATCTCAATTAATCAGTAGGCCTGCCGCTAAAAAGAGATGAGAAGTCATTTATTTTAATCTTTTAATTTTTTTTACATTATTATTAACAATGGTCATGCATGAAGAAACATTACACTGATGTACAGTACTGGTCAAAAGTTTGGAAACATTACGATTTTTTATACTACAGGGCCGTTGAATGCTTGAATCTGATTGGTTGACGAACGTTCTAAGGTGTGCATTATTTTCAGGGAAACGCACGGCTAAAGTAGTTCCAGGCAGGTCTTGACCGCATTACAGTTCCATATCACTTCGCGTAGTCAACTGTAATAACGGAAAATAGGATACAATTCATAACAAGAAAAAGCATTTCGCCCCATGCGCTTGATCTGCAATTTTCAATGTCTAGCTTCACAATCAATAGAAACATGCAGTTTAATTTGAATAAATAAACTATAAAGTCCTATCTATAATCAATAGAAAATTAAACTGAATATATGCTAAATAAATGGATAGTCCTGCAGCACGGATTTTTATTGCAGATAATAACAAATAAATAATTATTGATAGGCCTACTTGTTAAAAGGGCTTTGGGTTTCATTTATTTGGCTAGTCTACTGTCATCTGTCAATAATAGAAAAAAAAAAGAATTAACGAATTAATTAAAACGATTGAATTAATTAATAAATAATAATATTGACGCACATGCTTTTCTGTCTCATTATTGCAACATCTCTCTCTAATAACTGCATTAATAACTGCATAAAGCCGGGAACACACTTTAAGGCCGGTTATGAATGTAATTTGATACTTTGACTGATCATGCCGGCGCGTGTTCAGCGCGTTCAGTCTGTGTTCAAAGTCGGTGTTTAAAATCTGCTGCAGTCGATGAAAACAGTCAGAGAATGTGTCAGCTAGTCGTGTGTCCCCAGCATTAGTCTGCGATCAGTGGCTCAAACCTCCGTTACTAACTCTAAAATGACGTTTTGGAATTAGCAACGGAGGCATGGGATTAGATGTGTAAGAAATTAGTCCTACATACAAGAGCGTTTTAATGACAAAAACTTTACAAACGTCTTGAAATACATAATCTGAACAATGTTTCGAGGTGTGGTAACTGTAGTATAAGCGGAATAATTGACTTCAGGCCGTTGAATTATTACAAAAATAATGCACACCCGAGGTGTAACGGCCACTCCGCTTCGCGTCGTGACCGCATTACCACCTCGGGTGTGCATTATTTTTCTAATAATTCAACGGCCTGTCGTCAATTATTCCTTACTTATATTTCTAATCTCTAATGCTTATCAAGGTTGCGTTTATTTGATCAAAAATACAGGAAAAAATAACAGTAATATTGTGAAATATTATTACAACTTAAAGTAATAGTTTTCTATTTTTTATTTGAATATTCTTTAAAAAATAATTTTTTCCTGTGATGCAAAGCTGAATTTTCAGCATCATTACTCCAGTCTTCAGTGTCACATGTGACATCCAGTCTATCACATGGTCCTTTAGAAATCATTCTAATATTCTGATTTATTATGAGTGTTGGAAACAGTTCTGCTGCCTAATATATTTGATGAATAAAAGGTTAAAAAGAACTGCATTTATTCAAAAAAAAAAACAAAAAAAATTCGAATAATATAAATCTTCTTTACTATCACTTTTTATCAATTTAAAGGTACAATATAGCATTTTTCGCCACTAGGGGGTCGCTAACCTATTTACAATAACAAAGGCGTAGTTTGATGACGCAACATTTGCTAAGAATTATGGATCTTGTCGTCAACGTCAAGCCGACCGATCTAATAATGTTTATGGATGAGTGAATACATCAATGTTTTTATCATGACTGTGATATGAAGCAGTTCGGGATTGCTAAGAGACAGCTATCAGCTCCAAACGCGACGCGAGTCCCGCGGATATAAAAGGAATATGGACATTTCATTCTACCGAACTACACGCAGAATTACTACTCACAGGTCAGTTTATTAGACAAATTAAACTTGAGAGGTAACGCAGCGCTGTTTCACTTGGTCTAACATTACACTAGCACACTAAACTGCATTTGAATGTGTTGAAATGTATGTGTTAGTTTGTCTGTATGAGACTAGCAGTAAGCTAGATCAACATTAGAATAACATACAGATCATATTCTGACATTTTATCATTGTTGAACTATAAAACATTGATTAGTTTTATGTAAATGTGCTCACCTGTTTAATAAAGTACATGTAGAAGCGGTCGAAGTCTCGGACGTGGAGCTCTCGTTTATATACTGTCTATGGGAGCTCTAGGCATCTCGAAAACACCGCGCTGATATTGATTCTCGTTTTAGTTCTCCTTTTTTTATCCAAAGTCTGCTTGCCATGGTCCATAATGTTTGAACGAAATAACAACAGCGTGCAGATAGACATTGCGAACTACAAAGTTGTCCGCGTCGTCGCTTTGGTTACTATCAGAGGGCTCTGGTTCATAGCTCTGGTTGCCATGGCAGTACGAGTGGAAACCAGGGACAACGCGGATATGACGGCATTGACGGCGACAAAACGGAAATAAAGAAATGGGACGTTTCTCGAATTAAATTACAAATTTCTCCTGGTTTGAAAGTTGTTGGAAACAGTCAGGATAATGTAAGTACACAACTAAAAAAAATATATAACATAGATATAGTGATTTTTGCTATTTTTAAAGCAAAAAAGTTACATATTGTGCCTTTAACACATCCTTGCTGAATAAAAGTATTGATTTATTTCAAAAAAAGAAAGAAAAAAATTACTGACCAAAAGTGTATATTGTTGTTACAAAAGATTTCTATTTTTAAAACATTTGCTTTTTTTTTTTTTTTATACTTTTTATTCATCAAAGTATCCTAAAAAAGTATCACAGGTTATGAAAAAATATTAAGCAGCAGAACTGTTTCCAACTTTGATAATGAATCATCATATTAGAATGATTTCTAAAGGATCATGTGATAGACTGGAGTAATGATCCTGAAAATTCAGCTTTGCATCACAGAAATAAATGATAATTTAAAGTATATTAAATTGCACAGATTTGTAGGTGTCAAACTGCAAAGGAAGACCCTTATTGTATTTGTTAGGGGCCAATCATTGAGGGTTCTTATTAGGGGTTCAAGCACCGAAATCTATAATATCTATTGTATTTGCTCAGATTATTTTGGGGGGTATGAGCGTGAAGCATGATTATAATTTAGATTATACTCATGCATTTCTTTAATAAATGTTCATGTAAAACTGATTTTTTGAAGTTATGCTAGGATTTTTAAAGTATTTATTTGTCTTTTTTTTCTTTACTCTTTAGGTTTGAAGCTGAGGATTCTGTACAGGCACAGGACTGATAACATTTATTTGAGTTTTTATCTTGAAGACATTAACTTCAATAAAAGAAACCTTGATTTACACATTCTGAATTGAAGTCATTTTTTTTCCCTGCAATTCAAATATTTTGTCATTTCTTAGATATTAAAATGTTAAAGTAACACAAATTGATGCATTTTTGGTTTGGGCAGGTACTGGTTAACAAAACAGTAACAAAGTTGGAGTGATTTGAAAGTTAATTTTGTAGTATAGCACATTTACTTGAACCACGGGAATCAGGTTTACTTAATAAATGGGGCCCACTGTGGTCCAGTGAGATCACCCATAAGGGCCCCATAAGGGTGATGTATGGGACCCACTTTCAGCCCATTAATATTATATAATTTGGGACCCAAGTGGGCCCATAAAATGAACTCCTACATGGGCCCAACTTGGAGCCCACTGTGTACCCATCATTAACCCATATGGAGCCGATGGACAAATTTATCTGGGCCCCATTTGGGTGGCCCATGCAGGGCCCAAGTTACAGCCCACATGGGGCCCACATGGACATGTTGGCTGGGAGTATAATATATAAAACAAACTATATTATTATTATAACCATTATTATATAAAACTAAAACTAAATATTAAAACAAGGATCACGGGATATCAAAAGTAAATACGATAATCGTCAATGTTTCCGCCATTTTGGTTTGTTTGTCCTGTCTAAATATAATGATTTGTGTTTTAAATCCCGTGTAAAGAAGAGCATACAGCAGCTCATTTTAATATCACTACATGTTTGCATGAAGAATGAGGTCTGAACTTACCGCAAAATAGGTGACAGTTTAAACACCCAGAGTAACAGGTTTAAAGCCTCGGAATGGCGTCTCTTCTCTTCCGTCTCTTTTCCTTTCGTTTCTACTTGGTAAAGGTGTGTCTTGTTTTCTTGTAACTCCACTAATATGAAAAACAAACTCACTCCCTCTAGTGGCGCAAAGAGAGAGAGAGAGAGAGAGAGAGAGAGAGAGAGAGAGAGAGAGAGAGAGAGAGAGAGAGAGAGAGAGAGAGAGAGAGCGAGAGTGACTGTGTGTTTGTGGTTTAATTCCTCGGAATGGCGTCTATATTTAATCATTTACTTTCTACGTTCGTCATCTGGTTTTAACTCCACTGTATGAAAAATAAACTCCCTCTAGTGGCGGAGAGCGTCATCACAGTCTCAGTGGAGGACAACATATGGAGACCATCAGGACAGTTTTATATGGTTCAGTGAGGTAAATAAATTATAGCTTTTTGTAGTCATTTACCTCTCCATTACAGTGTGGTGTTTTGACAATCTGACCTACGTCCTCAGGATTATCTCTTAAACTTTTTAGTCTTTACACTTCACCAGTAAAACAGAAACTGGACCAACAAAAGTCCAGACAGGTCACGTGACGCCCACAAAAGGTGTGCCTGGCTCTACCCTACTCGCTCATTATATTTTGTATATTCTGAACACACAAAAAAGTTGTATAGTGCACTACGCATACTATAGCGAACTATATGTTCATATGTTACATATTCTCGTATCATTTTATTTGTGAATAAAACTTTTTCTCTTCAGATATATCTCTTATCACTTGATCAAAATATTTTACATAACGAATAAAAAGGGCGGTGGGGCTCGGGTACAAACCAAAAATGTAGGTCTGATAAATTAGTAATTAATTCAATTAATTGCATAGTAATATTTGCTTGGAAAAACTAATTAAACTTTTAAAAGACATTTCATTACGGTCATGTAAATTAGCTAATATAGATCAACCTAAAAGTTTTGTTTTTATGTGTGTGATAAATTGATGTCCACTAGACTGTTGGACGATGGTCCCAGATCAGTCCCAGATCTAAGACTGTTTTGTCCTTTTTCTCCCAGTGACTCAAAATGGCCGCCACTAAAAGAGTGATGACTGAGGCACTTGAGGAGCTTGTTGATACAGATCTCCAAGAATTGAAACAGCACCTATGGAGTGGAGAGACGTCAGACATCAGCCCTATTCCTCTAGAAAAGCTGGAGAAATCTGACTGTATGGATGTGGTGGATTGTATGGTACAACAGTACAGTGATGATGCGGGCAGGATCGCAGTCCAAGTGTTGTGTAAAATCAGACAAAATGATCTTGTTCATCGCCTTGAGCTGAAACTTCAGGAAAGTAAAGAAAAACCTGTTTATACTGGTTTAAAGACTATGAGTGTAATGCTCTAAATTATATACAGTTGAAAAAAAATAAAGATAAATGTACATGAATGGGACATTTTTCTGTACATGAACATAGTATTCCCAATTTTATGATATATATTGTAGAAAGGCAGATTTATTTATTTTTGTCCAGACTTTAGATTGTTCTTTGTTCAATGGGCGGCTGGTACATCGTTAAATATATTGAATGATCTAAAACATGATGTGTGTTTTTCTGTCTTCAGCTCATCCGTCTGTTCAGGAGGAGAGCAGAAATGCTCCAGTGTCTGAGGAGCAGCCCGTCCAGTCCAGTCCAGTCCAGTCCAGTCCAGTCTAGTCCAGTCCAGTGCGAGTCCAGTGCAAGTCGAGTCCAGTCCAGTCCAGTCCAGTCAAGTCCAGTGCGAGTCCAGTCCAGTCCAGTCCAGTCCAGTCCAGTGCGAGTCCACACACAATGACTCCATGCAGCCGACAGTTGAAGACTGAAATTCTTACAAGAGAGAAAAAAGAAGCCAGTATCTCTGTTTCAAATCACTTTTGACTGATTTTTGACATGGATCAGTGTTAACTCTAATGCTCCTCCTAAGATACTCAACTCTAATGTTGCTCCAGACATTGGTTCTGTTGCTTCTGTTTTAATTCTGTTCGTTTTGGATTGTGTTTCATAGGTTTAAATACCAAAGGAAAAGTCTCAGAGGAAACGTTTAGCTCTGCTAATCACCAACATATGATTCAAGCACTTAAAACACAGGGCTGGAGCAGAGAGAGACGAGGAGAACATGGAGTGGCTGCTGAAGGCTCTGGATTATAGTGTTGAGAAATACACAAATCTCTCTGGAACTGTGCGTACAGCCTCATGAAATTAATATTATTTATATAAATCAGTGAAAGTCTTTGGGATGTGCTGGAGGAGACTTTACAGAGTACTCGACTTTTGCATTGTCAATACAAGATCTTGATGCACCTCTTAATGGAAATAAGGTTCGTGATGTTATGTCCTATACACAAGAACATCCCAAAGACTTTCACTGAGGTTCAGCTCTGGACTCAGAGGAGCCGATTCATGTGTGGAAATGATTCTTCCAACCATTCTTTTTACAATCTGAGCCTGATGAATCTTGACATTGTTATCCTGGAATATGGCCATGATGTGTCTTCATACATGCTTGTTTAAGAAATAAAAACCACACACTCCATTGATTGGGTTAGAAGAACTGTCGCCAAACATATAACATGCTAGAAACATAATAATAACTGCAATAATGATCCAATCATATAATTTTAAGCATTTACCTATTTAAAACAGTGACTTTTTTTTGTTTTTGTTTATATATATATTTTTTTTTTCACAGAAAATAGATACAGCCATCAAGGACTTCACTGCACGTTCTGAACATGAAGACTCGGACAGCACCTTTGTGGTTATTATATCTCACGGGAAAAAGACCACATATAGTGAAGAAACCATTTTAGGTGTCAGCTATCATGAGAGGGAAAACCCCAAGGATTACTTTCGTGTTGATGACATCTACTCCAATCTGAACTCAGAGAAATGTCCTGCTCTGATTAATAAACCAAAGGTTATTCTGATTCAAGCCTGCAGAGGAGGTACGACATTACTTCATATTGCTATTTTCCGTTTTCTCTTTACCATTTTCTTTATTTAGTACTGTATTGTGTGTCCATTTCTCTGTCCAGATCACCCAGGAGGTGCTTACTGGTGCTCTGGTCGTTGTGTGCACGTGAGCAAAGATTTCGTCTGTTTTATGTCCAGCCCCCCTGGTCAGTTTACTGTATGTGACATGATTGCTGACATGAGATTAATTTGTAGCTCGCACATGTGTTTGTCTGTTCACGAATGTCTGGTAAAAATTATTAAATGAATGATTTGATGTGCGACACCACTCAGATGTGTGACAAATAAAACAGTGCAGTTGTTTGTTTGGTTTTATACATATAAATGCTTAACTTACCCTAGATTTATCTCCACAGGTATCACTTCGTACAGGAATAGTATCAAAGAATCTTTTTTTGTCAACTACATCGTGGAGGTGTTCTGTGAAAGGGCTCATAATGATGACATCATGGAACTGTTCAGGAAGGTAAATAAAGACAATTTTAATTGGTTTACTTTTCCAATGTTTTAATTTAGATTTTTGATTTTTTAAAGTACAGTACAGTTTTTTCACTTTCAAATTGTTTTTTTTTTTATAGGTCAGCTCACGCATGGATAACGACCCACGTTTCCCACAGCAGTGCAAAATATTGCCAAGTATAGAAAGAGTCACGCTTACAAAAAAATTCTACCTGTTCCCTGGACTTTGAGTATGTGCAGGTTCAATCAAAATCACCCTTTTATGGCAATCTCTAACTCAACATCTAAACAAAAAAAGTCTAAATATGAAAAAAAGAGTGTGTGCTCTAAAGAAATGTGCTCTAAATTAGTTTCTGAAATGAAATATTTAAAGTTGGTAAGAGTAATACTGAGCTCAAGACATAAATCTGTGCTGTAATTAAAATTATGACATTTATTAGCTTATATATAACCTAATTCGTCATTTTTATATATCATTCTTACTTTTTTTTTTTACTTGATCCCATTTAATGAAATTTCATCATACACTTTTCTATTACCATATTATTGTATTAATGACATAACCGATTAATCAGTTGTTGTCTCCACCCATGTCCATGAAATGGAGACAATGTGCAGTCAATTTTCCACCCCCTTGTTAATTATGAGAACATTTACAAATCGTTGATAAAAATGCAAATGAATCAATAAATCTTTTCTAATTTGTTGCCATCACTGTCTCTTGCCTGCTTATCCTTCTGCATTTGGTTGAAGCCTGAGTTAACTCATACTGAAGTTCTGTTCATATGTTGGCATATTTGAAGTGACATCTTGGCATGCCATCATAGGGTTGAGTTTGGCTTCATGGCACAGATGTAGCCGCTTCCCCGCTCAAATAAAGTGAAGGTAGATGTTATAGACACGTTATGGCTGCTCGGTGCCTGCTCAAAGTTATATGTAAAGGGTCTAGAATTGCCCCTGAAGGCTGTTAAAGGTCTGGCTATGTGGGAAAATAAAACTAGTTAAGGCTATTTCAGCAGCTGTGAATAAATAATGCAGATTTGAATTGAGTTAATTTGTTTTGACAATAAAATAATGTGTATTTCTATGGGTTTAAACTCATGGTTCTAAAATATCCTGTATAAGAGCAGAAGCCTGTTTATGTTATACATTGTAACAAAGAACGTATGAATTTATCACAAAATAGACAGCATTTAAATACCCAATGTTTTAGCTTGAATGTCCGTAATTCTTTTTAAATAATTTTCTTTCTTCATTGACTTTTGACCCCCGTCCAGCAGCAGAGACTCCAACTACACATCCATTCAGGGCATGAGAGAGGAACCAATGAAGAATGAAAACAGACTGAGAATCAGAAAGACACATGAAATAGAGGAGAGCAGACAGTGTGTGAGTGTAACGTCTGCTTTAAACACACACTAATCACTGCATCATCTCAATGTTTAGTGTCTGAATCTCTCAGTCCTCAATCTGAACTTTACAGATGTAACATCACACACAGTCCATTCATTATGTGCAAAGATTTATTGAACAAAACCAGTAACAGTGTTACACTGTACAGATGTTACATTACAGAGTCATTTTCACCTGATCTGATGCTTAGAAGTTACTTAGTTACTTAGATTCATTCAAATTAATTTATATTTTTTGCAATGTATTTGGACTAAAACCATTTTAAGTTTTCATAAACACAAAAAAATAAAAATAATCTACAGATATAAAAGAGGTAACTATAAAATGTAACAAGTCAAAGTTGAACCAAATCAAAGACAAACTCAGAATTGAGTTTTAGCTTCAGTGAAGGAGTGACCGATTAAAAAAAAAAGATTCAAAAGATTCAAAAAAAGATATGAAGTGTTATATATATATATATATATATATATATATATATATATATAATTATTTAACAATAAATGTTATGTATTTAAATAAAACATAAAAAACAGCTTGACTACTGTTGTGTGTTTATGAAATGAAAATGTACTTTCTTTGTGTAAACGCCGTAGAGTTTGTAGTAGTGCTATAAAAAACAGCAAGCACCTGGTTTATCTTACTCCCGTCTATCATGTATTTCTTAGAAAATATAAAGGAAATATATAACGATTACCTCAAATGGATTAACCTAATCTTTCTTGTTTGACAGAGGGTGTAAGTCTGTGTTAGCCAATCAGAAAATCGATATGAGATGATATGATCGCTATAGTTTACAGAGCTATTTGCATATTCACAAAATATTCTGATAGGTCCAGTAATTTATTCATATAAGCAAATCTGACCAATCACATCTCTTATTAGCACTGTGGAGGTTGGCCTTCATAGCACTTTGAAGAGGAGCCTTCATGTACACTTTATGTAGTATTTGTTTGATTCCGTCATTTATCAATTGTGACTTTATATCTCCTTATTCTGACTTTATTTCAGATAATTGTGAATTTATATGTCATGATGTGACTTATAATGTGTTTCCATATGTGTCTTTTTGGTTCATCAGAGGAGGCTGTTAAGTCTAACATAGAGACACTGAAGAATCATTATAAACCCTAAATCCAGCATAGAGGGGTTCAGTGAATGTGGTGTTGAATGTGTGTAAGTGTGTGAGTGTGTGTGTGTCAGAGACCCTGTAGAAGGAGAGAGTGCCGGCCGACACGTCCACATACACTCCTACTCTGTTAGAACAAGATGAAGGGACATGAATGTTCGTTCTCTTACTATTGTGCCAGACAGTGTAAATATTATCACAACAGTAAAGATTCCAGGACTTTTCATTCAGTCCAAACCGACATTCACTCCCTCCTTTCCTGCTTATTCCTTTATATGCCACTGCTACATGACCCCATCCAGTCCATTCAGCCTCCCAGTAACAGCGTCCAGTCAGACTCTCTTTACACAGAACCTGTTCATAGTTCTCAAATCTCTCTGGATGATCAGGATACAGCTGATACTCTTTCTCAAATGTTGTTTTTTTGTTCCCATCAGACAGAGAGAGACGAGTGTGTGCTGTGTTTGGATCCAGAGTGAGATCACAAGCATCTGTGCACAGAAAGACAGATCAGAAGAGCGGTGGCATTAAGAATGCAGAGGTTTGCATGTGTGTGTGGACTTACATATCCGCAGTCCTGTTGTGATCCTGAAATTTCCTGCATGATCCAAACTGAGCAGAGAGAAAAACAAATAATGTTTAAAGGTGCAGTATGTAATATTGGCTTCTAGCTGTTGAAATGGGTACTGCAGTCCATATTCAAAATATTGGAGAGAGTTGTTTCTCCCACCCCGTCCTCTGAATCGACGCTCACACGATTTGCCAGATTGAGAAACGCAGAAGGAATGAGGGCGCATGACAATGGAAAGCGATACATTTCATGTTCCTTTCATGAGCTTTACATTGCAAGCTGATCAGCCAATGTAATAATTTGCAATGTTTTTACTGCAGAGGCTTTTTAGGTTGGGTAAAATCTGCAATCTTTGACCCAGTTGTTTGCTGGCTGCAATACGCTGTGTTTTTCACCAACTGGCAACCCGTGTTTCAAAATACTATTGGGCAAATTTGCAGTGTAGCGGGATCACACAGACCAAAACAAAAACAGACATTCAGCCCCGAAAAGCACATTTAAAAGTAGAATAACTGGCTGAAGCATTGTTTTTGGGGCAGTCATGGCCTAGTGGTTAGGGAGTTGAACTGGTAACCCAAAGGTTGCTGGTTCGATTCCAGAACCGGTGGGAAATGACTGAGGTGCCCTTGAGCAAGGCACCTAACCCCTAATCGCTCCCCGGGCGCCACACAAAGGCTGCCCGCTGCTCTGGGTGTGTGTATCCACGTTTGCAGTGTGTGTGTGTTAACTACTCACTACCTCTGCTCTTAATGTGTGTGCATTAACTTGGATGGGTTAAATGCAGAGGTCAAATTCCAAGTATGGGTTACCATACTTGGCCATCACGTGTCACTTTCACTGTCACTTTTCATAGACACTAATAATTGAACTTGTTTCTTAAATTTCTGAAAGCATATTATGGTAGTTTTATGCTGTAGTAAAGAAAAATAAAAAATAGAACATTTAAAGGCCCTAATATATTCTTCGCTTAAAGTCCGCGTGAACCGGAAGTTGCAAATAACTGTTTTGACGTATTTCCAAGTGAAACAGAATATTGAACAGAGGGCAGGGTTTTAGTGTCAGCGCTCCTCCTCTCCATCTCTCGCTCATAGCAGACTAACGGTTTGAGGGGAGTGGTTAAGCATTTTTCAACCCAAGCCGTCAAGCCTACGTCATCAGAAAAGGAACGCCATTTCAGACCGGAAGTAACTTTTCAGACTTTGATTAAAGATTACCACGGCAAACTGTGTATTAACTTGCACGGATTAATTGTTCACCACAAGACTAGTAATATGTGCTAACAAAGTAAATAGGGTCAATTTTGATTTCATGTCGACTTAAAAGGGGTCAGCGGATCCCATTTTCCACAAGTTGTTATGATTCTTTAGGGTCTTCAGCAGAGGTGTCCAGGTTCAGAAAGTAAAAGTCCTCCTCAGTAATTTGCTCCAATCACCTGGATTTGCTAATTCAGCCAGGAGATAAAACTAATTAGTGAAATCAGCTGGCTGAGTTCATGAGTGGAATAAACATATGTCAGGACTTTTACTTTCTGACCCCTGGACTACACACCTCTGGTCTTCAAGTAAAGTGTGGAACATACTTTGGTTAAAATTCCTTAATGATTGTGTAAAGCAACACCCTTTTTACCTCCTCAATAACAGCTCTGTTCACAGCGACCCATTTCGGTGCATGTCTCTTTAAATGATAATGAGCAACTGCTCACCACACCCCTCTCTTCTGTGGGGGGGCGTGTCAACAGAAGACATGCAAAGGATGGACTGAATAGTAGAAATGAACCAGAGAAAATTTCAATGCCAAAAAAAATGCAGAGCCTCAGAGCCTCACCTACCTATTACGTAATCGCCATGGACCAATGGTACCACTATTTTTAAAGCTTTTTAAGAAAGTATATAAATAAGCTTCCAATATTTAAAGCAGGCCTAGTTAACCCTGCTCCTGGAGAGTTACTGTCCAGCAGAGTTCAGCTCCAACCACAATCAAACACACCTGATTCAGCTAATCAAGTTTACATGAAACTTACAGGCAGGTTTGTGAAGTCAAGGGGTTAGAACAGAAGTCTGCAGGAAGGTAGACCTCCAGGAGCAGGGCTGACACTGATTCATTGTGCACTTTATTAACATTCTGCAGATTGTATCTGCAATCGGTAACTACACTCGTTTCTTATATAGTGAAAAAATAAAACTGTAGAGCAGTAATTTTAGTAAACCTCTAGTTTTACACCTCTAACGTTGGATTTAACATTAAAAATGTTGTTCTTACATGAGGTTTATAGATTTTCTGTATTAAACCAGAGAAAATCAGCAAAAATAATGGGAGCACAACATTTCATAAAACATTATCTTAACAAAATATCCCTTTTAGGAAATATATGAGTCATAACTAGCTCACATACTTGAGTATCTCCAGTTTGTAGTTTGAATCCTTCAGTTTGTCGTTGAGCAGCTGGACTCCTGATTGTCCTGGGTGATTGTAGCTCAGATCCAGCTCTCTCAGGTGTGAGGGGTTTGAACTCAGAGCTGAAGACAAATAACCACATCCTTCCTCTGTCACCATACAGCCAGACAACCTACAGACACACACACAGTCAGATCATCAATAAACACATATCAAAATTATGACCGGCTGAGTGTATATATATCCCTTATATGTTTTTCCACACCTCAGTATCTCCAGCTGACAGTTTGGACTCTTTAGTCCATCAGAGAGCAGCTTCAAACCTGAATCCCGCAGGTCATTGTTACTCAGATCCAGCTCTTTCAGGAACGAGTTTGAAGATTGAAGGGCGGATACCACAATTTTATTGGACTGGCAACTGAGATTACAGCCAGCAAGACTAAAAGAGAGCAGAATATAATTTTCTGTCTGCAAATTCTCTAACAGTTAAAATGTATCTGACTGAAGTTATATACACATATTAAGCAACTTAAATGAGTATACAAGAGAGAAAAACACACTCACAGAGCTTTCCTGCAGTTGATCACAGCTGGTATCAGTCTTCTTCTACCCTCATCTGATGTGTTGTATGTCTTGAGGTCCAGCTCATCCAGCACCTCCTCTGACATCTGAAGCATGTAGGCGATTGTCGAGCAGTGAGCAGGAGAGAGTTTCTTCTCTGAGTGTTTGTCTGATTTCACAAACTCCTGAATCTCTCTGGACAGAGTCTGATCTTTGACTTCCAGCAGACAGAGGAACAGATTGATGGATCTTTCAGCAGAGAGTCCATGTCCATCTTTGATCTTCTCTTTAATGTACTGTGTGGTTCTCCTGATGCTCTCTGAGGTTTTCTCTGTGTGTGTCAGTAGATCCTGTAAGAGTCTCTGATTGGACTCCAGTGAGATGCCCAGCAGGAACCGCAGACACAGATCCAGGTGTCCATTCTTACTCTTAAGGGCTTTATCTATTGTTTCCCTATGCAGACAATGAACTACATCCAAAAACTTGGATGTGTCGACATCTTTCATTACATAAAGGTAAAACAAATAGAAAGCAGAGAGAAACTCCTGAACGCTCAGATGAATGAAGCTGTAGACTTTCCTCTGATGAATCACAGATTCCTCCCTAAAGATCTCAGTGCAAATCCCAGAATACATTGAGGCGTCAGTGACGTCTATGCCGCTCTCAATCAGGTCCTCCTCATAGAACATCACATTGCCCTTCATCAGCTGTTTGAAAGCCACTTCAGCAAGTTTCACAATCACTTCTCTGTTGGACTGCAGGAGTTTCTCTGGATCTTTCTCTGCATACTTATGATTCCTCATGTTGATCTGAATCAGCAGGAAGTGGATGTACATTTCAGTCAGAGTTTGAGGGATTTCTGCACTCAGATCGTCTTCCAGGAGCTTTTGAAGCACAGTGGATGAGATCCAGCAGAAGACGGGTATGTGGCACATGATGTGGAGGCTTCTTGCTCTTCTGATGTGTGAGATGATTCTGCTGGCTTGATGCTCGTCACTGATTCTCTTCCTGAAATATTCCTCCTTCTGAGGCTCATTGAATCCCTGAATCTCTGTCACACGGTTTATGTATTTGGAAGGGATCTGATTGGCTGCTGCTGGTCTGGAGGTGATCCAGATGAGAGCAGAGGGAAGCAGATCTCCTTTAATGAGGTTTGACATCAACTCACCCACTGATGAAGTCTCAGTCACACCAGAAACTTTCTGAGCGTCTGAAAACATCAGTGCGATTCTGCTTTCATCCAGACCATCAAGGATGAATACAACTTTACACTCCTCATAAATCTTTGGGTCCAGATCGTGAAGTTCAGGATGAAAGTCCAGCAGAAGTCTGTGAAGACTGTACTGATGATCTCGGATCAAGTTCAGCTCTCGAAATGTAAGCACAAACATGAAATCTAAATCCTGATTGGCTTTTCCCTCGGCCCAGTCCAGAATGAACTTCTGCACAGAGACGGTTTTCCCGATTCCAGCGATGCCTTTAGTAAGAACAGTCTTGATCTGCTCTTTCTCCTCACATCTTGGTTCAGATGAGGCTTTAAAGATGTCATTGCAGTAGATTAGAGTGTCTTGTGAGTGTTGTGTTCTGGCTGTTTTCTCCATCTGTAAAACCTCATGTTCTTCATTCACTCCTTCACTCTCTCCCTCTATGATGTAGAGCTGTGTGTAGATCCTGTTCAGGAGGGTCCGAGTCTCTTGGAGTTTGATTCCCTCAAATAATCTCTCATACTTGTTCTTCATGCTGGTTTTGTGCTGGTCTTTGACTCTCTGCAGGTCTCCAGTCTCCAGCGTGTGTGTCTGCAGGAATGCTTCAGTTTTTTTCTGACTGATGAGAGTCTGATAGTGGGATGTAGAGGATGGCCCAGATCTGATCAGCTCATGTATCTTCCCCCTGCTGAAAAAATAAGAGAGCAGCAATTCCAGTGATTACAATGAGCATCAGAAATATCATCAATATATCAGTTACTGGATATGACTTTGGTGTCCCTTTTCAAGTTGCACCCTTGTGTAGTGCATATGTCCCTTGTGTAATTTCATTGAGTTTCTTAAATTATTTTAAATGATCTTATATTATCTGAGATGCATAACAGTAAATTAGCCAGTTAATGTTTATACTAACAGAGGGTCAGAGGTCACTGGTCCATCACTGAAAGTAACGGGTTGCATCATGGATCTGTTACTCTTCAGAGACACACCGCTGGGTTCTGGAGACTCTGATCTCAGACTCTTCCTCCTGCTGATACTGAAAAATAAAAACAGAATGTTAGAGCACTAGCTATTAGGGTTACCAAATATTCTGGTACTACAGTAGTATTGCGATACTAAAGATTACTTAAAATACTTAAAAAGATTACTCAAAAATACGGGCGATACCATTGAATTTAAACGGTAGTATCGTCAATACGGTAGTACCGTAAGGAATGTTGTGTGTGGGGCAGGTACACTATTTAAAAAGTTAATATGAACATGCATGCCTGCAAATATATTTGTGCAATGCTTTTCTGCCCTGTGTAGTAAATTCTGTGTAGAATTAGTGCCTTATGGAATGTTTATAGGGGTGGTGGCGCAATGGATAAGACACATGCCTTTGGCGTGAGAGACCCGGGTTCGAATCCACTGTGAGACACCAATGTGTCCCTGAGCAAGACACTTAACCCCTAGTTGCTCCAGAGGCGTGCGACCTCTGACATATAGCCTATAGCAATTGTAAGTCGCTTTGGATAAAAGCGTCAGCTAAATGAATAAATGTAAATGTTTCATTTAATTTTGCAATGAAATAAAGTTGCACTTTCACGTAGTTGCTCGCGCTGCAGTTTATCAGAAGAAGGGGTCTGAAATTATTTAAAAGTCAAGCATCACTTAATCAACATTCGATAAGGCACTAATCACATTATATGTTCAAATATATATTAAATCATATTATAATGATTGGAATTTTTTTGATATACATGTTCTGCTCTCCAGTCAGGGTTGGAAATATGTGGAAAGAAGATATGTGGCCAAAAATGCTCCTAAAATTTCAACAATGTGACACGTGCAAGAGTGCTGTTTTTTATTTCATATCTGAATGAATCTGTGTTTTTGAACAACAGGGGGCGAATCACTAATTCACTAAGCCATTCATATAAACAGTAATTTGCTTTGTTCCTGAATGATTCAGCTGTTTTGAACGAATCAGTTGAAGGATTCAGTGACTCAATCATTAAAACTTGCTGCCACCTACTGACAGCTTTAGTTTCCCATCTAAAAGTAGGACAATTCATACATTAACAATTCATATTTCTAAATTCAGAATTTTATATTTAAAACATTAAATTATGCAATTGAAATTGCAATGTACATGCATAAATACCACATCTAAATGTCACTTCATGCAGCCTCTGTGCTACTGTGCAGTACTAAGATTAATTATGTTTACACTAATTTCATTCGATTGGTAACAATAGCCAATTATTAATTCAGAGGAAATCTGGTCTGTTTTGTCTTTGTATGTATTTATGCATGTTTGGTTCATTTTGTAGATTTGTAAAACTAGATGAGTAAAGTTTGTAAACAAATTTCAGACAAGAGGATTGAGTCAAGAGGATTGAGTCAAGATGGCCGCCAGGGTGCAGCCACAGTGTTTGGCAGGTCCTGTGTGTCTGCCACAAAGTATATAAAAAAAAACTTGGATTTTGCCATGCTTGTCTGGTCTTCTCCTGTCCTTCTACCTCCTCTTGAGTTTAACGTGTCCAAGGAAAATGGATAACTTAACTCTCTACCCAGCAAAGAGGAGCCAACATCTTCTGTATGCAAGAATCCTGGATTGTGGACATGCTAGGCCGCCCCCAAGTAAACTTGATCAAACAGCATCTAGATCATTCCCTGGGGTTGTGAATCCTTTGATGATAATACTTCTGGCTGGTGATTTTGAGCAAAACCCTGGACCTGTTTTAAGTCAGGTGCTACAGCCACAGCTGTTCCCTGGGCTAACACCACCTCTGCTATTTGGGCTACATCAGCTCCCTGGACTAATACCACCACTGCTACCTGGGTTACAGCAGCTTCCTGGGCTAGTTCCACCTCTGCTACCTGGGTTAACACCACCTCTGCTACTTGGGCTACAGCAGCTCCCTGGGCTAATACCACCACTGCTACCTGGGTTACAGCAGCTTCCTGGGCTAATTCCACCTCTGCTACCTGGGCTAACACCACCTCTGCTACTTGGGCTACAGCAGCTCTCTGGGCTAATACCACCACTGCTACCTGGGCTACAGCAGCTCTCTGGACTAACACCACCACTGCAGGACCCTATTACAACTAAGCCCAGTATGTCACCACAACCCATCACACCCATGCGTACACAGAGGAACCCTGTATTTAAAAAACATCGATTGTGTAAGTTATTTCAGAATCTTAATCAAGCCAGGACTATATGAGATCCACAGTGTAAAAACAAAGGGCTCTTAGGTGGCCATCTGAACATCCGCAGTATGGCCCCTAAGAGGGAACAATTGGAGCATCTTCTCATTAACTCAAATGTAGATTTCTTGGGACTTTCAGAAACTTGGCTTAAACCCTCTTTCCCACAAGCAGTGGTATCATTACAAGGCTACAATGTCTTTAGAAAGGATAGGCATCAAGGAAAGGGGCAGGGGTGTTACTGTATATGAAGGACTTTAAAATGTACACAAATAATTTGGCCTAATGAAATCCCAATTGAATGTGTTGGAGTTAAAGT
The DNA here is from genome assembly GCA_021554675.1 of Leuciscus idus. Classification (NCBI taxonomy): domain Eukaryota; kingdom Metazoa; phylum Chordata; class Actinopteri; order Cypriniformes; family Leuciscidae; genus Leuciscus; species Leuciscus idus. Next base: position 8,191,304 of record CM038623.1, read on the forward strand.
GTCACTCTCAGCAGAAATGTCATTTACTGTTTTATGTCTTTATCGCCCACCTTCAGCAAAAGTAGATTTTTATGATCAATTCAAGGCACTTCTGAGTTGTTGTGACTTTAATAATGAGGTTATTCTAATGGGAGACTTAAATGTAAATTGGGACAACAAAAGTGACAGAAAGAAACTGAAAGAAATTACAGATAATTTTGGACTAACACAAATGATCAGTGATCCCACTAGAATAACAAATCGCTCTAAAACTCTAATAGACCTGGTGTTCTCTAACAAACTAGATAGAATGATAAAAAGATTGACTGGCTTGTCTGACCACAATGCCATATTCTTCTCTAGAAAGCTGACTAAAAAACGATTGAGAAGTGTCAGTAAAAGCACTAATATAAAACAAACATTTATTCCAAAGAGCCAAGAACAACGTTTAACTGCAGCTCTAAATAATCTTGATTGGTCTAGCATACTATCTTGTGATGACACTAATAAATGTTGTGATCTATTATACTCCTCTATTAAAGGGGTTCTGTCTCAGTTTCAGAAAGCGGGTCATTTAAAGAAACGAGTTTATTCCTTGCCTTGGATCAATAGTGAGTGTAAACAGCTTATGACACTCAGAGATAAATTACTTAAAAAATCATTACAATTTGGATTAACTACTGATCAATTAAATTTTGTATCCGCAAGGAATAAAGTCACACAAACTTTGAGAATGGCAAAAGCTAATTTTTTCATGACTGTAATTAATGGTGCCAAAGGAAATTGTAAGCTAATTTGGGAAAATATTAACAAACTCCTTGGTAAAAGTAAGCACAATGCTGATAAAGACCTTGAACTCAAATTTGCCAATGAATTGGTATCAGAGCCTCTCAGCCTAGCAACTAAATTAAATGATTATTTCCAAAGTACCATTGATGAGATTGCACAATTGTTTTTTAATTCTTGTGACTAGGGCTGGGCGATATAAAAAATATATCGATATATTTTTGAAATGCGATATGGAATTAGACCATATCGCATATCGATATAGTTCACATTTGCGCCGTGATCCTTGCTCCCCGCGCCTCCTTTTCCACTCTGCGTGCGTGTTTAGAGCATGTTATGTTATGAGAGGCGAATCATGACTACTTCAGAAAACCCAGCACAATAGGAACTACCAGGCAGTGTCATAAGTGTACGCTGAGATAAAGTTTTTCACCTCAGAAAAACGGACTTTCTTGTCCTGTCAGCCGTTATCCTGTACTCGTAGCGCACACTCTTCAATTGTATGCGCAAATGCGGCGGCGCGCGCGCTGTATCGCCTCACTGATCAAGTGCAAAAGAAACTACGAGCATGCAACGCCGTTACGTTGTAAATTACACGAAATAAAAGTAATGCAGGTATGATTTTCATTCTATTCACCAGGAGCAGTTTCCATGTTTCATTAACAGTTATTGTGTTAATATTGTGTATTCACCATGGTAACTGTCCTTTCCATATTAACCCCAAAATGCCACTATTTTTCTTTGTGTTATTTTTTTATATTTTTAAATGACTGTAGTGGCTCATACCAACATTGTATTAACAAAAACTAGTTTGGGACTGCCATTTAATAACTTTAGCATAGGCCTAATGTTTATTTATTAGTACTAGTCTTTACTATTAGTCATATTCTTACAATTTATGTTATATATATGTATAAGTATGTATTTATGTGTATATATATGTATATATATATATAGGCAAATTATAACATGTTTACACAAAATTAGTTTATAGCCTATATATATTGAATGTAAACTTTGATAATCATAATTAATAAATCGCAATTACAATTCGAAGGGAATAATCGGCAATTATGATTTTTGTCATAATCGTGCAGCCCTAACTTAGGTGAAGAAACCTGTTTATTATTAATTCATTTGATTTTGCAACTGTTCACTGAAATAGTTGGTTTCAATAAAACTACTTGTGACGTCATATTTGGCTTTGACTTTTTGAACATTTTCTCTCACTTTGCGGAAAAAATATCGGGATAAATATCGTATATCGATATTCAGCCTAAATATATCGCGATATGACTTTTGGTCCATATCGCCCAGCCCTACTTGTGACTCTCAACAAAATATTGGCAACACCGACCCCCATATGGATGCCTCAACTCAAAATTCAAAGTTTAATATTCAAATAATTACAGAAAATGAAGTAGAAAACATAATCTCTTAATTGAAAAGTTCTAAAGCAAGGGATGTGTTTGGACTTTGGATTTGATACCAATCTTCTGAAGCATTATAAATCTTGTATCTTGGTGCCTGTGACCCATCTGATTAATTTATCAATCACGCAGGCAGTCGTCCCTTTGAGTTGGAAGGTGGCAAATGTCATACCAATATATAAATCGGGTGATAAATAGACCCTGCTAATTATCGACCTATTAGCATACTCCCTATCTTCTCAAAGATAGCAGAAAAGTGGGTCGCTAACTCTATTATTGCACATCTTAATGATTCTAATCCGGGTTTGCACCCTATGCAATTCGGATTTCGATCTCTTCACTCAACTGAAACGGCTGTCTGTGTTTTTGTTGAGAAGGTGAAGTCTTATTTAGACAAAAACAGTTATGTTGCGGCTGTTTTTGTTGATTTTAAGCGTGCGTTTGATACTGTGAATCACCTTAAGCTCTTGTCTAGACTGTCAACATTTGACTTTAGCAATCAAACCGTTCAATGGATACAGTCTTATCTGTCAGAAAGAAAACAATGCGTGCAAATAAAGAATAGTAAGTCATCCTACCTTCACTATACGCAAGGTGTCCCTCAGGGATCAATTTAAGGTCCCCTGCTATTTTCACTTTATGTAAATAACTTGCCCAATGTGTGCAAAAATGTGGACACGATTATGTACGCAGACGATACGGTAATTTTTACACAAGCCAAAAGTGCTGATGATGCAGCCCATCAGCTTTCATTAGCATTAAATTACTTACAAAAATGGCTGAATGATTCATGCCTGTGCCTTAATGTTAAAAAGACTGTATCAATGTTTTTTAGTAAACCTAAAACAACCGTGGCCACAGTAAAAGTTCGCTTGGGTGGACAAGAATTAATTAATGTTGAGGAATTTAAGTATTTGGGAGTGCTAATAGACTCGAAATTATCCTTTAAAAAACACGTTAAAAAAGTAGTGAAAACTGTAAATGTTTTTAAACTTTAGACATATTCGTACATCATTAACGGATACAGCAGCGATTACATTCCTGCACTCTATGATACTGGCTCATATTGAGTACTGTATCACAAGTTGGTCCTATACGAGTCATGCTGCTATTGGGCCAATTGAAGTATGCTACAAAAGAGCATTGAAAATATTAGACAAGAAACCTTCGTAATATCACCATTGTCAAATTTTAGATAAATATAAGTTTAAAAATGTTGCTAATTTCAAATTATTTAAATCAGCCTGTCTAATCTACAAGGTTATACATGGTCTGGCGCCTCCACCATGAAGTGATTTTATTAAAGAAAAGTCTAGCAGTGTTGCCGGGTCTCGGGTGACTAGAGCCACTATGAGAGGTGATTGTGACTTGGCATTTAGGCGGACCGCCTTTTCACAGAACGTCCTTTCATCTCAGGGAGTGAGCTTCTGGAATAGTATTCCACTGTCAATGAGGGAAAGCACAAGTTTTCCTACCTTTAGGAGTCATTTAAAAGTGTGGCTGAGGGACACACAAATATGTGATCATGTTTAGTTAAGCATTATATATCAGACATAAAACAGAGTTAGTGCATTACAAAAAGTGATATAATTATCAGTGTAATACGGGTTGTGCAATAAGAGTTAGTATAACATGGGTTGTGCAATAGGGGTCAGTGTAATGGGGGTCAGTGCAATATCAGGTCAGTCAGGGCATGTGCAAAATTGTGGTTTGTGCAATACAGTCGATGCTTTCCTGTTTTCTATATGTCCCTTGTTGTCCACTCTTGTTGTTATTGTTTGTTCTAACATGATGTGATCACTGTTCTTGTCCTTGTCTGTAGTGTAGTGTATAGTGTATCTGTATGTATTTATTAATTTGTGTGTAACATCAACCTGCCAGGGGGTCTGCAGATGGAAATCAGCCTAAAGGCCCGTACACACCGGGACGAATTTCGCGCGCGATATTCGCCGACGTTTAACGCCTCGTGACTAAACAAAGGGCGCCAATGTGAGTGTGCACACCGACACGAAAAAACGCCACGCGTAAAAGCGTCATTTTTTTTTAAACGCCTCGGGTTTGTTTTTTTGGTTTGACGCGCCGCGTCAAAAACTATCCGACCAATGAGATTGGCGCTTTTGCTCACGTGTCTGGAGCTTCTGAAGTTACAGTAAAACACAACTTGGGGGCGCTCAAACACAAAACGGTCTTGCCGAGCACACATACGTAACAGCGAAGAAGATATACGCCAAGTAGCGTCTACACTGCCCATAGACAGACACTGCCGGGAAGAAATGACGAGGAAGATGCAAGGCAAGATGAATGTAGAGCTGCTGGTCTCGTTGGTGTCGGAATAAAGAACTATATGACAAATGCGACAGCGACTACAAAAATCTTGTTAAAAGAGAACTGTTATGGAGTGGTATATGCAGAGTATAGACTGTTATGGAGTGGTATTGCAGAGTATAGACTGTTATGGAGTGGTATTGTATTTCTGTTTTACATTAAGCGCCATCTAATGTCAGGGAATGAATTTGCATGTTCACTCGGCTCATCGTCAGCGAAAAACGCTTGGGTGTGAACACAAAAAACGCGTTGAAAAACGCTGGCGAATAACGCGCGCCGATATTCGTCCCAGTGTGTACGGGCCTTAAGGCTATAATCTGACATATTTACATTTGTGAAAATGTTCATTAATATGTATTGTCCCTTTTGTTTTTCAAATAAATAAATTAAATAAATTAAATAAATACATTTAAAAGTTGGCTTGAGAAAGCTAGACCCGAAAGTTTGAACTAGTTTTAACAGCTAACACCCCAAGTTTTAAGGTTTACAGGTAGCAATTTTAAAAGATAGAATGTTCGATACAGGCAGATAGATAGATAGACAGATACTGTAGATATAGACAGATAGATAGATAGATAGATAGATATAGGACAGACAGACAGACAGACAGACAGACAGACAGACAGATAGATAGATAGATAGATAGATAGATATGACAAACAGATAGATAGATAGATAGATAGATAGATAGATAGATAGATAGATAGATAGATAGATAGATAGATAGATAGATAGATAGATAGATAGATGGATAGATGCATAGATGCATAGATGCATAGATGCATAGATAGATGCATAGATAGATGCATTCTTCAATGCAAACTGCACTGATTTGAACTTCAACATTCTGGTTGCTCTTTTGTCCGTTGTGTAGAGAAAAATCCTGAAATGTTTTCCTCAAAAAACTTAATTTCTTTCCCACTGAAGAAAGAAAGACATGGACATCTATGATGGCATTGGGGTGAGTAAATGATCAGGAAATTTTCATTTTGAGGTGAACTAATCCTTTAATACAGTTTATATGTGTTAAAGCTTTCTCTTTTGTTGTTTGATTAACTTTGGTGACACAAACAGTTGGGGGTATATTGGGCTGCTATCACTTAAAGACGAATGCATGTATTCAATAATGATGTAATCGGTAATGATGAGCATCCATTTTCTTTCTCTGTTTACAACTCATAACCGACTGCGTTTACGAGGAAACTTGTCAGGACGGGCATTTTGACTTAATTTTCCGTGCACATGTCCGTTCGAGCACAAATAGATAAGAAAGGGAAGGGAATTCGGTGTTCATGGACTTCCCATGTTGTCTGCGTGGCTCTGTCTGCGCACACAAAACAGTGTGTGAGTTACAGTCTTCTTGCACTTGATGTTTAAACTGATAGGACTTTAAAACACATGCAAGTTATAAACTATCACTCTATGATGGTTAAACTTATCAATTAATCTGGCGAACCGGGCGGCATCTGGCGCACATCGCAATATCGATGCTAAAAACGTTACATCGCACAGCCCTACTTTACATACAAAGCCATTTAAAGCAACCTACACATACATTACTAGAAAGAGAGAGAGTTAGTGGTTTAACAGGATTTAGTCAAGAGAAGTCTTTAGACACATCTTGAAAACTGCAAGCAAGGAAAGTGATTGTGTGTTTCTCTGTGAAGGTTCAGTATCAGCACTCACCCACTGCAGGCTTCTGGAATACACTGTAAATCACTTTGAATTAAAGCATCTGTGCTGAAATGGCCAGTGTCTCACCTTGGGTCAGAGGTCCCTGTTGCATCACTGGATCCAGATGGAAGATTCCTCATGGATTGATCACTCTTCACAGACACACAGCTGGATCCAGGAGATGGAGGACTCATTTCAGAGGCAGTGTCCTCATCTTCTCTCTTGACATGGAGACTCATTTTAGTTTTCTCCTACTCTCATTTGCCTAAAGAGTGAGGAGAGACTGATTTAAGACCTTTATTGTGGAAACACAGAGTTAAAATCTGTAGCACAATTATACAATACAACAAATTAAAAAGTAAAAGCTACAACGTTAGTACAGTCTTAATCTACATGACATTGCAATCTAACTATTTTTCCCATATTATAATAACATGCAAAAATAGCTCAATGTAACTTAAAAAAATAATAGTCATTAGTGATTCAAAAGTAATTTACTCATAATAAAAGTTATATTTAACACCTTATCCTCCTGTTAAACACATTTATGCTGAAATGCTTCTTTGTGTTTAGGATCAGGAATCTTTATTCCCACATTTTTGTTTTTAAATCTGTCAAAATATACTTTAAAGCTCATTTCTTGAGCTGAATCATCACTCGGACTATCAACAATCTCTGCAGGAACATTTGATATTCTTCTTAATATCTCTATACATTTTTACTAACTTTATTAAACAGTAAATTGTTTCCTACCAATTACACTGCCCTGTTTTTTTTTTCTTTTCTTTTCTGTTTTTTTTTTTTTTTTTACAGAAGATGTCTTTTATTGAACAGAGCTGGATACACTTCTCTCCTCTTCTTCACCAAGCAAGTAAACAACAAAAAAGTTATTTTTACAATCCAAGTTGTTAGAATTCCTAAATATTTGGTTTATGCATAAAAATGCTGAGTCACATAAATATTAAAGCTATATCCTATGATTTTAACTTTCCTTATACTGTTGTGAAAGGCACCGTCTGTTCATAATAGTGTCACGTTTAAAGTCCAAAGATGATGAAGATGAAGGCAGGTTAAGAGTTTCAAAATAGTATTAACAGATTATTAACAGAAATGAACAACTCAAGAGTGCAGAGTCAATCCCGGACAAAGAATGAGTGAAGATGAGGAACTTAAATACACATGGTGATGAACTAAATGATGAACAGCTGTGATGAACAAATGGATATATACATTGAAACTGATTATGGAAGGACAAGAAAACAAAGTAACAGAAGAACACAGGTGACTAAACAGACTAATAGAAAACTAAACCAAAACTGAGTATAACTGTGACTTATAGCCTCGTTTGGCCATAATAAACAGAACTGATATTACTTAAACAAACAGAAACAAACAGACTTTTCTCATGGATGTCACATGAGAACACGATCATCTGCAGAGAGAAACAGCCATTCTGAAGACAGAGGACTGGAACTTCATTACATTATTTTATGTTGTTGCTGTTTATTTATTTATTCATTTTAAATATTCAGCTATCATGTATCATTTATGTATCCAGCTTGCAGTCCTTTTTAAATGTCTTTTATTTGACCAGATCAATATTTTCGTGGTAAATTGTGGTAAATTATATATATATATATATATATATATATATATATATATAACAATTTTTTTTTTTTTTTTTTGCAAACAAAGCACTCACGTCGCAATGACAGCATTCATTTTTTGGATTAACTAACCCTTTAAACACAATAAAGCACAACTGCATTTTGGCTATTTCATTTCAAACATTGTGAATTGTTCAGATATTTTTGTAAAACTCAGGTACTTTCATTTACCATTTTCTTGCTGCTTTTTTTTTTTTTTTTACGTTTGCTAGAGCAGTGTGCGAACTTCAACACTTAAACAACAGTAGGCTATAATATATAAAACAAACTATTATTATTATTATTCCCAGCCGGCACATGACCGACCTTCAACGTTGAAATATGGTTGAAATAATGTCAGTTGTTGTTTCAACGTTGAAACAACGTTGAAATAACGTTTAATGCTAAATGGTTGAAAAAGGTTAACAAAAACACTTTCTAAATCAACGTTGACATTTTTACAGTTTACATTGCATTATTACATTAGTATTCACACTGTCATGTCATTTGACCAATTAATTAAATATTAATACAGACTGCAAAAAAAACTCAATAGCCTACACCACTATGTTAACTCGCGCAAACTATTGTTATTGGTTGTTTCGCCGTTTTACTTTGAGCATGATTGGTTAATCTGTCTGTCTTCCAGGAAACTGTCCAATGAGAGTGTGCGCGGCTCTGAGCGCCTATTTTAAGTTTGAAAATATGTCCGTTACTCTCGGTCGGTGAGCAGCTGCTGCTTGCGTTAATTACTCGGTCAGACCTGGATTATTTTATATCTGCCTGTTGAATTCTTACATTTTGAGCGAATTTGAGTTGATATGTCAATGAAGAACAAAAGCTGGAATGTGAACAGAGGAAGGGGTCGTACGTGGTCTGTAAAATACTGGCGATATCCAGGGACGGATCATGGCGATGATGTGCCCTGGGCACGGATGTCTCAAAGGCCCCCATCACCAATTTTTTGGACAACAGTGTTGCACCTGTATGCACAGGCGCCGCAATAGGGCAGGCAAGCCAGGCATTTTAAGGGGCCCCCCAAGGGCTGATCATTTAAACAATCAGAAATGTTAATATAAAGACGCAGCAACATCTCTGCATCCACCTTAGTGGGGCCCCTCTCTCGTTACGCTCGTTATGCTTTTACCTTTTTCAAACTGGTGCAGCGCTTACTCGCGGTAGGTAGAAAATGCATCATTTGATTTGTTAAATATGAAAAGGACTTATCCGTCTGGCATGGCAGCTCGCTCTAACTTTAACCTAGATAAATGCATATCCAAAGTGTTTGTGCGGAGTGTGCAGCGCGCACTGCATGGCAGGCGTCGGCGCGAACACTTGCATTTTCTGTTAGGAAGGAATCTATATATATATAAAATGGGCCTCATTGATTAATTTTGCCTGGGGCCCTACTCAGTGTTGGTTCACCTCTGCCTGTATGCCCCATCATACAGGATTAACAACGGCACTAATACGCGGGGAGAGAATGCAGGCAATATTCTGTACTTTCACACCACAAATTGGTTTATTTATATCTCACCAGTATCTATCAACATACAACATACTGTGCAACATACTCAATCAAAAAGTTTCTGACCTCTCCAAATCATATCACAGGAGAAAATTCCATAAATAATTTACATTTCTACATTTAGCAAACATTTCATGTGTAACTGTCGTTCACCACAGGCATTTAACGTTAGCTTAGAACAAAAAAGTTGGTTTAAATTTACCTTAGCTTTTAAAAAAGCTGGAGATTGTTGGTAGCTTTTGTAGTAATTGAGCTTCTCTTGGTTCTTTGTCCTTTTTGTGCTTTCTTTTCATTAGCCCCGTTTACATGCACACTTTTTTGCTATTCTGATTAAGATCGTTCTGATTGACGGATTCCGGTTGACTGTTTACATGGGATGTTATCTAAACCGATCTGGTGTTTACATGTGCTGACGCTTTCAATCGAAATCATTTTGTGACATGCGCACACTTGTCTGCCGGATCTGGAAGCTCATAATTTTCCACGTTTTCAATCCTGTCAAGATGGTGCATCACTTAATCGTTGCGTTAGTTGTAGGCATTAGCCGCGTTTCCACTGTCGGGCCAGTGCGAGCCAGGGCTTTAAACGGCCGTGCCAGGCTAATATCCTCGGGCCAGTAGCACCGTGCCCAAAATCTGCTGTCGGGCAGAAGCTCCACAGCGCTTCACTTAAAACACGCCCGTAACACGCCTCTCTGGAACAACGTCACACAAACCCATCATTTCACCAACGAAATGGACGTTTTATCAGAAAACTAATCAGAAAGAAATCACTGGAAACAGCGTGATCGCAAAACAAGAGCGACCGTTTGCTGGCATTTTTGTTGTTTAATTGAATATTTAAAACCCAAGCATCGATGTTTTACCACAGGTTTACAATAAAAAGCGACACATTGATCATAATGAATTAATTTGTGTCAAAATTGCACATTAGTCACACAGAAATAAAGTGGTTTACCATTTATGACGTTTGTGAACGTCTATTTCACAAAAGAAAGAGGACACGCAACTTTCAGTCGCGTCTGTTTCTGTTTATTTGGTAGCCTACAGCACATATTTACATCACATGTATTAACTGGAATGATCATTTCTACAAATATGCCACCAAAAATATTACCTGAGGAGCTTTAGCACTCTCTCCCAGAAGGATACAGTTATATTTTCAGTCAGAGATAAAGAGGATATAGTCCGGTATAAAGAGACGAGACGTAGGCTACTGACAGATAAAATAAATCAGGATTATGATAACCTATATGATTTGTCTAATTTCTTGATTTGTCTGATTTCTGAGCGTTCATATTTACCATGTTTACTATGGTAATGGTTAGCGTGCATAGTTTTTTGCATCTGGTCACAAACAGAAGGCATTATGTTAGCTGACAGAATTATCTGGCGCAAAACCAGGCATGCGCAGAAAGACGTACACTCAAAGTAATCGGATCAGCTCGTTTACATGGTGTAGTCTTTAATTTGATCGGTTCATGAAAAGGTTTATTCCACCCCCTTCAATCCGACTGAAATTTCAATCGGTTTGAGCATTTTTATTCCGATTGAGGTGTTGACATGGAGCATTTTCATTCTGATTGGACTTTTAAACTGGTTATAATCGGAATACAATGCGACATGTAAACGGGGCTATTGATACACTTGGTTGTGGTTTTAAACTCATTTTTGTTTTGGTTTTTGAGTAACCGTCTTCTACGCGTGACTTTTATATTACGCAATGCTTTTCGCTCGCCTCTAGATGTCCCTCTCAACAGCGCAGCAATACATTAAAATTATTTATTTGATTTATTTACTAGTTAATACTTTGCAAAAAAAAAAAAAAAAAAAAATCACATTATTCCTCAATATTTAACACAATTTTACTGAAAATAAAATTAAAATTAAAATAATTATTTGAAAAGAATAGACACAGTAAATTTGACAGGGCCCCCTGCTGGCCCAGTGCCCTGGGCAAGTGCCCAGTAGGCCCGTGCGTTAATCTGTGCCTGGCGATATCAGGTAAGACATTTTTTTTCAGTCCTTAACAGTCTAACGTTAGGGACACGGGTTACGGTCATAGGCTTACTGCAACCTCATAAGATAAATAAGTTATCTCTGTGTGTGTTTTTGTACTGCTTCACCATTAGCGTAGCGATATTAGCATGTATTTCAATGTAAGTTAGTACCATGATCTGACATTGCTGTGTTTTGTTGTTGGTAACGTTATGTGTTTAATGTTGTCAGCTAACGTTAGTTTAAAAACGCATGAGAGGTAAAAAAAGCGTGGGAATGAGTAAAGTGATAAAACCATCATTTATTCGTTAGAAGTTTACATAACCTCTTCAAACACTGATAACGATATTGAAAAGATATTTGTTTACATTTTTTATTAGATCAAGCATTGGAATAAGATTTGTATCGGGGGAGAACACCCAACAGAAAGACCCATTCACCAACTACAGTAAGTCAATTTTACCCACTGTTCGAAAACCTACACGGGGATTAATATATAGTATTAAGTATGATTTTCATCTTTAAAGTAAGACATTTAACGTTACTGCACTCTAAAAACTAATTCAGAGGACCTTTAGTCATTACTTAAATATATATATTGTTGTGAAATAAAAAATCAAGTTCTGAGATGCTGTTAGACTTTTTACTTGTAATTGTTATTTTATTGAGCTGGGATGACACACAAATTATGCCTATTGATTCAATATACTATCATGACTTGTCAGAGTTGAACATTTTCAGTTAATCAAAAATTAATTTAATTTTAAGTTCTGTTAATGTAAAAAACAATTTGATGACGTGTAAACGGTCCACAGTTTCCTTGCGCATGTTTAAGGCCAGAGGAGTGTGGCCACAGCTGAAACTCGCTGAAGCGTAATGTGGTGAATGGTAAGTAATTTTATGCTTACACATATTCGCATTCGCTCAGGATTCTGTTGGTGATAGCCTACTGTAACCGAATACCGAAATCTGGAAGTCCTTACTCTGAAATTTGAGCAGTGTTGATAGTATACGTTAGTCTGTGTGCCGAGGTTAAGTTAGCTAGTAGCTGTAGCCTGTCACTGATTGAGTATAGCTAACATTATACTATTTGTTCAGATACTTTGCTCAAAACAAGTCGGAGTTATGTAGGGCCCTATGAATTCCGTTTTAGTTTTCCAAATTTCGTTTTTATTGTTTACAATTGTGACAGGCGCCCGCATGTTACTGAGAGAACAAGCAGAGAGAGAGATACACCCTCCTCCGGCCGCGCGCGCGCATTCTCACAGTCTTCAAACTGTCTTGCTCTCCCTCCCTCGCGCATATTAACGTTAATCAAAATTGATATTACCATCAAAATCAATAGAGAATTGACACCATGGTAATAGGTCGGAAGTCCGAAGTTTCACGTTAAGCATTCAGAGATTTTTTTTCTCCGAGTTACCGCTGGGTGTGAATTGTACTAAAATAACGTTGCCTTATCTTCTCTGAAAAGCGTTCGGCACATTAAGCTGACGAACGAAACCTATCCAGTGATGAAATGTTTTCTGTGTTCAAACTTCACAGAGGCAATTTATGAGATCAATGTAGATCGGAGGAGAACAAAAAAGTGTTGGCTGATTTTTATTGACAGATTGTCACACTCTACAGCCAATGATATCGTTAACAGTGTGCACGCCTGTCCAATGACAGTGTAGTGACCATACATTTCAATTGAATGTTTGATTTGAAGTGATAAGTACACAGGTTGATTTCTAAGAAAATGTATGCTTTACGTTGTATTAGAAAGGACATGGTAATACAGTTCATTTAAATGTTTTGAAAGGGAAATATATTAAAAGATGAATGTTACATGTATGTTTAAAAGAGTAATCAACTTCAAATCAAATCAAAAGGGCTCAACTTAACTCTTGCAGAGATCAACTTAATTATTAAGTTCATGTTACTTAGAAATGTGTTTTATTGTGGCCAAAAAACTCCTTCACCTAACTTAAAACATTATGTTGGATCAACTTAATTACTTGCATTCATGTTGAAAATTATTAAGTTCATGTTACTTAGAAATGCGTTTTATTGTGGCCCAAAAAAAGTAATTCACCATACTCAAAACATCGCTTTGAATTAATGTAATTCTGCCAGTAGTCTTAACATAAAAATTCTAGTGGAAAACGTTAACATATTTTTTTTTGTTGACCCAATGTTTTATTTTTTAGAGTGTGATAGAAAGTCTGTCTTCTGCTGAAGTGTCGTACTGAAAGTGGATTCATGTCACCTTCATCAGTCCTTTCTTTAATCACTGGAAACCATTAAGGGAAAGACCCTCAGACGTGTCATAATAGGATAAATGCGGCTGCAGGTAAAATTATTTGATTTGGTGTACCATTTGGCTTTTTTGTGTGTGCTTCCCTTGCTATGATACACATTTCTGATGGGATTACCATGCTTTAAGTGTGCGTTTACATTTTTAATCATGTAATACTAACAGTCTATGGAAGCATATGGGTAGCAAATTTCAATTTGAAATGTAATATGCAAAATGACAATGTAATATGTAAAATGGCAATGCATTTCTGTATTTAAATTTTAATTTTCCCATCATTTGTGCAACGTTTGGTGCAAAATGAAAATTCAATTATAAAATTTACATTTGCCATTTCATACACTAGTTTTAATATGTAAATTGAATACATATTTTAACGCTTTATAAGTTGCAAAATTAAAATTAAAATGTATTACAGAAATCATTAGATATGTTTAACATGTTCAAGCAAAAACTGTGGCAAAATTGTAATTTAAATGTAATTTTTTCTTAATTGCATTTACACTCACAGTTAAGACACTTGCGATTGCATTTCCATTAAGTGTCCCGCAATGAATGTAGCAAAATTCAATGTGCAATTTGAAAATGCATTCTGAGCCGATCACGTGCCCGCCCCGCCCTGTCAGTCACTGCGTGAGGTTGGCCCCGCCCCCAATCCAATGCAAAACGTCGGCAAAGTAGTCCACATTCACCCAAAATAGACTCGTATGTTTGTTCTAATTTGCGCCGATAAACGTTTATTTTGTGCTGCTTCGGTTTCTTAAATATTAAAATAATATTTATTGGTCATTCTGAGGTCACTCAGCCCCCCAACCTGCTCCACATTCACCCAAAATAGTCTTGTTTGTTTGTGCGATCGTTTGTGCCGGAATTATAGACGATGACGTCACCAGCCCTCGACCTGCTCCACATTCACCCAAAAAAGGCTAGGTCGATGAATTTGATCCGTCAGATTCCGTGACCATGTACATATGTATTAATACCTATTTTTTTACAGTCTATGATTAATACCTTATCAATATGCTTTATAAAATGGAAAGGGACTCGCATGTCTGCCTCATATTTTATGATTATACAGCTGAATAAACAGAGATGGTCACACATCACATTCGTCACTTTATTGAACATTACAGTCAGTAATAAATAAATAAAGAGCAGTCACATTTTTCGGTAGCTATTAATACCGAATACCAATGGAGCTTTGTCATATTATGTGATCTCAGAGTAATAGGCCTATGCATTTGTAAGGAAAAACTATAGGATCTCCAACATTATTAGACTAGGTCAATTTTCAGATCACCCTTGGGCATTTTTTAGTAAAAGTTGGCAAACAGACTTTTCTAAGGGTATTTTTTCTGCTGAATCCATTTTTGCTGTTTGCCAAGCTGTATCTCTTATGTGGAACTCAGTAGAGCGCAAACTTCAAGATGACCTCTAAAATGTCAGGAAATTCTATATTTATAAACTTTACATCATGCACGACATCAATTAACGAGAAAGTTTATTTAGGTGGGAATTAAGATACTTGTATGTGACAATGATAATTGCATTATTTCTCGTAGTCATGAAAATATCTGTTTTTCTCCTTATTTCAAATGGACAAACAGAATATCTAAAATGCGAGAGTCATTTGTTTGGAGTCACATGCATTCTATTGTCTTTGGATCAAAGTGTGTGAAATGAGTTCAGAGTTATCCAAGAGGTTTTTTATTCTACTTTCTACTTTCTATTACTTTCTGCAGTTATTTCCACACATCGTATTTTTCATCAGAATTAATTTTTATATCCAAAGAGCGACATGAACCAACACAAAATATTTCCAGTTGTGGAATTGTACCCATGAAGTTGGTCAGATTATAAGATCACCAATTATGGAAGCTGTGTGTAGTTTGAAGCCTGACCGGTCGATGTCATTGGATACTTGCATTATATGCCAAGAATCCAAGAAAGATAAGCTATACAATGCGACAGAACAGGGACTTTTGACACTAAAAGCAGCTGCACAAAGTAGAGGGAAGCTTCACGATCCTCAACACAGAGAAGCAATTGACAGAGTGCTTCTTGTCCAGAACACAGAACAGCACTTGGTCTGGCACCGCTTGTGCTATGCGTTCGCGGTATCCCCATCCAGAGCGCTGGTCTCTGAATGCGTGGATAATCAACGAATAACCGTTGCTTTGCCAGAAGGGGTCGTGAACACGATCACGCAGTCTAGAGCTCCTTCTACGAGAAGACTCTAAGCATCTAAATGGTCAGTGTTCTCCAAATGGTGCGCTACAAAGAGCCTGGATCCACGCACATGTGGGGTTTCGTGGGTGCTCTCCTTCCTTCTAGAGCTGTTGGACAAGGCCAGGTCCCCTTCCACGCTCAAAGTTTGCGTTGCAGCTATTGCAGCATTCGCAGAGTCGACGCACGGCCGCGCGATAGGAAGGAACGAGCTCATCATCCGCTTCCTTAGAGGAGCCAGGAGAATGAACCCCCCGCGACCCCCTTCGGTTCCTATTTGGGATCTTTCTTTGGTCCTAGAGGCCCTGAAAGCATTTCCCTTTGAACCGTTAGAATCCGTGGACCTAAAATACCTTTCGCTCAAGACCGTTTTTCTGATAGCTCTGTCATCAGTAAAACGCGTGGGGGATCTACACACACTATCCGTTAGCCCCGCGTGTCTCGAGTTTGGACCAAATGACTCTAAAGTCATCCTCAAACTGAGACATGGCTATGTCCCCAAAGCGATTGGCACTCCCTTCAGATCATCTCCCTATCGGCTCTGCCAGCATCCGATAGCAAGGGCGGTGAAAACCTCCTATGCCCGTCAGGGCGCTGAGAGTTTACATCACGCGCTCTGCCGCCTTCAGGCGTTCTGAGCAGCTCTTTGTTTCGTTTGGTGGGCGCACCAAGGGTCTCGCCGCCTCGAAACATAGCCTGTCCAGATGGATAGTGGACGCTATCGCAGCAGCTTATGCGTCCAAACACCTGCAGTGCCCTATGGGCATCAGGGCCCATTCCACTAGAGGCATGGCCTCGTCGTGGGCTTGGTCCAGCGGGATTTCTATTCATGACACTCCCCCTCTACATTTGTTAAGTTTTATAACCTGGAAGTTCCCGCCTTGCAGGCTAGACTTTTATCAGTCTAAGTGGTGTGTATGTTCTGCCCAGTTTGTTCGTGTGCAGGCTACTCTCACGTGACTATTAGCTCTTCTGGTTGAGCTGTACTAAGGGCGATATTCTCTATACATAGACCGGCGGAGCCGCTCTGTATTTCCCTATGAAGTGCTTATGTACATGTGCTGGCCTGCGTTGCTGGCCGCCTGTTTCCCACATGTTTTGTGTTCCCCGGGCTTCCCTGGGACTCATGCAGTGGATGCTCGGCGCGTACGCCGTTGACAAGGGGTTCCCGTAGCGTAAGCAACTTACGCAATACGAGAGAACCTCTCCTAAGAGAACGTACTTGGTTACCTAACATAACCTCGGTTAGTCAGACTACTGTTTGGAATTGATCAGCTGCAACTGCGCCTTAAGATGTATGAGTGCACGATGTAAAAAGTCTCGTCTGCGTTGCTCTGCTGCATGCAAGTGCAAGACAAGTGATGCAGAATGTAGCAATTGCTGAACTGAATAAGAGCACTGCTCTGTGTTGTTGTGATCATATTGGAGAATCTTGTTGTACCATTGTGTAAATAACATTACATTTTATATGCCATGCAGTTCATGTTTTAGTTATTATTCAGCTAATGTTATGTCCAACTTTATAAGGTAATTTTAGGCCAAGTTTACTGTGTTTATTTCCTTTATCTGTTCAAAGCTATGTTAGTTGTATGACACATTACCGTGATATGTTTTGGTAATTTGTTCATTTGTCTCAATTCTTAATATTTACAACCAATCTTTCTGAGAATATCTTTTTCATAAATAAACCAAAATAGAATTTAGTTTGGTTAAATTTAAGTCCTTAAACTTGTTTACATGGACATGTAAATGTTGAAAAGTAATAAACACTCTTAACATAATGTAATAGGATAATGGTTTAAGATATAGGCCTCTTGCTGCCACCAGCATGATGTTGATGTTCTTACATGGACATACTCAAATACACAAAATTACAAGTCAGTGTTTACCAGAAATATTGTAAGACAGAATGACTAACTTGTTCTGACTATTCTGTTTGTTTCCTTTACTCAATAAATGCTATAGCTCAATAAAAACAGTTTATCTTTGAGACAGTGCTGAGAAATTTGCTCATTTTGGCGTATGAGGCAGTCATCTTGGATTTTGCACTCTACTGAGTTTCATGTAAGAGATACAGCTTGGCAAACAGCAAAAATGGATTCAGCATAAAAAATACCCCTAGAATAGTCTATTTGCCAACTTTTACTCAAAAATGCCTGAGGATTTTTATTTAGGCACATTTTTGTGATTTCAACCTGGTCTATATTGGGTATTACAGTTAATAGTAGGCTAATAAGAATAAAGATAATGCATGTATCATTATCGGAAACACTACCATTTATCTGTCCACGCTTCACTTCATCTGCTAGTGAATGTAACGCTCGTATCAGCTCTGCCGCAGCCGTGTTCCCTTCCAACTAGACATGTGCCGGTATTCGGTAATCCGATAAATCGCGGTAATGAATATGCACGATATTGTTATCGTGGGCACTTCAAAATCCCGTGAAAAATAATAGATCAGAATTTATATTTACAGAACGCGCATTAACTTATTTTCCATCAACGCTTAAACAAACACATAATGCTGCGCGAAACACGTGCGCACTCTGATGTAAACAATCTCCACATGTAGAAGCACTGTGTGCATGCGGCGCAGTGCGCACTCTAGTCTAATGTAAACAATCCCCACATGGAGATCGAAGCATGGCGGAAGGAGGAACGCTGCTGACGATTTATCCCCCTTCTAAAAGCAGGGCTGCCAACTCTGCGCATTCAGCGTGTGACTCACGCAATCGACACTTTTCACACGCTCTCGCGCCACACATCCATTTTCTCACGCAGAGAAAAATCACGGAGCAAAGAGGACACTGACACCGACAGACTAGACAGAGCAGGTTACTTTTGATATGAAAAAAATTCTCAGCTCTCAGGTTCTGTCCATTTTATTACGAAATTCAGACAATAAATACCGTTTTGGCGCTTGTAAATGTGACGTGACCGATCGCTGTAGCGCCTCAGTTCAAGTGAACCGATCATCTGTTATTATTTAAAGATACAGTACAACTTACCGAAAGGTATTTATTTATGCCTCATAAATAATATCGATCAATCAGTGTTTTTCAACCACGGAAAAAGCAATAAAACTGCAGGTGAACAATTATGTCACAGAACGTTACATTTACCTCAGGGAAGCCATTTAATGACCAACACGTTAGTTGACTAGAAAAAATAGTCAGAGAGGAGTATTTTGCTAAATATGTGCACTATATTACATTTGTATTATTTTTTACTTGTGTCATAATTGTTATTATAATGAAAAACAAATTATATTTAACTTAATTTGTTAATTTTTAACCTTTAATAATACCAGCTGACAGGGCTCTGTATGTTTACAGCATCATGTGATATGTATTTTTTCTTGAGAAAAATTTACATGTAGGTTATCTACTGTAGCTTACCTAATATTTATCCAAAGAGTCAATATTCAATCAAGATTGAAATCAAATCCTAAGAATTGAATTGAAATCGTGAAAATTGTGTAAAATTGTGTTTAGTTACCAAATGTTTTGACAATCACAATTACATTGTGATGCAAGTTGGTTTTTTTCTACATCCCCCCCCCCCCCAATCCATCCGTTTCTCTTGAGCAATTGAAATATTGTGATAATACTGTATACCGTGATAAAAGCTCAATCAATTAATCGCAGCATGAAAATTTGATACCGGCACATGCCTACTTCCAACACCTCAAAATACGCACCAAAGCCTATGTTTACCTGTTGCTGAGCCCCGCCTTAACGCAGTGATTGACAGGGCGGGACGGGCACGTGATCGGCTCAGAATGCATTTTCAAATTGCACATTGAATTTTTCTACATTCATTGCGGGACACTTAATGGAAATGCAATCGCAAGTGTCTTAACTGTGAGTGTAAATGCAATTAAGAAAAAATTACATTTAAATTACATTTTGCCACAGTTTTTGCTTGAACATGTTAAACATATCTAATCATTTCTGCAATACATTTTAATTTTAATTTTGCAACTTATAAAGCGTTAAAATATGTATTCAATTTACATATTAAAACTAGTGTATGAAATGGCAAATGTAAATTATATAATTTCATTTTCATTTCGCACCAAACGTTGCACAAATGTATGGGAAAATGTAAATTTAAATACAGAAATGCATTGTCATTTTGCATATTGCTACCCATAAGCTTCCATAACAGTCTCAAAGATGACATTACTCAGTTCATGTTGTGTGAATGTTATAATTGCAAACGTTTTTACAATTTAAATCAATTTTAAGATTGTTTAAAGGAATGCAGACCTGCAAACTCCTCAGACTAAAAAAGGTGACGGGGGGGGGGGGGGGGGGGGGGGGGGGGGGGGGGTGCAGACTAATTTTTTTTTTTATACATGCCATGGGATTAATCAATGCATGCTGATGAATGATGTATAATAATAATAATGAATCTGCATACCCTAGTTTTGCACTGATGTAACAAGACTGACAGTGACACAATAAGACCTCATGTTAGCATCTTTTTACTCTTCAAAATTTTTTTTTTTTAAACATGTATGTTCTTTAATGTTTGATTATAATTTTACTGTCTTCACATAGGGATGGGATTTGATAAGATTTTATCAATAATAATGCCACTGACGATTCTGATTATCGATCCAATTCTTTAACGATTCTCTTATCGATTCTTGATAGCACTGTGTGGAAAAATGTTTAAAATGCTTTTAAAAAAAAGTGGTTATTTATTTTAAAGTTTAAGCTTGAGTTAGCAAACTGTACTTTTTATATAATGTATGTAATAAATAGAACCTTATTGTAAAGTGTTACTGATTAGTTATACACCGATTCAGACGTCTCCTGATGATCAGTTGTTTTAACGATTCATTAAAATGAATCGGTTCAAATGAGTCATTATTAGTTCGCGAATTGGACGTGTCGTGCGCTTTGTGTGATTATCCCAGCAGTTAGGACATGGACATCCAAGATTTGTGTCAAGTTGTCAACATAGAAAACATTTCATCACTGTATAGTTTTATTTCGTTTAATTAAAGTGTTGTTTTATGTCAGCTGAATGTCCG